>VZTH01014758.1:774084-930148 GCA_013397815.1 Aleadryas rufinucha | reverse complement strand
TACAGAATTTTTTATTTTTTTTTTTTAGCACACAGAAATATATAAGGTGCTAAATATTTCAGGGCAAGTCAGGAAGATCAATGAATGGATTTATAACAAACATCCATCTAGGAAATCATTCATCAGTGATACATGGGGATGTAATTGCCACTAAGTAGGACAGCTAGCTCAAAACCAGGACATGCAGTGGACAAAATTAAGTCACAGAATATCAGTCGTGGATGTAGAAGAGAAATGAAGGTTGCCAAGAGATGGCAAATGGATGTGATCACAGCATTTACCTGGACAAGATATATGAGCAAAGTATAAGGCAGAGAAAAATGGCAGTGGCTCTCCTACTCCATCAGTTGCCGTGTATCAGCAGCTGCTCGTATTAATATGTTGCTATCTATGTTATCCATAATCAAAGTTTTATATTTTCAGTTGATTTACAATATCAGACAGAGGTTCTGTGTAAAAAAGAAATGTGGTCTCATTAGCACCATTGAGAATACGTTGTGGCAGAGCTTTGCAAAGAGAATTGCTGCCGGGCTTCTACTGTAGCTGCTATTGCTGTAGCATAGCAGTGAACTAATGAATTAATTCCTGTTTTGAAATATTCTCCATGGGATCACTCATAAAACACAGACCTTGTTTGCACAAGGAACAGAAATAGGTAATAGTCATCTGCCCTGAATCTCTACATGCTTCACAAAACTACACGTACACGGTTCTCTCTGTGCTGTTTTTTACTAGGTGAATAATCATACTCTGCTGGTATAAGCCCATGCAGGATTACTTAGAAATTTACAGAGAAAAGGAGAGAAAGAAGTGGCAACTTGGTGGAATGACAAATGGGCTTCAATGGCTCAGAAAGTGACAGTTATTTTCCAATTATATCCGCTGATAAAATCAGGTGTGTTCTCTTTGTGGACAAAGCTTGGCTGTCTTGTCTAGCTGTGAGGAATAAAGAAAGAAACCAAGCGTTCTCACTTGGACTCTATTAATTACATGTGTATATGCATATATTTTGCATTGCATCCCATCCTCAGAGCTGCAATCCTTCTTGTCCCAGCTGTGCTGGCTGGGAATTTGTGCAGATCTAGATACGGCCATCAAAAGACAAGTCCCATGGTCTCATTAACATGCTCAAGTTACAAGCACAGGAGTTACAATCCACATAACTGGATTCCTTTGTTTGTTCCCTTCAAAGAGTTAACAATAAAGCAACCTGTAGCTAATGAATGCCTGAGGAACTAAGTGTAAAACAGAGTTTGGTGAAGCAATTCTATGAATAAAAGTTCTCCTGAGCCAATGCTGCTGTTCAGGGCTTAGAGGTAATGACTGAGTGCAAGTGGACAGGTAGGAAACGTGACTGTGAGTAGAGTCTGGAGGTAAACATGCCTGGCTGCCCACCTGAATGTGATGTGAGATAACTGAGTGACTGATTCAATATGGCTGAGCATGAATAAAAGAGCACACTGATTTAATATGACCGCAAGGATAAAAGATCAGGTGTGTGAATGATTGTCTCACTGACTGTACAAGTAGAGGATGAGGTGAAATGACAGGAGCAAATGAAGGAAAATGGGAACATCTGAAATTCAGAAAACACTGACAAAAGGAGTAGCAGATGGTCCATTGCTGATAATCAATGTAAAATCCATTTTGACAATGACTTATATGTAGGATGGAAGTGTCAAGTTGAGTGCATGAATTTTCCAAGCTCTGCTTACCCGCAACGTCCAACAAGTTAAATTGGGATACGAAGAGTAATTCTAAAGAGTTCTTACTATTAACTTATTTTTTAGAGGACTTTTTTAAATAGAGGCTCTCCTGACTTCTCTAAAATGACTTTATAAACATGCATGCCGGACATAGGCAAAAGGCCAGCTCTTCCAGACATCTTTGCAGAATGTTTCCTTAGTATAACAGAAACACCTTTTGAAAGGGAATGGGGATAGGACACTTCTTTCTGCTAGGGAATTACTAGATTTATAAGCTTATTGATTCATTAATATATATTTTGTTTCAATTTATCTAGGTAATGTAAGTGACCTTATTCTTTCTTGCTCTTTTTTGGACAGTCTCTTGTGCGTGTGGGCAGAGGATATTAAATATGGTTATAAAATACCACTTCATGCATTTTCATCAACAATTTTGTACTCTGTTGCATGAGGGGAATTCCAGCACAAGGCATAGCAGTGGCAAATAAAATCCTCTAACAGAGCTGTCTATCTGAGTAAAGTGCAAAGTATGGTTCACAAGATGACTTGTCTACCCAACAGATTTAACAAGACCAGAATAGCTGAGGTACCACAACTCTCAGCATGCAGTTACTCTGAATAAAAGTAGATTCGTGCTCTGTGTGTGAATGTAATGGCATAATTACCTTAAGACTGATCCATCCTTCCTCCATAGGTTTTACAGTATTATGACTTCAACAAAATAAATGCGCAAACACGTGTTCATGTGTGTGTCCGTCTTTCTACCCCAATATAAAAACAGAGTTAGCAAGCAAATAGCTGAGATATTCCTGCTCTTTGCAATTTGTAGCACTCTTAAACAGACTTTGTCCTCTGCAGTTTCTTTAACCTGCAAGGTGATAGGTATTAGGTACCTTTCTTCCAGATTTAAAACCTTCTAATGTTTATTTTAATCTAGTTTTGTCTTGCAGCAGCAGCTGTCAATATTTTGTAAAATATTAGCAGCTTCAGGGTATTAAAATATGCTATAAACCCTACTCAGGTCTGCAAGACCAAAAATCAACTTTTCTTATTGTGATTACATTTAGATGACATTAGCATGTTCAGAAGTTACAGAAATACAGATATGTGCACAGGAAACCATCCACTTCTTTTCCGATGCCAACTGAAAGGGGGGATGAAGTAGGCTAAAAACATAATTTGTTTTGCATTTCAGATGGTTGCTTTGCTGCAGACCTAAACGGATGGAAGAAAATCCTGCCTGACACGAGACAATGGCAAGTTCTCAAAATGAAAAATAGCAAGAGCAGTGGAAGTTACATACACAAAACCTTCTGTTCCTGTCATAAATTGATAATCATGCCATTTGGGGTAGGGAGGTTATCCTTATCTCTGGGGTATAAACTGTGTTTCTACCTATGAAGTGATTATGAAATTTGAAAAGATAAGCAATCATAAATTTAGAACTATAATACTGTTTTTGATATTAGACAAGAGACAGTTACTCACTGAGTAGCTTTGTGGACCTGTTACAAATGTTAGAAATAGCAACAAGAAAAATTACACAGGAATACATTCACTTTATATCACTTTTTTTCCTTTTGCTAACTTTCACATAACGTAGCAGCATAAAATTAATAATACAAAACCAGTTAATCCTCTCATCTTCAGACTGTAGGAAAAATGGAAATGTGTATTTCCAGTATATTTTTGCAACATCATAACTGTTCCTGTGGTGTGGTCCCTTCCTTCTTCAGAGAAGGCATTCATAGAGTGGAATGCTTTGCCTCTTTACCAGGCCAAGGACTAAAATCCACACACTTTGTTACAGATCTGTTTGCTCCTGGGAGCTGCAGATCTTCACTAAGCAGCATTTAGGCTGCACAAGTTTACCTTGTATTAGGGTCAGGAAAAAGACGTAGCTTTTAGGGGTCATATGGCAGCACAATACAAACATGTGTCCCTGTCCCTCTTCCTTTCCAAGTCAAGAATATTTTATTTTTATTGCAATTATTGTCGCTTTTCTCAAAATTGCAGGAAGAGCATTTTCTCCCTTCTGTGCAAGGGGCATTTTCCAAAAAAATGCCAGCCAGGAGTTTGTTTCTGACCAAGCCTTTGAGAAACCTGGGCATAGTCCTGGACTGCTGCGTACTTAATTTCATGAGGAGTTTGAAAGGAGCTGGGCTGAAAAGCTCTGAGTTAAACTTGTGTTGTGTCCATCCTAAAGGCTGAACAACCTGCAAGTAAAGCTCTCTCTGGCTGCTGCAAGCAGAGTTGCCTGGTCCCGATGAGGACCATGAAATTGCTCTCCTGTCCAGGGGGACTGGTCATTCACCACCCCACCAGCCCCTGCATGTCCTCAGACCATCCTCATTTTGTCCCCAGCATCCTGGGCTGTCCTTGTCACCTTTTCCTGAGCCCAGACATTGAGGGGCAGTCTCCAAATGTTTATTTCTAAAGTTTTATAAAGCACTGCATTTGAGCCATTGTGATTTGTCTTCCTTCTGAGAAACCCATCTCTGCCCTACTGCAACCCAAAAAAAAATGAAGTCAAATGGCACCTAAACATTGTCCACTTAAAAAAGCTTGCAGAGGTCCCTAAGAACTACTCATAAAAAGAATCTAGGAAGTCACTTAGACAAGATAAAGCATATCAATTGATTTATCTTTGTCACTAAAAGTCACTTACTAATTTATTCTGCAGTAGGGGGCAGGCAGAGGTATTCCTCCTCCACTCTTACCACTTCTGTCCCTTCAGTGAGCATGTTACATTTGCAGCAATTCCAGACCAATCTCATTCTGGTGGGGAGTCAGAGATGGATTGAGGTGGGGGCAAGGGGTGAGAGGGGTAAAGAAGAATAAAAATGTTTTAATTCATAATTATGTCATTGGGCCCAGTTAGAAAACTTACATCAACTCCATTATCAACAAGGACTGCTTTAGGAACAGAAATTATTCCGTTGTCACATTCATGGGTCAGTGAAGGAGACAGAAATACAGGAGCAATAAAAGGCAAGGGGCCTTGTGATTTCATGATTAGGTTTTATATTATGATTGTAGCACGTTGCTGTTTAATGGCCAGATTTTCCTTCCATTTAAGTCAATGGGTCTTTTCTGCTGAATTCAGTGTTATAGATTCTTAACTTTCTCTTCACTTATTTGATGATTTTAGATTTTATATAATGTCTGTCAATTGATGTTTCAGCAAGTTCTTGGTGATCTGTCAAAAAGACCAATAGGCTTTTACCATCTCATCAGCTATTTTATTACCTTCCTTTATTTTAAAATATCCAAGTTCACAAATAATAATTTTCTCTCTCTCTCTGTTGACAGTGGGGACACACATAACAAATTTTAAGTAAAACCTGTGACTGTGCAGCTCTGTTAAAACTCAGTCTGGGGAGAAAGCAATTATGTCACCTTATCCAGGACATTTCCCTTTGTCTCTTGTTCTCCTTGATGATCTTAGAGGGAAATAATTTATGGAACATTAAGAGTCAAAACAAGCCCTCAGAGATGCAAAGGAGGACTGAGACTAGCAATTAGACAGCACATTATGTGAGTGTAACTAATCACAGAGGTAGCTTTCCTTCACCAGCAACAGGACATGACCAGAATCATTGAGACCGTGAGTCCAACACCTTAAATCCTGACAACATCTGTACTGACTAACAGTACCAGCATTGTGGATAGTCAGTGGCCTGTCTGATGCTGTTAGTTTAAAAGAAAGCAGACTTTTCATTCTACCACTACCCTGTGTGCTGTCTTTTCTTTGGATGAGAGCAACATCTGCAAAGAGGCCATGAAATCAGCTTTGGGACATCCCTGTATCTGAGCACTGCAAATTCAGAGAGCATTCCAGCAACTAAGGTTAAGTTTTGTAAAAGTAGCTCGATACAAATCATGTTGAAAGAGCATTCAGTTTCCTCTCTGATGTGACTTAACAATGCTTTGTCAAAATGAGACTTTTTATAGACTTCTCAGTGTCTGTGAAAGTCCTGTGACAGAGATGGCCCTTAGTGGTATTTTCCTGAAAAAGCATATTTGTTTGTTTGTTTGTAACTATTTCTGGACTGTGAAGTTAGGAGACAGAGATTGAGGACCATGTCCATGCTGAAACCCACCTGAGTCTAGTGATGATGAGGTTTAGAAGAAAAAGTCCAGAACTGGACAACTCAGTCTGACACATTTTTTCTGCTATTTTGATGAATGACACCAAGTAACTCACTGAAACTTTTTGTTCTTTTCCATACTTGGATAATACAAGTTTTAGTTTGGGCTAATTAATGCATATGAATAATGTAATATAAAAAAAAAAATCCCTTTAGCCAATAGTTTGTCTTGAAAACAGGCTGCCCAGAGAAGCTGTGGCTGCCCCATTCCTGGCAGTGTTCAAGGTCAGGCTGGCTGAGGCTTTGAGAAACCTGGTCTAATGGAAGGTGTCCCTGTCCATGACTGGGGGGTTGGAAAAAGACGATTTTTAAGGTCTCTTGCAACTCAAACTGTGGTTCTCTAATTCCCTGATTCAATGGTTAAGTAAAACCTAGTAGAGGTTGCAGGACTATAGCATATAAAATCACTAGGTGGCCTAGACTTTCAGCTGAGAGAAGCTGCAGCAAAGGAATATGCTGCCCCAATGACCTTCTGGGGCTTTTGCTGGAAGCTGTCAGGAGACAGACTTTTCACAGACTTCCCCAGATAAAACCAGTCTGAAATAAAACCAATCTGAAGTGAAAACAGTGAAAGTCTGGAAAAATGGTGGGCATCACTTCTAGGAGGCCTGGCATGTAGGTGAATGAGGGGTTTCTCAAATTTTTTGACGCTTAAAAGCATAATTTGAGCAGAACTGAGTGATTTGAGTATTAATAAATACTTTTTAGTGCCATTTTTGAAGCAGGTTACTGAAAATTTTCTCCACGCATTCTGGGTCTTCTAGTCACTTAGATAAGATGGATGGTACCTGTAGCTGCACTTCACTTGGGAAATAATTAGTAACATTCAGCTTCAAAAACCTGAAGTCACCGCTTCCACCCCTGCCAAGAGCCAGGGGCTAGGCAGGGAGTCTGGAGAAACTACCTCCCAGGGAAAATACTGCTCGTGAGCAGGAAACTTCTTCAAAGGGAAACATCTCCCTCAGAACCACCTGCAGACTGCAGCTCTCTGGGCTTCTCAGGGTGACCTTCAAATATTTGTGTGGTGTGGGGAGATCCCACTAGTGATGCAAGATTTATTCAGTAATTTTTCTACTTTCTATAAATGTCTTCCACAGCAAAGGGGGAGAGCCCTGCATCCACTCCCCTCACTCTCCTGTAATACCTGGTTTGGGGTTTAATGTACATCCAAGCATGACTTCCAGTGGAAGGTGTCCCTGCCCCTTGCAGGGGGTTGGAACTAGATGATCTTTAATGTCCCTTCCAACCCAACCCATTCTATGGTTCTGTGACCCTCAGTGTGGCCACCACATTGCCCCCAGCATCACCTGGGCTGGGACCTGTCACTCTTCACTGGGGAAAAATCCCAAACTTCTCCAGAGGGCAGACAGCATCTTATGTAACAGGGACTGTGGGGACAGGTGAGGTGACTTCCTCCACACTGTGTTATCTGTGTGATAAAGCCTAATGCCAGCTGACACTGCTCTGCCAAGTTTAAAGTGATTCATGGGGGCTCCATTGAGATGTGGCTCCAATGTCTTTTCAATCCACAGAATTTTTAAAATAAAACAAAACCACGTAACACTTCATCTACTGTCAGTGTGGAGTGTTTCGTCTCACAGTCACTTTACTTGGTAGGTACGTGTATCCTCCGTGCTTATCACAACCACAATATCTTAGCTTAAACAGAAGAGTCATAAAAATTATTTCCACAGCATTACAATACTCTGAAACGGGGATGCATTTTGGGAAGGAAACACTCTGTTTATCTCAGCTCTATGAAATATACAGCAGACCAGGCAGTTAGAGGCACTGATGAGCCAACACAGGATGGGGTCCTGCTCTGAAGCTACTCTGCTCTGGTCAGCTGTTCTGTGGCTCTGAGGCTGGAAGCAGCTTCACAATCTGTGTTGGGCAAGTCTAACTGTAAAACTAGAAGTAAATAATACATAGCATCCCTCCCTGGAGATGTGTGCTACGTACACATAACAATGCTTCCAGCTGAGAAAGCCATTCCCAGCATGCCTCTTTAATGGAAAGAAACTAGCACTTAATACAAATACTTTAGCAGCACACACTCCCCCATCCTGCTTAATCTTAGCAAGGCTTCTTTTTCCTGTTTTAAATTCAGAACTTCAGTTCCCTTGATCCAAGAGGTTAAATACTTCAAATCACATCAGTGCCCTAAGATTGTGAAGGGCCAGCTCAATGATGATGACTGCAAGTCGAAACATTAAGAATGCAAATTATCAGCCAAGTGACAACTGTTAAGCTGTATTAAAAAGTATGTTGCTTCTGCTTAACAGACACACAGATAGAAATGATGCTACTGTGAAATTTGCAGGGGTAACACAGTTCAAAGTACAGAGAAAGCATTTGTTCTCTTGTCTGTTCAATTGCTGTTTTGAAAATAAGCAACAGTATCACCTCAAGAAATCTGCAGCTGAGATCTGTCACCAGGCAATGTCTTTACTAATAAATACAGGATGTTGAATAATAATAAAAAAAAAGAGAGCCTTTTGTATTATAACAAATTCACCTTATTAGACCAGTTTAATACTTTCTAAGTTATAGGTGACACCAAATGTCACTTAAAGTCAAAAGCCTCTGGCTGATGACTGCTTCTTAATACCACGTAAATTCCAAAAGCTGAAAGAGCCTGTCCAAATAGTTCTGTAAAACATTGATTTAATCTTTTCCTTCTATGAGAATATAATCCTAAACTGTATAGAAATTCATTTGCTTTAAATGTGCATAAGAGATTTCTTTACAAAGTCAACAACCGGCATGCAAGGCAGAGAACTTCGCAGATCTTCCTTTGCTTGTTTCTCAGTGGTGCACATTCTGCTTTCAAACCTCCAGCCACAAATATGGAAAACCGACAATGGCCTCAAATTAAGGAAAATGTACCAGCAAAAATGTGTGCTCTTCCTCCTGCTGCCTCTGCAATTTATTGCTGCTGGAGGTCAGAGAGTTAAATACTATCTCTAGGGTTTGGGTTTTTTTTAAATAGCTGGACAATTTTATGACAGTGCTCGGATCCCACTCTGTCATGGCGCAGTTCACACTATGAATTATATTTTGGCTGTCTCATGGCATTTCACCTTTGATTCCACTAAAAGCAGGATCAAACCTCATCTTCTTCTAAGTCATCAGGGTAATATTGTTGCTCTACCAGAGTGTCCATCCTGAACGTGAAGCATCCCTTAACCAATCTGCCATGGTAAATCCCACATGCCTACTCCATCAGTGTGCTTTTGTAACAGTGCAAAAGCTGATGAAGGCATTAGTGCCAGCCAGAAACTGAAACCAGTGATGTTACTCTCATCATATTTCTGACACTTTTATGGCCTGGGAGTATCTTATTTGCTGATAGACATCGTAACTGTGGGCAGTTTGCAATCAGAAACCCAACCAAATATAAATACAGTAACAGTAGCTAAGTTGATAGAAAAATTGTTCTGTAATGCACAGATCTGGGTACTCATCTTGCAGCAAGGAAATCAGACACAGCACCACCAAGCCAACCAGAAAGGTTTTGTTAATACCCAGGACTTCTAAAAGTTGTTTCTGAAAATCGTAAGAGAATGTTTTGCACTCTGGTATCAAAATTAGTCATACACAGCTACTCTGCATACTGCAACACTACATGTACGGCAGCTTACATTCGAGCATTCCTAATGAGATGATTCTTCTGGGAATTACTCTCAAACGCACAAACCATTGTGACATTCGAACATTTTCTCTCTGGTTACCGTCACTGCTGCTTGTAAGTGGTCTTCCAGACAGAAATGGCTTAGAGGTCTGGTGCAGTCAATTAATTTTTGAGACACTTCCTTTGGAATTGATCCATATAGAACTGCCATTATCCAAAAAATATCTTTACTTTCTTAGCCCTTAGTATTTTGTAGACATTTTTCCTTTGGCATTTTGAACACCCAGTTCTGTGTGATAAAGCACAATGTAGCTCTTTTGAACAAGCATCTGGAATTCATCTGTGTAAAGAGGGGGCATAGACTTGTAGAAGATAGTGTTTGTAAAATGATTACCCTCCTTCTTGATTTAATAAAATTTTATAGAACTCCAAATTCAAGTTAATGCAGCTCTGAAATAACCAATTGTATTTATCACATAAAGTAACAGCTAATCACAATCTATTTTATTTGCTGCTTTTCATTTGCTGCACCTCAAAGTACTTCACAAAGGAGGTAAATATCATTATCACTAGTTTATGAAAAGCACAACTGGCAGACAGAGAAGTAAGACCAACCACCTCCCAAGTTTTTCATGAAGCTTTTATAAACTTTCCAAAACAGATCACAAATAGCAGCTAAGCACCAACATCCAGCACAGCTCAGTGAGAGGATGGTGGGTAACAGTATCATGCAACCATCTCAAATATCTGAAGTTGTTATTAAAGCATGATATGTGACATGGACTTGCTCTACTGAATCATCCAAAGAGGAAGCCACCAGAAAGAGAGAGACCTCTGCTATTGTCAAAAGTACTTCCCTGTTCTCATCCAGAGCAGGATGTTGAGGAGGCAGGCTATTCTGCTGTGAAAAATGCATCTGCAGCCAACTGTGCCTGCTGAATGCTGTGAGAGTGCAGAAGAGCAGCTCTAGCCTACAGATGCTGCAGTGACTCTTTTGGAAAGTAGTTTGTTCGGGTAATAACAAATGTGCAATCAGAAGTTCTGCTAAGGAATCATCATCTTCCTTCTTAGTGAACTGAAGCTCCACCCAACAGCTCAACTGTTTATAGGAATGCACTATTGCACAGTTCCTGACTTTCAGGTGATGTGACTTTGACTGTATTTTAAAAAGCCTTAATTTGGAAGAAGGCTGATAGGATTAAGGAAAAGTCTTTGCTATCTCTAGCCAATGATTCAGCATGAAAACAATGTAATAGCTGCCTTTCCTGAAACAAAATAATATATATTGGAATTATATCACCACTGTCTCCTGCAGCAAAAATATTATGAGCTTTTCTTACATTTGGTATGTGGAAGTCCTAATGTTGAATATTTCTGTTAAATTCCACTTGGTTAATGCAGAAGTCTTTTACATTGCTATGGAACAGTTTTAAATTCTGAGCCTGAACAACTATTTTTATCACATCCTCCAGGTATACAGTGTGCGATAAACTGTTTACACTGCCCCAAACAGTTTTGCAAGTGTACCTTCACCCTGATCAGGAATTTACTTATTATTCTAGTCTTAGGCTTTTCTTGATGAGAAACAGTAAGATGTGCCAAATTTGCATAGCAGTCTCTGCATCAGTAAGAGCACTGTAAGAATTAAGGCTCTGTCATTTTTCAGTCGCAGCAAATAATGTAATTTCCAAAAAAAATCAAGGCTGGGTTTCATTCCCAGGTTGGGTTTTGGCATGGTCACAGGCCAGCACCACGGTCTGACACAAGAAATCTGCCAGGTTGAGTCGACTTTTGAACCTAAATTCCTTCACCGTGGTTATGAATAGAAGTGCAGCCCTAGAGTGGAAAAGAAGGCCCTGAAAAACACACATATGAAAGAGTAATTGTTGCTTTTGCTGTGAAGAACATTGGCTTGGAAAAGGCATCCTGCGTCATTGTGTCCAATCCCCTGCTGTCTTAGGCAACCACAACATATAATCCTTTTCATAAATTTATCAAGTTCCATCTTAAACCCAGTTAGGCTTCTTGCCCCCAATGAGAAGGCTGTTCCCAAGCCTCACTGTGCTGAGGGTTAGAAATATTCTTCTAATTTCCAGCTTACATTTATTCATGGCCAATTCAGACCCATTTGTTCTTGTGCCAACATTGTTCTGGAGCTTAAATAGCTTCTCTCCCTCTCTTGTGTTTACCACCCCCAATGAACTTATAGAGAGCAGGCTGTCCCTTTGGCCTCTCACTGTCATGCCATCCTGTTTGTACATGAGCTGCAGTCCCCCCAAACAATGGATGAGCTATTGTTTTAAGAAGGTTAGCTGAAAATAAAAGCAGCACATTGCCTTGCTGTCTGGGATAGGCAAAATCCATCACTGGGATGTTGGGCGATCAGCGGAGCCCTCTGGATCTAAGAGCATCCCAGGGTAAACAGAAGCATAAAGTCATAATAGACCAGTCATAATATGGCCAGTTTAACACATTTGCCCAATTATCCCTTACTACTTCTGAGTCTGAAAGAGCAGCAACTGCTAACTGCAAAACAGATCTACTGGTCCAGAGCAACTAGGCAGGGAAAAATTAGCATCAGCAACAGGGCTAAACCTGTATTTTTAGCAATGTGAGTGTGCCTGTGGGAGGAAGAAAATGCATCCATGCTTTTAGGCGTAATGGGAGTAACTGGCCTGAGCGCCTGTGGTGTCCGAGCCAAACATTTCCCTCACAAAGACTCCTCTGTGCGTGTCTGACTTAGCTCGGTTGCAGCTGTTAACTTCCAGGAGGCAGGTTGGGAGATTTTCTTGACAGCCTCCAATTTCAACATTGAAAGACTAACCATATTTCTTAACATATGCCAGCACAATTTAAAAAGGGTTCTGGCCCCCTCGTGTTTCTAGTTCGTGTGGTTTTCCCAGTGCTTTCATGATTAGGGTAGGAATTTCCAGACTATCACAGCAGAAATGGCATTTTCTCAATGAGATAGATTCAAATGGTGGCCATGTAAAGGTTGCAGTTTAATTCAAATGTCTCCTTCCACGTGTTTTTATGTAATATATATATATATATATATCATATCACACCATAAATTTCTATTCTATTATGTAGTGGTTTTGATAAGAGAGGTAGGAATGGCAGTCTTCTGTGTAGGCCTCATAGCTTGAGGACTGATGACCTTATAATGTAATTCTTGCCAGCATGACTGCGCTGGCTGTTACATTTGTAAGTGTGCAGCTCTCTTTCAATTTCAGTAAAATATCAGTCTTTCAGGTAAACCACATTGTTCTGGGGACTTTCTGCTTTCCAATATACTCATAAAAGTCAGAAAATTCATCCATATTTTATTTTCAGAATTGTCCTTGAGCTAGATTCTTACATGCCGCTCGGGGGGGAAAAAAAAAAGAAAAGCAGAAAGACTCCCAAAATTTCTAAAGAACCAGAGCCAAACCTGAGAAGAAAAAGGAAGGATCAAACACAGATTCACAAAAAGTGGTACCAATTTATTAAAACGAAGGAAGTTACACTGCAGGACATTCCTGCTTTAACACTTTTTAAAAAGGATTTTGTCCTGTTACAGAAAGCTTATTCTTGATTTCATATGCAAAGATGAAGGGCTTCTAGCATGTCATTTCCTGGAAATCCCTAGTTGGCACATCACACATAACAATACTGAGGCGAAAAGGAGAAGTGGATTCCTGGGGATAACATGGACCCATAATGTTGTCTCCCTGTGCATTAGTCCTGCTGAAGAGCATTCTAAGAGAGAGCCTGGGTGTTGTGCAGTACCATGTCAGCAGTGCCATGGAAAGCCTCCTCCACAGCAGCCACCCTCACCCATGTCCAGGGCACCCAGCAGTAGCTTAACCCCTGTGGGTGCATCTGGAAGAACAGAGGAAAAGTTTTCTCAAGTCGCAACCATGTCCTGCTTATGTTTTGGAGGAAAATTGGTCTGTGTGGCTCCTCCTTAGCAAGATAACTTTTTGGCATGGGCATAATGTTTGCCATAGAGGCTAACACCAAAGGTAAGGGCCCTGCTCTTGGTGTGAGTGCGTCAGGAAGGGGAGGATGGACCTAACTCCACTCCCAGCCAGCTCCTGATATTTCACAGTTTTGGTTGAAACAGATTTGCTGTTGTCCTTGACACGCAATCAGACTCAACTTCTGCTCATGTATATCTCAGCAAGACAGATTTGGCAGTGGGAGCTGGTGTTGGGCTTCTCAATAAAATTAAGCAGTCTGGGTGCAATGGATGAGACTATTCCCTTGAATCATCTCACTGTGATTCTGACTTCCTTTCGCAGTGGGTTGGAGGAAGGCCAGTGGTTTGTCAGGGTGCCTTGGGCCAGGAAGAACATTAGGAGAGATAGCAGGGATTTATCCACTCTGCTGGAAATTAGTCCCTCAGTGATCAATGCTGATTTGCTGCTTCTCTGGACAGTCTTTCCTGGCTTCATGGATTAGATGCTGGTAGTGTGGGGAATAACAATAAAACCATTCGCTAGCTGCATCTGGTGCAGGGAAAGCTTTCCAAAGATTATTAGTTTAAGCATCCTAGAGAGACATAATAAAAGGGGAATCATTATTATAGTGTGTGTGTTTTAGGATATCCATTACTGCGGTGTCTTGGCATCATTACATAATTTGAAATAATAAAAACAATTATCCTTCAGGATAAAGGAGACTTTGAAGGTGCTGAGTTACAGGTCATTGCCTATATATTTGTCAGGATAGAAGCACCCTGACACTTGGAACTGAGTAAAATGCAAGGTCCAGAAGTGAGTTTTGGGCAGCAATAGGAAATTTGCAAGAGTTGGTTTCAGCCTTATCCACAGAAGTGACTTCCACATCTCAGAGCTCGCCACCAGTGTCACCATGCTGCTGCAGAGCTCAGACTCAGCCTGTTTGTCCACAATGCATTTTCTTTCTTTGCATTATTCTGTAGTGCAGGGAAGTATAGAAGAGCAGGGATGGGTTTTGTCCACAATGGATGCAATTTTCCAGCATAGCCACCCCATCAAGTCTGTGTCTGGAGATGCAATTGGACACAAAGTTCAAATGAAGAATCCCAAAGTTGTTACTACATCTCAAAATCCCAAACTGGGAAATTTCTTCTGCAAACTACTTCAATGCTTTAGGACTCAGTGTTTCTGACCCTTGTAGCAAGTCTGAGATAGCAGCAGTGAAGTCCAAAAGGAAACCAGTGGGATCTACGAGGTATCCAACCTTAAGTTATAATTATTTTAATCCATGGTAATTGCTTCATGGATAAGCATGTGGATGACTTGGGTTGGAGCACAGGGGCTTTTTCCCTCGTTCCTTCTGTGTCATTGACTTGCTATATGACTTGCATAATCCCATAGGTATTGGAAACTGTAGGAACTCAGAAATAAGGAAGTGCTCTTTCTGAGCCTTAGGTACAGATTTAGTTGCCTAACTTTAACACCTCAACTTTGTAAATGTCAGCTTTCACTTTCTTGTCTCAAAAAAGACTTGGAAAACCCAGTCAATTTGAGTCAGTAATATGCCTAACAGACACTGCATAAAAAGTGTTACTTACATGCAAAGTATTAGTGATTATGTATTATTTTGTCTATATTAAAACATATCAACACTGAACATATTGTCATAGCTACTGGAGGACGTGAGAGGGCTACACAGGCGACTTATCTTTATAAAATACCATGTGTTTGGCATGAAAGTTAACTGAGGCAAACATTCTGTTTCAGTAGATGTCATACAACCACCAGTGTGTGGCGATGACCCTCTCCCACACTAACACAGCCTTGAAGGACTGGCATTATGGAAAGGATCCCAGTTTCAAAATGCTGGACCACTTTCATCTCCCTTGCACACTGCAAGCTCCTCTTGAAGTCAGTGGGTGGCTGGTCCTAAAAGAAAAGCTGCGTTGGGAGCTGTGTTTCTCTTAGATAAAAGTTGCATAGAGAACTCACTCTCTCTGTGCCTTCCTCTGATTTTCCCAAGTATCAACAGCAGCAACTATTTGTATTGGCCACACCATTATTTCAAACAGAAGGGACTGACTTGCATGCAGCCCACACACAATCAAAATCACCATGTAGCATAAAGCTGATGTCACCTCTTACTGCTACTCACATAATGGATTTTGTTCTCAGTCTGTGCACCAGTACAATTTTTTTTTTCTAGGCAAAATCATTCCAAAAGAAAGAAATTACTGAATCAAAACAGTCTGAAGGATTACCAAAATTCAAATTGAAATGAAAAATACTAAGATATTCACACGAATGTTCTTCTTAAAAGACTCTATCAGTTTGATTTTAACAATCCATTTTTCTTTTCAACCTGAAAAGAAAAGAGATGATGTGGAACATCCCTCTCCAAGAGCTAAATGTACACAATTCCAGGCTCTTTTGCTTTTTCCCAAAAACAATCACTTTGTCACCAAGACACATATGAGAAATTTATGCCTGTCTCTGCTTGGCATCACTGCCACCTCATGGATTAATGAATTCTGTGTCCTCTAATTCCCCCACATTATGCACCTCTGTTTTGTATGAGTAGCCAAATGTATCAAGATTCATTTTAATGAATGTGAGTCATTCCCCTTATTCAGAAGGCAGGGCTGTTATGTTGTAAGCAAGCACACCATTAGCTGTGCTAAAAATAAACAAGCATTACCTGCAGGAAAACCTATATAGTAAAAGTACACACTGCTAAGTACATTAAGAAAAAAAAGACAGAGACATGGCCTGGAATGGTGTTTGTTTGCTGTAGACAAAGGAAAGAGGATGGATTGCACAGGGAATCCGCTGTACATTTCCTCCAACAGGTCTGAAAGAAGAGTAGGACCTGAATATTGCTTTGCCATGACATTTAAATTCAAAACACTCTATGTCAGCATAGATTTTGTCAATGCTTTACTATGGTTAAGGTAATTTAATTGTTAGTGCTGAAAGAAAACTAAATGGATAGCTTCTTTTAACACCAGTTTTCTTTTGTCTTGGTTGGTGTAGAGCAAGTATTTCCTGTGTGGTTTGACAGAGATTTCAAGGTTTGGATAATCAAATATTTCAAGGTCAGCCCGATGTTGGTTAAACAGAAAGCATGCATGACTTTGCCATGTGGTATTTCTGTTCCATTATTTTCATGACTTTTAGTGTGGTTCAATGGGAAAGGCTCTGGTTGAGTCTCAGAAACCAAGCTCATAAATCAGTAAGTCAATCAACAAGTCTGGGGAACAATATGTTCTTCTATTTTAATTTCTTTGTGGGAAATGTGTAAATAGATACTGGCAATGAAGCTGGAATATAATGGGTACTTACAAATTAAGACATCCAATGATTTATCTTCTCTACGTGCCATGTAAAAAGAGGTTATGCTTTCTGATGTGTTACAATACTATTTTTAAAATAATGAAACATCTTTAGTTTTTAAGGGTGAGAATTACTGTCTCCTGACCAGTTTCCAGAAGTGTGGGAAGTTAACGCACTGAGATGAAAATTTAAATACTCTCAGCAGAACATTTCTACATGACTGTACCTTATCAGAGACCTCCCAGCATCACCTGCTGCACCACACAACAACACAGCAGCCTGACCCCGGCAGGTGTGGCATTTTTTACTGCAGGTTCAGACTGTCCCTGCTGCTCCCTCAGTGTGGGACCTCTGTGTGTCTTTGCCCAGCTCTTTCCCACTGCAAAACCAAAGGATGAACAAGCTTGCTGGCTTCTCAGCAGTCTCAGGGCATTAATTAGTTAATGTTTGTACAAAACTGATAAAGACAGTCATAAACCAGAAAATGCGCAGCATTTAGGAAAAAAAGGAGGAAAAAACGTTTAAAATCACTTCATGCCTCTGCCTTTGCTAATGAGGTTTTAGTAGTGTTTGAACAACTAAAGTGCTCTCTGTACAACTGATCACAAACAGCTAATTTAAGCCCCCTCACTGAAGTCCTTTTAACAAACCAAACAATATGTATTTTATGCTGAAAATTTATTATGGAAAGAAACAGAAGTCATTTATGAAGTTACATCATCTATTCTGGGAAAATAATGCAGAACTTGTGATTTAGGAAGCCAAACACCAACCCTACATCAAAGAGTCAACTAAATGTTTACTGCAAACAGCTGACAAATGGCAATGCATAGCTCAGAAATGTCCACAAAACAGCTCGCCAACCTACTTTAAATATTTTTTTTACTTCTTTTCTGTTGTTAGAAAGGGTCATATTTCTGGATGACTTACAAATGGAAGGAAAAAAATAGCATTTGAGTAACCACTTGTTTGCAAACAGTAGTCTGTGCTGCCCTAAGGACCTGACTTTTGAGGTGCATTTGGGCAGAGAAACCATAAAGTGGACTTTTCAAAAGCTTCTAAATATCTAAATTAGTTACCTATGAATTTTTAAAATCACATTTCTGCCTGTACAAAACCTTGGCATGTTTAAATGTCCTTAAAAGCTGACCCCATGTTTTTGTAGCATGAAAGGCATTATCTGAAGGCTCCGCTTCATCGCAAGAGGCAGCTACAATTACTGTACCACAGTCATGTTCCTCAGATGAGGCCAGCAAGAGCAAGCCAAGACAACCAAGCAGAGAGCAACACACAATGAGTTGTGCTATTTCAGGCTGCTCCTGCCTTTATCACAAGAGGAGCATTAGCTTGAGCCTTACCTCCCATCTTCAACCTGTTCTCTGAAACTGCAAACCAGCTTAACTTTAAACGTGGCCTAAACAGAGCAGGAGCAGGGATCTGGAGAGGAATGACAAGATAGTGTCTCAGATCAGAGTTAGGAAGGTTCAAGTGGCAAATATTAATCAGGTACACCTTCAGGCATGATTTAGTATTTGAGTTCCACTTTAAAACATAGAGCCCATCTCACTTCCATAAAGATATATGGTATTTCTAAAAACATAATTCCTAATGAAGCCAAATGAAGAATAGGTCCTGAGTTCACTCACAGATGTAAAGACTGAATATTGGATTTTTGAACTTGAAAGATGTCTTCTCCTTTAGAAAAATATGGAGGCCAAATATGTCAATATTTTTAGAGTATCACTCAGTCCCATTCTAAAGTGCAGCAGGTAAATTTTAATCTGAAAATAAAGTTGCAAAACAACAAATATAAGAGTAGTTTAAAAGCTGCCCACTTCTTCCTGTAAAATAGATACCAGCAAAATTTTTTTGGAGTGGGATCTAATTGCTTTTATCCATTGATGAAAGAGAGGTTCTCCAGAAAAGAAAATTGTTGTCAGCTTCCCTTAGGAACGCAGTGATCTTTCAAACTCAAAAGGAAGGTACGAGAAGACAAAATCTAAGAAAATATAAACAGATAAAATACCATAGATGTCACATTGCAGAAAAATCTGGCTGGCTGTGAACTTTGCTGATGACAATATAAAAAACCGAAACAATAATTAAAACCGAGCATCTTTAATGAGTTTGTCAATTTTTCTTCACTTCTGAGTTTTCCAGGTATTTTTCTTGAATATACCTACTATGTAAAATGCTAATAGGTCTGGAAGAAACAGAAATATATATCTTTGCATATGAAGAGTTTTATAGATATAAGCTTCACAAAAACACGGACCACCCAGCATGCTGTAGGTGTTAACATCATCTAAATAAGTGGTTTTCCTGGACAAAATTTCCTGGTCCATTCTCTGTCTCTAATACAATGATTTAAAAACTTAAAACTAAAATCCCAGAAAAAAATTAGGGCACCTGAATTTAAAGTTGAACTTTCCAACCTATATTTGCAGCACTGTGGGAAGCACTCGTTCCATTTAATTAACTTGCTGGGATGTTCCTGTAATACAAACACAGCATCAGATGCAAAACCAGATGATGTAGATTATGTTAAAAAACATCTGAATTATCATCATCACAGCACTTGGTCGGCTACTCAGTCACACTTTCCAGAGCTATAAAGGCTGGCCTCAGACTTGCAAAAACAGGCAGCTGCACAAGGTATGTCCTTGCACTGAAATTACTTTCTGGCTGCTTTGTCAACAACGTGGCTTCCCCTAGGCAAGTCTTGCTTGCCCTTGAAAGAGTTGCAAGACTCGTTCTGCACCATAAATATGATCAACGGATAGTGGGACAGATTTACTGCACCTCAGCCCTGCTCTAATCTCTTCCTACGTCATCAATACCCTCTGTCGCAAAGATTTCCTAGCACAACAGCATGAGGCTGGGAATGCTTCCATTTGCCCTCCTGCAACAGAGTTGGTAATTCCTGGCTTTTCCTCGAGGGGGGAAACTGAGGAATGCATACAGCAGGTGTGAGGGGCATGGTGGTCTCCACATGAGTTAATCAGGAAGGATTCCCCGAGCATCCCCAACTACCATTGTGACTTTGTCAAGGCCTTTGGACAGCACGGTGACATTGCAGGGGTCGCGGCTTTATGAGAGGAAGAACCATTCCAAAACCAAAGGACAGTTGTGCAATTGCCTGACACTGGTGGGAGATTTGGAACGTAGAAAAAAATCACCGAATTCTGATTGCCTTGTGCTTCCTGGATTAATTTAGCTACTGTCGTTTCCTGCTCTAAACCAGTGCACTTCTTGCTCCTCATTTGCAGTAGGAGCTGTTGCGCTGTCTGGAATCAATTAGCATATAAGTGCTATTTTTATTAATGTAGTTTCCTTGTTGCAGCTTCTGCTGTGATTGAAGGCTTTCAATGGTCAGCCCAAGCATATCGATGGGAGAGTGTATCAGGCAATGTAGAAATGCTCTGACAAGTCCTTTAACTACTGCTCTTTAAGCTGGGCAGACAGTGAAATCCAGTATGAAATGGCTTGGAATAGAATAGGATCAGGATTATGAAGCCTGTAATATGCAACCAAACTCCAGCTGCCTAAACAGAAATCAAACCTCAAAGATTTCCACATCATGAAAGACATTTAAAGCCAGTGTGTTGGATTAAATTACAAACTTTTACAGATGAACCCTTTCCTACTATTTTTTTTTTTTTTAAATTTCTTGGACTTTTCTAGAGTGTCTTTGGTTTCTACATGAAACTAATTCTATTGTCTACTTACTAACAAAATCAAATAAGTTTTGGTGGCATTTTTCATAGATTTGTTTCCTCATATCCATGAAGCCGTAATCCTTTTGCAGGTTTTCCCTGATGAGGAGGATGACTCACCGGTTTGGTGAGAAATCAGATCATGACCTCTGATGCTGAAAGACATTCCTTTTGGACAGTCTCTGTGACATAAGCTCCACTGCAAGCAAACTAAGCAATGTCAAAGGTATTTGCTAACGGCTTCTTTATATAAAAAGCCCACATATGTCTTATATGTAGTAGAAAAAGTTCATCCTAATGTCTGTACTGAAGTGAGACAGGAGTACTTAAACAAAAACAAGCAAACAAAAACCACATTGATTTCTTTTTATTAAAACATCATAAAATAATTATAGACTTAAACTATTCATCTGGACTATTCACTAATGGTCTGACTTGAAGATCTTAGAGGTCATTTCTAACCTATACGATTCTCTGATCTTTCAGCAGTAAATTAAAACATAGGTAGAAATTTTCCTAGAAAAATATACAAGACTAATGAAATCTAGCAGGATGAGTGGTAACCACAGCTCTCTGTTTGGCAGCCCTGTGTTTGACTTTACCTGGTCAGTAGATGGGACAGGAGCAGTTTTGAAAAGGGATACCCAGAAACACAAACGTGCAAAACCTTGACAGACCTAAGATATAATCTGAATCCTTCAGCAGAATATCAGACTGAATTCTTCAGTCATATCTATCCTGAAGTGCAGCATAAATTTGCATTTCCTGTTTTTTATTATCTTATATATGTAATGCCATTTACTATATAGGACAATTCTAATAGATTGATAATACCTAGAAGAAAGTCTTACAGAAAAACTCTGATGGCCAATATTTAGCTATCAGCTGTTGTTCCTATTTTTTAGTGCTTAGACTTTGTCAGACGTGAAGCCTCTTTAACTTATTTCAGATGACATCCCAAAACAATGATGAAGTTCCAGAAGGTGCCAAGCTTCTGACTGGCCACCTTATATTGTTTTCAAGTCTGACTTTGACTGATACATGTGTAAACCAGCTCAGTAAGGAAACACAATTTTTCCCATATGTTTTTGTTTATTTTATATAAAATTTTGTGTGTGTATTTAACCATCACTTCGGGATGTTAGCTCTGATTCCAATTTTTGGTGTTTTTAGCAATGAATTGACCAATCTAATCCTAAACAATTTCCTTGCTACATCCTATATCTTATTAGGAATAATAAAAATCCTTACAAAAATCATAGTAACAAAATTTTCAGATAAATATCTAATTTGTGAATTAATATTTTGTTAAACACTGCTCTTCTGATTGTCCATTAATTGACAACTAATGGCCTTGAAGCTGTAACTGTACATTTGATCATAATTAACATCTGATCTCACTAGTAATAATGATTTTATTGACAATATCTGAATCACAAAATCAATTTATTTTGCTTAGGTAAAGAGTTCATTTAAGTAAAGTCAGCATTTAATAAATGGGAAACAGGAACACATTATGTAGCAGATATCTTTTTCATAATTATGTTAAACAGAGCACCTTTATCTGTACACTTCCACGCGGGTAAAAAAAAAAAACCCAAACAACCAGCATTGCAATCACATTATATTTGTGATTGCTTCATATCATCATTTGAATAGTTTCATATATCAACAGAAAAGATCATTAGCATGAAGAACAAGCACAAGTATAAATCACCAGGTGAAGGCATCTCTGTGAACATAACAGAGTGATGAGGGGCCAGAAAATCATAGTTGTCTAATTGCTTCATTTATGTGGACATCGGTGTTCACAAAAAAACCCACTGGTTTTGTACTGGAAACATCTCTGTGAATACAGCTGAAGTTACATGAAAGTGGGTGAATGCATATTCTGGAAGCAGTTGTCAAATCGAACCATGTCAGTAAGTGGTTTTCAAATTTATTCAAGGACCCAAAAGAAAGAGTAGCCCAGACAAAGCAAGGAAAAGAGAGGACAGAGCCTGAATGAGCCACACCTCGCAAGACATTGATTACAAACAAAATACCACTGCAGATTATTGCAATTGGTTTCAGTACAGGAGCAGTTGCAGCTCTCCATAAAGCAGCCAGCAATGCCTGTCCAGGATAAGCCACTGATTTCCCAATGCATTCCAAGAGATTTCCCCTCATGATGCTCCCTGGGCTCCCTGTGCTCCACCTCACCAGCCTCTCACCCCAGACGTAACTTCATCTGAAGTCTGTCAATGTGGTCAAGGGAACTACTGGAACTGAGGAACTAAATATCCCTTTGTGGAAACCCTACGTGGAAAGAAAGTGATTTACATTCATATTTTTTTGCTCTCAAGGCAAAAAGTAGTAGCTGATTAATAATAAAACTTACATGATTTGTATCTGATGCTTATCTTTAAATCAGTTGCAATGGCATGGTGATTCCATCAGCATTCACAAAAATTGGTAATCACTTGAGAGGTCACTGGAAGAAAACGCTATTTCAGAGCAAGCAGTGCATTTCCTTGTCGGGATCTAAATACTACAGCCAATATCCCTGGTAAGAAACGAGAAACGTAACTAGAAAAATTATAGCCTAGAAATCTGAGATCCTGAAATATCACTGACTAGACCATCCTGAGATGCTCATAATCGTGTGCCAGAGAGCACTGCCTAAATTTGTTCTGGCTCTGGCTTGCATCCTATTGATCTGTTCTGACAATTTGTGGACCCTTTAGTTCAGCCTCAGATGCAGATACCACCATGTCTCAAAGTCCTTCAAAACAGAAAATCTGTCCCTGCCTCCAGGTGTGCAAATGCAGCTTCTTCATTCCTCCAAGGGCAGCTCCTGTGGGTTTGCAGGCTGGCAGGCAGCACTCTAGCTCTTATTTTTTTTTAACAGAGCTGCTACATGCAAGTGCCCTCCCCAGGTGCTGTGAGTTCAGCAGCTGTAATCTGGTATCCATGGGCAGCCCTGCCAGGCACCCATTCCTGCCTCTCCATGGAAAAAGAAGTCGCAGGGGTTGAGCAGGAGAGGTAAGAGCATGAAGGCACTGGATATGACTACGTTATTTTCATACATCCCCTGATCTTGTGATCCTAAGTGGGGCCTTGGACTTCCTTATCTGCCTCTAGACCAGACTGTAGTGTGAGAGCAAAACAACACTCTGTTGAGCACGTGATGTCATTTAAATGTTGATTTTCCAGTTCTAGGAATATCCATCAAGGAAAAACCCCTAGCACTAAATAAAGAAAGCAAGCAAGCATGAGGCAGAGGATTATTATATGAAGACATAAGTAATACACAGGGAGACACTGCACAATGATAGAATAAGGTTACATAGTGGCTACCTGTGAGTAAGAGCACATATAAGAAATACCTTTTTCATTCAGGAATTCTGGCAGTGTAGTTTGTTACTTGCATGTTCTGCCATGAATGGAATATACATATAATTATTTTTAGTAGCACTTGGCTTAATAAAAGTGGTATGCAGAGATTTGGTGCATAACATTTTACGATAAGTTGCCATATAATTTGAAAGTAATGTGATGCCTTCTGCTTCTTGTGCAATGAGCCTGCTCAGGCTTTGAGAACAGTTGGGAAAATTGTTTCTACACACAATATTTTGCTATCTGTCTCCTACAGCTTCTGAAATCAACATGCAGTTTTGCATGCAACATCATCTTAGCTGCAGGGCTGACCATAGTAAAAGATACCCTATTTTTGTTATAATCTTTTAGGCATCCCAGACCTCAGTGGACAAGAACAATAAAGCCTTTGTAGAGAGTTTTAGGCACTGATACCAGAACTGCAATCAACTCAAGAAAGGCCGCAAAGAAAGGGAGGACGATGAAGGCATGTCAAGGAAATAAGATATGGATTTGAATCCTACATCTCAACGGCAAAGTGAGTCCATATTCCATCATGTCACAGCATGAGTCTATTGGGAGCATTTCTGTTCACCCTAAAATCTCCTGTAAGATTCTCTCTAAATATTAGATGATCCTTGCCAGCTGAGAACTGTTGCCACGGTTCCCTCCAAATACCATTATTTCACATACAAGTGATTAAGAGAAACATAAGGTATTTTATTGCCTCAGAGACTAGGATGGTTCCATTTAAAGGAAGTGGAAAGGCTTCCCATGCCTTTGGTCACATCCAGTCTGATCCCAGGGGAGCTCTCTCACCTTCTGCTGTTGCTTCCAGTGACTCTTGCTTGTTACTGCTACTGTGCCTTGAACAGGGGAGAATAAGTGAATATTTCCCATCCCTTTATCAGTCACAAAATGAAAGGCAAAAGCAGAACCTGTGAAATGCACTCTCAGGAGAACATGGGAAAATGTGACCATTTAAACTGCATTTAATGCCCTGTGTCATAATGTCATGTGTGTGCACTCCAAGCAGCAAAGGAAGGGATGCCTGAATGATTTCAAGAAGACATCTCCCCATAAGTCATTGCCAGTAAAATGGGAGGCAGTTTGAATTCAGTTCCTATTATTTAAACTTGCACTATAAGGTCAGTAAGCAAAAAGCAGAAGCTGACCTGCTGCACTGAGATGTGCTACACTGCTTAAATATCATTTGCCACACAGCATTTATGTCTAAACTGCTTGATATGTGCACCAGCCCACATTACCTGGGTCCTGGTCCTTCCCCAGCCAACCTGTCATGGTTCCTCCACATCTCCTGTGGTTGATTTTCCCCCCACCAATAAACAAGGAACTGAGGAAGGGAGAAGTGTGTATATCCAAACCTGATCCTGCAAAATGAGGGTGGCATCAGGATACACAACTTGATCTGTGATCTCGGAAGTACTTCCAGGTGCTGCATACTAAACATACCCAAAGAGTGCTCTGGCAGAAAGCCTAGATCTCGTGGTATGGAAGAACTGTAATAAGCTGTTGACGATGCATATATGGAGATTGCATATACAAAAATTTCTAAAACTTCTTTAACTCAGCTTCTTCCAGAGCATTGGACACCCCATATGTTTTTTCTTAATTGTTCCCTCAAAACAAATCATTGTTAAATCCATACATATTTTGCATGCATCTTCACAGGGGAGGAGTAGAACAAGCCCATGCACAGCATTTTCAGGTTGAAAGCATCTAACAAGCACCAACTAATTATGCTATTTAGAGTAAAAAGAAGAGGGACTCATCTGCATAGCTATAGACAAGCTAGTTACCCTTGTCTCCCTCTCAGTCAAATGGCATCTAGGCAATATAGACAAGAGTCTGGGGCACTGTTCATCTCATCCTAAAGCAGCCATCTAAAGTAGATCAGATGTGTGTAACCTAAAAATCGCCTTTTTCTTTCTACTGACTCTAAGGTGAGTCTGCTCTGGCTGCCTTAACTCTGGGACAATTTAGATATCCAAGCCAGACTGGGAATAACTTCATGTCCTGTATCAATTATATTCAGCTCAATTATATCCAGCTAAGAAAGCAACCATTTCAATAATTTAAACTGCCTGAAGAAGGAATAAAAAATTTCACACAACAGTAGAATACATCTAAATAAGTATTTGTAAAAAATATGCTTCTCCTGTTAAAGTCAGCAAATGAATTGGATATTTGTTGTTCTTACTGTGATTTTTACTTTCTAAAAGACTTGTTTACTCAACTCTACTGGGATTTGCTTTCATGTTACAAATGATAACTCCAGTTTCTTCAGTCCAAAATGCTGATAACATTAGCTATTTTTACTGCCCATGAAAGGCAATTTGCTTGACAGCAATCTGGTGGCCAAAACTGATCATCCCTATATACTTTCAAATTATATCATCATCATTAGCATTTTTCTGTGCCATTTAAATATCCTGGGTATCTGCTTCTTCTGCGAGAAATCGTGTTCATTTGTTAGGAAAAAAACCCCAAGCCCTTACAAAGAGAAGAAGCAGCTGACATGTAAGTTAGTCATACTTCCTTGTGGCTTGCCTCCTAAAGACATACATGGCCAATCTGCTCATAAAATCCCCATGCACACTGTTAATAGTAAGGGACACAAAGGCTCTAGTTGTTAAAACTTGAGCCTTTTGGCCAAACTTCTCAAAGTTTTCAGGTAGCAAATATAATAAGCTAAAAATGAATGGTTCAGCAATAACGAAGAAGAAACAACCAAGAAGAGAAAGGCAGTGTCACATAACAGTGTGGTAGCAGATGATCCAAGGAAGCCTCTTTGAGCTAGGGCTGTAGCCAATGCCACAGTGAGCAGCACCATTAGCCATATGGGAGCCTAAGATTTGGAAGGATGGTTCCAAGTACAATCCCACCCCCTCATCTCCTGGCTCCTAAAGGAAAAGGGCAGCAAAGCATCTCAATTTCAAATCTTACCCAGTTTTAAAGAATATCTAATTTTTTTTAGTCTTTATGTATGAGTACAGCATTCCCACAGTGAGCCCTCTGCTCCCCAGGAGAATGGAAGAAAGAGTGACTATGACTCAGGATGGTGATGCTGCCTTGGCACTGGTGGAGGCTCCACAGCAAAGCTCAGAGGTGATCCATGGCCCTTTAATACAATTTAGGGCAACCACCAGATGTCTTAAACTAGAAGGAGAAAGAGTCATATGAAGTAGCAATGAGCCACTTTGTTGAACAAGAACAATGAACTCTCTATACTGAAAGCATGGAGAGCCCTAAGTCTTCCAGTTCCAAGCTATCACAAAATCCCTCCACGAGGAGACAATTAGCTCAGCTCAGTGTGTTTTTATTGTTTACACACAGCCATAGATAGACAGATACATAAACAGTGCATTTTGTCTCACACAATGTATTTGTCCTTACATGGCAGCTTACTTCCATGCTTTTTTCTAATAGGGTTGCAAATGAGTAGGGGAAAAAAAATAGTGCAATCTTCAAGGAGAAACAAGTTTGGCAGCAAAAAGAAAAGGACATGAGTAATACTTCTGTTTCTGCTTTTCAGAAGGGTTTATTTGAAAGCTCTGTTGTGCCCAAAGTGTTGACTCACCCATGACACTTTTCAGCATCTACATTTACCCTGAATCAGAGCAAGCTTCTATATGGAGGAGTAAAACAGGGTTGCACTGGGGAACAGTGAGGGGTTCATGCAGTTTGTACATGGGAGTATAGTTTGAGGAGCTATATAGAAAATCTGCTCATTTTACAAGCTAAAAGAAAAAAGGAAAAGAGGAAATTCGCTTTCAACTCTCAGCCTGGCAAACGGGATTTAAAATACGAAAGCCAAAATGGGTTTACTCTTTCCTGTGCCTGATAGCTGGTACTAAGGTGCCTGAGAGACAGATTATCATAGGAAGAATTGGCCTCCTAAACTCAGCTTCTTGATCTATATTACTCATCAGGGTTATTAAGTTTAAAGATCAGCAAAACTCTTTTCGTAGCCAAGGTCATCAGATGTAGCTCTGAATACAGAAGAACTGGGGGAGAACTTGCCATTCTGAATAGTGCCTTTTCAGGGCAGATCTACAACTTTTCAGAGTCCCTTGTTTCCTACACACATGAAAAGACTTCTGCCTTCTCCTACTCCTGTTCTGCATAATGAAACTGGGTCCTGTCTGGGGACTGTAAGTAAAATCTCACCTTCCACTCGGACAAAGTGCTTAGAACAGTTCAGAAAACGAACAGCCATTTCTAGCAACTGCTCTGAAAATTTACTTTCAATGATTTTAGTACATCATGCATATTTTTTCTTTCACTATTATTTGTGCTTAGTAATAGTTTGTTGCTTGCTGCAATTAATACTGTTTGCATTTAATTCACTGAAGTGAGTTGAATGCTGATACGTTTTCAAGTGTTTCAAGTGAAACAGAAACTGACAACTGAGATTAGAAGTCATTCTCAGCAAGAAAATCTCAGAGCCTAATCTTGTGACTACAAGAGTAATTTGACAGAGTATTTGGAAATATTTTGAAAGATCTGAGTATTTTGGAAGTTTTCTTGAACATAAAACATGATACTGGAAATGTATTTAAATAATGTAAAATCAGAAACATGAAACTTATGTATCTGTTTTACTTGTCCTATCAAGATTAAAAACCATTATGGCTTCAGTGATCAATAACAAAGCACAAATATGGAATAATCAAAGCAACCCTATCACGACTAGCAAGTGGTCAGAGACCAAGTAAAAAGTTACCATATCTGCAGAAAACAAAAATAGTTCTGATAACAATTTGCCAGCCAAAAAGGGAACCATAATAGCAAAGCATGATATGAGAAATGAATATCTAAATGAGATCAAGTGTCAAACAGCCTACAGGAAAATGAAAGAACGGGAGAACAAGAGCTCCAGATTCAGGCTTCCAGGATCATGTATGTAATAGCTACAACTGTGGCCTGTCTTCTGGATTTTACAACAGTTCAAATGATCTAGACTGTGTTAATAATGTTCTAGACTGAGCACAAATATTAATTTGTTATCCAAATCCGAAAGAAAATATCTAACCTCCTAGACAGAAATATCACATTTTATAATTCATTCTGACAAAAAAGTTATAATTAATTCACAAAATGCAGATTTAAAGGTGGTGAAGCACACATATATGGATCTATAGATATATGAAAGGCACTCAGAAAAGAAAATATATTAATGCAGTACAACTAACCACTAGCAATAAAAGTCTCCCAGGAGGTGTGTGTAAATCTCTTCTTTACTGGAAGTCTAAAATAAGAAGAAAGAGAGGAGGAGTTACCTTTTCTTCACACCCTTTCCCAGAACACCTGCCAGTGACCACACAGACTCAGGGATGAGCAGGACACGAGGTGAGACATCCACACAAGGTTCAGCCTCAACTCTAAATGGCATCACATGGCACTGTGCAAAATACCTGCTCCGAATCTCAGCACAGCAAAGTTCTCAGCATCAAATATCTTCAAGTTTTTTCTAGGGAAGTACCCAAAACCTTTGGGGTTGATTCTTGAGTATACAACTACACTATAGATCATAATGCCTCTGAACTCACAATACAGCATTGCTGACATGTATGAGATCAACTGTGCTTTTTGGGAGCAGCTTACGCTGTGCTGCAAGCTGGTTTGTATTTAGAGGCAAAACTAGTGTTAAGAAAAATACATGTTTTCTTCCAGTTTCATTTCCCATGACCACGCTGGTCCTCCAGTGAAGATATTGGCAAATAGAAGACAGACAGACTGATACCCAGGCAAGCAAGTCCAGTCAGACAGTTGAAGACAGACTAAATAATAAAATTATATCTATTTAAATCAGCCCCTCCCCACCAAATTAAACAGCACCCCTCAGTTTTGACAAGGAAGAATGGATGTCACTCATGCACAAGAGATAATATCATGTATTACAGTACCCTCTAGTGACTCCTACCACAGCTGGGTTTCAGCTAGCATTCAGAGCATCCCAGGATGGATCCCAACCATGGCAAAAGTGCAAGCCCCAGAGTGTTCCAGGGTCGCCCTCGAATGTAGGGAAAGCAGTCTCCAGCTTGCTTTCTTAGGAAGAGTAACACTGAGTGTTGAGTGTTCATTCATTTCTTGTTTGCCCCAGGGTTTGACTTTCTTAATTCCAAATACCCAGCTTTTAAAACCTATGTGAGCTAGCAGCTAGACACTCACTATTCTTTGATCTCACAGTATGAGCTTCCTACACAGCAGGAAGCTGATATTTTTTCATGTCAAAATCCAGTCATATCTCAGAAGGAAACAAAAATAAGCTTTTTCTTCTCTGCCCCAGTTTTCATCACAAAACCTTTGGCCCCTGTTGCTTTCATAAGATCTTTCCTCCCTGTCTGACACATGAACTGTGGGAAATCTTTCCCAAGTGCGATTAAGCCCTTCCCATCAACCCATTCCAAAAGCTGCTTTGGATTCAGTGTCCCTCTATTCAAACACTGCCTTCCCCTCCCGTGGGCTTTAACTCGGGAGCTGGCAAAAAATATTAATATCACCTGAATGGCCTGGCCTTGAAAGGTCATCTTCAAAGGTATTGTAACTCCCTTCTTGACTGGTGTTCTATACAGCAGACTGGAAAGAAAAGGAAACTTCAGCTAGCTTTGTGCCTGATTTCCTTACTTTTTAACTGCATTTCTTTGTTATTCCAGTTTCTTGAAAATAGTCAAAGAAATTGTCTGGCTTAGATCACAGGTAACACAAAGAGATTGGTATTAGCAAAGTGAAAGGGTCTAGTATCTGTAGGGTTCCATGTGTGCTATATATTTTCAATAGTTGCAAACTCCACCTGTAACGAGATCTAACTGCTTTTCTCTTCAAAGTTACAGACCTAAGGCTTTGAAACAGTTGCCTTTTAGCTAATGGACCATAAAGCCAGTCACAGTTTAGGCAAGAATGTTTTGAGAGTGAAGAAGAGCTTTTGGGAGAGAGTTTCAGGCTTTCTTCAGAAACTTTACATCTCATGGCTGAACAGTTGTTCATGCAGGCATAGCTGGAAAAATGTGCCGAGCAGGCTGTCGGAGAGGCATAAATGCCTCTTGAATGGATTTATGGACGGATACCTGAGCAGTCAGCACTACACAATGTGGTATTGAGTTATTTTAATCCTTTAGTCTGTCCATTTATGCCTTTGGTCCCCTTCCCAGAATGGCTGAGTCACCTTTATGAACTTATGGCAGAGAAAGGCAGTGGCTGGGAAGGGAGCAGGATGCCAGTGTTTGAACCCTGAGCTGGGTCTGCCGATGTTACGTCCCCAACATTCCCGGAACTATCAGGGAAAACTGTGCCTGGTCTGTTTTGTCTAACACAGGAAGCCACTCCACAAATAGCTCTCCACACCATCCTCCAGGGCGTGGATACCACACCTCCAAATTCTCCAAGTCCCCAGACATCAGCTGGGGTATCAGAAGCTTTTCTGAGTTTGGTCTTGAGGATGAGCAGACAGCAACACAACAGGCAGCTCTCATGACTCAACCTTGATTCTAGGCAAATTGAGTAGTCAAATAATTCACTGTAATTCATCCTAGCAATTCAAAATACCACACACTCCTGATTCCCTGGCAAGCTACATCATGTAGGATACGATATATTTTTTCAGCAGTTTCAAACTGCCAAAAATTTGGTATTATTTCTCAAACAGGAAATAAATTAATGAAGGATATGAGAGGTAAATGAAAACATGTCACAGAATGAAAACATAGTTCAAAAGCTCTTAATAAATTAAAAGTTACAAAAAGCAATTTACAGAGTGTTTTATGTATGTCACTACGATGAGGTTTTATTGGTGTGATATCATAATTTGGCTGTCTCTGATCCCTTTCTTGGCAGCAATAGCTCCAAAGACATTATGTGCTGATCATGCCAGCTCAGAAAGCTGAATGCCAGAGGTCTGCTTTATTTGGGCAGTAATCAAGAGGACTTGTAGGTTTACCTAAGAACTTCCACATCAATTCTCATAGCACCAGATCTTGGAGACTTTCTTGTTTGACTTTAGTAATTGATTTTGTGCAGAGAAACTTAGAAAAGTTGTCAGGATTTGCTGTCTAAATTGCACAGTTTTCTGTTGTTTTCCAAATTTCCCGTGGAATTATCTGTGTTTACAAATATGTCCAGATTTTACTTTGAACATTCTCCCCTCCTCCTGCCCCTAAAGATAAATGAATTCCCAAACATATTTGTACTTGCAAATTCATAGATTTATACACTTCATGCCACTTTAATCCCTATTAAACTAATTTGAAGTCATGTCAGGCCAGCTATCCACAGTAAAATGGATTAAATAAGCCAGTTGATCAGATATAGAAAGGACTTCAGGCACTTTTTCTGTCTAGCCTCCATGAATTTAGAGTACTATTTTCATACAAATAATTTTGTTCTCTTTAATTCCTTTGTGATTAAGCTAATTCACAAATAACATTGGTTCTTAGAGAATCATTAGTGTAAAGCAGAGCAGACAAGGCTTTTAATTAGGGCTTTTCATACCTCCTCTATCCATTTGGTAATAAAATTACTTCTGCATTAATTGGTTAGTTATTTTAATTTACACAGCAATAAGTGCTGATATACACTGGCCATAAACATCTTTGCTAAATAATTTTTGAAGTAGGACTGATATTTATTTCCTGAAGAAGTGGAAGATGTTTTGTTTAAAAGCTTTCTGACGTATGTGCTGTAGCTCTTGACAGTCATTCTCACCATAACAAAATAGACTTCCAAGTGAATTTTAAGGAACCTAACACGCGTTTCAACTTTATTTTTATTTCTACTACAGATTTTCTTATTTCTAAAGGAATACATGGGTTCTTCGTGTGTCTTAAAGTTATGTATAAGACTTTGCTATACAGAGTGTTCAATTGCAAAAAACAAGAAAACTAAGTTCTCTGTTCCCAATTTTATTTACAGTTCTGTTAGTTTTTGACACAAAGAAATAAATTAAGATACTTCAGCTTACTAAAGTGATTAGTAGTTTTAAATGGTTGTTGGGAAATCAGGTTCTCATTTGTTCTATTTTAAAATAGAACAAATCCACATTCATCAGGCCATGCTTTGGACCAAGAGAAGAGCTGAGTGAAAGTGAAAACAAAAATGAAATCTCCCAGTACAAGTTCAGAGAAAAGTGTTTTATACTCAAAAAAGCCCGGTTTTGATCTTAGGCTTGCAGTGTGTGTTAATCAAGTTTATCACATTTGATTATAGCTGTTTATATTAGCAGTCATTTCTGAATGCTTTTCCAGCAACAGGGAAGCACAAATAATTAAGAAAATACAAGGATTAATGAAATAATCTCCAGTGGTATCTCCCATCTCATGGTAAAGCACATACTGGTTGACATTTGGGGGACAAGAAGGAAAATTACTGCTGAACAACTCCATTTTCTCAGCATCCATCATTTAGAAATTTCCAAAGCCAGATATGTGTTTCCAGTTGAATTTATTTGGTTTATTCGGTGCTCAAAAAGAGGCCAGAAGACAAAAAGTGCATTTTTTTCCCCAACTAAAAACAACCTCATTGAGGCATTTATTTTTACAAGTTACAGCACTCTGACACAGAAAAATAATTAAGTGAATGTCACCCATTCTGCTCATTGAATGAGGCCAACATCCTCTGGGAAGAAAAAGCGAAAATAACATGCAATCATGTGGTCACAGGCTGCATATTTGGGACATTTTGCAATTCTGGAATGCTTGATTTTTTTGAAGCTTTACCGATCCCTCAAGACACTTTTTTGCATGCTGTGTTTGTAACTCTGCTTTGCCCATCCTTTTCCTTTCCCACACCTTTTGCCTCTCATAGCTGCTACTTTACGTCTGCCACAGGCCTGAAATCCTTTGAGGCAGGAAGTATGTCTATGGAAAAGTCTGGATGACAACCAGCATAAAAACAGTATCACAACAGGTGAAACAAGGCCAGCCTAAGTTACCCTTTTAAGCCATAAACCAGCACTTTAAGAAAGAGGAATCCATCACATTTGGGAAGACTGTATTGGGCATATACCAAGTATAAAATATGCTGGGAATATGCTGCTGTCAAGGTGAGCTTTGCACTGAGCCTTCAGGAAAGTTTTAACCCAAACAATGATAATCAACAGAGATAGTGACAAATGGAAAGGAAGTGGGGAAGAATAGTGACATTTGGTGCTGAACCATATGTGCGTGGTTTGAAAGACATGACTGAATTGTTTTTGGTGCTCTATTATTCTGACATTTAGAATGAGGCAAGTTTCCATTTCCATTAATGTACTGCCAACTCAAAGGGGAACTGTCGCAAATTTGAGACTAAAGAAAGCTGTTCCTCAAACTTCTCTTGAGCATAATCAATGCCCTCACTAAGCAACAGAGTAGTGTCACAGTGTAGACTCCAAATGATTATTATGCTTTCTGCCTCTTTTATGCCTTGTGATGATACGGCATAAGCTGCCTTTGACAAAAGATCATGAATCCATACTTGAATGGAGAACAACCAATGCAAAGGGAGGCGGTTGACCAAAAATTTCTGATTGTTAACCTGGCACTGAGAAAGTGACCCAGCCTTAAGTGGAGGATGTTCAGGTGAAAGAATCCAAAAGCCTAAAATCTTAACAAGTTTGGAGGAAAAATACAACGATCATCAGTTTCCTTTACAGCTTTTTAAAGCAGCTGCCTATCTTTACCAAAGAAATAGAAAATAAAGAGGGAGAGGAAGAGAAAGGGGGCTCAAGGTAAATCTAGGTAATCCAGGATCTGGTGAGGAGGCTCTGGACTCATAGATTTGTCCCACTTTGAAACAGCTCCTGGAAGCAGCTGTTCAGCAGCTTTACAAACAATTCGAACACCTTGAATTCAAAGGACTCTCCTGACCTTGTAAAATGACAGATAAGCACGATGCCAGTGACATCACTTAAGGATCAAAACTGAAGGGATGATTTTTCTCAAAATGCATGTTTTATTTCCTAATGAACGTTTCCCTCTTGTAGCTACTTAATCTCTGAAACTTTGGTGGTAGTGGCTCAATTTCATTCTCCCTAGGAGGCAGTGACTGTTCTTAAGTAAAGGAAAAAATCAGACTGCCTGTCAGCTCATTGTCATACTAATTGCATGCAAAATTATTATTATTATTTGTTTGGCAAGGGGTTGGGTTTTTCGTTTAATCTGTCAGGAATTTGAGAAAGTCTCCAGGTAATGAACTCCAGTGTTATGTAGCAGACTTGAAGCTCAGAGTTTGCCATTTCACCTTGGAATAGCAGAAGAGCAAATGCACCAAGCTCTGTGCCCTGTTATTACCACTAACAAGTGTTAAATCATAACCTCGGAAAAATACCACAACCTCAGGCTGATCCTGCTTCCCAGATCCTCCTGCCAGTCATTCCTGAAACTCTCCCTCAGCCCCTCAGAAATGTATTTCCTTATTTACTTCACAAATCCCCTCATGACCATACAGGACCTTAGTGCTATCCTGTGCATTTTTCTTTTTAGTTTGGACCAAATTCCTCATTTTTTATCAACTTGAATCTTACATCCCTTGTTGTTATATTTTTTCCATTCTGGTAGCATAAAAAAGATAAGGAAATATATAGGAGTGAACACACTATGTATATACCTTGATTTTATAAAAATTAATTTATTGCCAGAAAAGGTGCAGGACCAGCATCAGAAATTCTTCATTCATCCACTGAGCAAGCAATATAAAGATTAAATGCCCTGTAATAATGAGTGCAAAATTCCCCTAAACACCTCTTCATTTGGCCTCAGTACTGGACCAAATGGAGGAAACAGATCATACCACGAAAGAGAGCTAAGAATAACCAGCAGAAATGTCAAGAGACACAGTCTGAGTATAAATCACATCATTTACCTTACAAGGAATCATAGAGCCATAGAATGGCTTGGGTTGGAAGGGACCTTAAAAGCCATCTCGTTCCATCCCGCCTGCCATGGACAGGCACACTTTTCACTAGACCAGGTTGCTCAAAGCCCCATCCAACTAGGTCTTGAATACCTTCAGGGATGAGGCATCCAGAGCCTCCCTGAACAACCTATTCCAATGTCTCACCAACCTCACAGTAAAGAATTTCTTCCTAATATATGATCTGAACTTGTCCTCTTTCAGTTTGAAGCCATTCCCCCTCTCCCTGTCACTCCATGCCCTTGTAAAAGGGCCCTCTCTGGCTCTCTTGTAGCCCCTTTCAGGTGTTGGAAGATGCTCTCAGGTCTCTCCAGAGCCTTCTCTTCTCCAGGCTGAACAACCCCAACTTTCTCAGCCTGTCAGAAGAACACAAGCACAATTCCTAGAAGTGGAGGTTTGTAAACTGAGCATTGAATTTAACACTCTTTAGGTACTGGCTAAAACACAAATTAGGACTTAAAAACCCTCATGTGAGGTGGGGGAATTAACAAAAGCAGGAAAAAAAAATAACACAGAAATGAACAAAGACAAACAAGCCAGTGGTCTGTCTGCAATGACTAATGACAAAAATAATACCTCAGATAGTGACACCTTCTGTGGAAATAAGCTGCAACTTCTATGCCATTTGACATAAGAAGTTGAGAAAGCATCCTCTGGAGCAGTTTCCCGTAGTTATCATTCTGCTCTGCATTTCACTTGCTGCCATTTGGTCCACAGAAACCACCCACTGAACATTTGCCTTTGAAGTGCACCACCTTCTTCTAAGTAGCATGAGTGACTTCTTGGGTCTCTCTCAATTTGCCACAGACAGCTTCTGAAATCTCCAAGTTGTGAGTTACTTCTTTTTTCTTTTTCTTTTTCTTTTCTCTTTTTTTTTTTTTTTTTGTGGAATTGCTGCAACATCTTATGTTCAAACCAGCAGCCGTGGAGGGAAAGAACTACTGGCTTGGGTTAGCCTGGCAAGACCAGACCAAGAGTGAACATGATGATCATGGACAAATGTTCAGAATGTTGATAACCTCTATTCAATCCATTGCACAGCTGCAGACACTGACTACCCCAGATTTTCTTTAAAATGGATGAGGTTTTCTCATGTGTTTCATTCATTACGTACAAAACACTGGAAAAATATGCAGGTGTACTAGTTACTGCATCTCACAGTCCAATCTTTGACTCTCTGGAAAGTTTTGTCTGTCACCTAAGAGCAATCATTTCTTTGTATGAAGGTTACTGTATTTTATATTCTTTATTTGTATTAGTCTCCCAATCAAACAGTTTTCTTGCATCTGGCTGGCAATTCTTATTGTATTATTCGATAAACCTCTCATAAATCCTTTGCATTTTGTTTATGTTCCCTTTCATGAAACAATTGCTGCATGAAAACATTTGTTGCTGAATTTAAAGCTATAAAGATCAGAAATGTCACATGAAAAAAATTACAGGCATGTATTTCTGCCATTCTTAGGAACATAGCTACTAAATATTTCTTTACTAGATTCTAGTGGAAGGTGGGTTTTCTTCATTTCAAGGAAAGCCCTTTTTGCCCATGCCTACTGTCTGGGTTATCATCTCAGAGAGAGTTTGTGGCCACACTACCTTCAATATAGTTGGGATGAATTCATGGCACTGAATATTCATACAGCGTATGATACAGACACTGAACCCAATTTAGTAAATGAATACTTGTAATTTCACCAAAGCCCCTCTGAGAGATTATTATGCAGATTTATGAAGGAATATTGCTGAAGCAATTCTTGGCTGTGTTTTCAGTCACTGAGGACTTAAAGTATGTAAACCTAAAATAATTTCAGACTTATTTACTGTCATTGCTTTCATCTTCTGAACCTTTCTGACATTATTTCTCTCACTGGTTTGTATCCAGAATCCCCTCTGCTATCCTTGCCCTTGAGCAAAGAACCAGTGTCAGAACACCTATGAGTGCTGCCAAGTTACTCCCAACAATATCCTTGCTGCCATAATGCCAGAAATCTGCTCTAATCCTGCTGCTGCAAAATTGCATTGGAGGCAGAGGGATGCATGGACATGGTCATGAGGCCAGTATCACACACCTGGAAACGTAGACACCAACACACAACCACATTGTGAGCAGACTTTCACACCTCTTCTGTGGGATGAAGATTACCTCACTGTTTTGGGAGCACTGGTCTCATAAAAGGAATAATAATCAGGCTGAGGAATGATGGAGATACTTGACCCAATAGCATACTACAGTTCTTTAAAATTCAACAAGTGTGCCATAGGTTGCTCTCTGTGGTTTTATGGGCAGTATCTTTTTTAGTGCTGCTGACCCAGCCTCCCATACCGACTGTAACACCTTCAGCTCCATCCCTCTGTCTCAGGAAGAAAACTTATTGCCACTTGCCAAATGTCTCTTAAAAAAACTGAGATCAGTATCTCTCACTCCAGTCAATGCTGCCTCTCCTGCCCCACTCACTAAGGGGATTAGTCACAACTGGACTAATGGGCACAGAGCCAGATCCCAAATCCTCATTCATATTGCGTCATTTGTTCCTCATCAATTGGAGTCCTACCTCACATGAGATGAAGTAGCACACGGGTAAAGTCTTTGGAACATGGCCCACAGGCTTCAGAAGGCTACAGCAACAGTTAAATTTTAGCATACTGTAAATACCACGGCTCTTCTCAGTTACATTTCTTGGTATACAGTGTAGTAACATATGCTACATGGAAGTGAATCGTAAAGGCCAACTTCTGCTCTTGGATTCAGATCTCCCTGACTTCAGTGAGACTAAAAAGCAAGGGAGCCTGATGACACCTGCAAGCAGTAAGTAACCATGGCAAAGTCTCCATGGGGGAGTGGAGGGAAAGATCAGCAGAGAATTCCTGAAGGGTTCTCATACTTCATACGAATTGTCACCCTGCGGCTCATTTCAGCCACGTTTTGTGTGGTGATCATGAACTCCTTCCACAAATTAATATGCATCACAGTAAAGGCAAGTGAAGCCTATGGGCCAAAATGCAGGAAAATCTGCATGGCAGAGAGACAGTAATGAAAGAAGAGAACTGGAGACAGATGANAAGCCCTTTTTTTTTTTTTTTTTTTTTTTTTCCAAATGATAGTTTATTAATTTATCTCTAAAGTTTTCCTGTTTCAGCCTTCTTCATTTTTTTCTTTGTATTTCTTTTCTCTTTTTTTCTTGGATTCTCTTTCTGTCTTCCTTTCTTCATTCCCTGATCCTCTGTCTTTTTCTTCTTGTTCCTCTGTGCTTGATTGACTGTCAAGCCAGATATGGGAAGAGGGAACTATCTTTGAAAATGTCAAAGAGTAGCTGAGAAAAGACACATATTTGCACACTTTACACGAAACATGTTCAACTCTACACAGATAGAATCCAAGACAGCGAGATACAGAAAAGTAATTAAAGAAATCCTCTTCCTTTCTATTCTGCAATCACTAAACTACCACTGGCACAAGTAAAACATGAGATGATTGAAACTTAAGGATGGGTCGAACCACTCAGCACTGTGTGAGTGAAAGTAAAGAAATTCAAGCAATTTTTGGAGAGTGAGTCATGGCTGTAATTGTGTCAAGTAGGCCAATAAACTGCACGTGGCTTAAGGAAGATTTTCTCATTGTTAGAATATTCCCCTTCTTGCTGCACCCCCTCAATAGTCCCAATAAGCATCACAAGGGTTGGAAGGTTTGAGAGGAGCTTTTGTTTACAGCCTTTTAAACAGAATCACTCAAACCCTGTGAATGGCAAATAAGTGGTACTATATTTAGCTGCTTAATGCCAGGAAGTCACACAAAACATCAACCCAACCTTCTCTCGGGAGTCCTTTCCAACACCCATGATACAAAGATGCAAAACCATGGCTTGAAACATTGGAAGGAAGAACTGACTGTGCCTGACCCACAATGAGCTTGGCTTGAAGATCATTATTTAGGGGTGTTAATAAGAAGGAGTTTTAGGTGGTCCTCTCAGATAGTCCAGACACCATTTTCCAGCATTTGGAAAGCTGGGCATGGTGGGCAGAGCTTATTCAGAACCATGTAAAGCTTTTCAGTAGAGTGTCAATATCTTTTATCTCATATTTTCCTTATTTTATCTTATATTTTATCTTCTATTTTCTCTTATATGGAATATATTTTTATGGTGCAGTATTTTCACAAGGGGTGATGAAACTTTTGAAATATGGAAGTCCCAAGTAGTAATGGAAAGGTTGTATGTTACTCTTTTGTTTATAGTAAAGGTCGTGCTTTAGGGGTTCCAACCTCTAAACTCCTGGTACAACCTGCTTTCTTGCTGCTCTTCCAATGGACCATGGACATTTTTGAAAATTTCTTCAGCTCTTCTAGAAAATTTAATCTGAAAGAGGTGTTTCTATAATGAAGACAGGAGCTCAAACGAAACACAGCAGTTTTAGGTCTAAGAAGTAGTTTCTTTAAAAAAAACAACAATTCTTTGATATTTAAAAAACAAGTCTCCAAGTCTGAGGCATCCTAAGCAAAATCTGTTACTATGGAATTCTTGGCAGTGTTTGTAATATAAATGTAATTTTCCTTTTGTTCAAATGACCAAAAAATTGGATGCAAGTACTGGACACAAAAGGTGCAGTCAGAGTCTTGTCCAGGTTGTATAATATCCCCTGAGATCTGCTCTGAGTAATAACTGAGTGTTTTAGAAACCTTTTCTTTCTGTTTGTACAAATTTTCTCCCACAAATAGCATGCTTCTGAGTAGAAATGCGCAAGGCTCTAGAGCATGCAAGCCTGACGCTTGAGCCTCTTCATGAAAACTTTAGAGTGTAGAAAAATAAATCAGTTACTAAAGGATTTCTGAAAAGTGGAAAAAGTGATGTGAGTACAGCTGCAGGAAATTCATTTTATAATCTGAATAGCTGCTTAAGATTTTTTAATAATAACCACCTAGTTTTAATGGGGACATTTTCATATTGCTCATTCTGTATTCCTGAATACCCATCTGATACTTTGTTAGAAGCACTTGCAGTATCATTTAAATGAAGCAGAACGATTCATTTTCCTTCTTTTCCACCTCAACAAGATTTGCCCTTTTTTGACTCTGAAAAGCCCATCCCCTTCTGCCTGTCAGTGCTCTCAAAACACTGTGGGAAGATATTCAGTAAATCCCAAACACACCTTACTGCCCCGCTAACGACATCCATCATCTTTCCCTCTCCAATATCAATCTTCCCCTGTCTCTGCTTGCACTTGGTACCAAAAGGAGCTTCAAGAAGGTGACCTGCATGACTCCTATCTTAAGTTATCTGCCGTGGTCCCAGAAGTGATTCATAATCATATCAAATCCATCTCCCCGGTGCTGTTTTGTCCTTAAGTCTTCGGCAATCGCAGAGACTGACTAGAGACTCCAATCAACCATCTGGTGTCTGCCAACTGGAGTGTCTAGTCAGGTTACACGGAATGCAGAGAGAAATGTGCTTTGTATCTGGATCCTCAGTACGCTCCTCTCTCCCCATGGGCCAAGCAGAATATTAAGCTGTTGAAACTCTGAAAGACTGGGATGGCAGCAGAGGAAAACCTTAGATTTAAGAAGGAAATTTAAAGTCAGCTTTAAAGCTTGGCTGCATGGAAGCGCTTGTAGAATATATGCATTAGCCCTGTACTGGCAAAAGATGGATTTATTAAGTGATGGGATGTTTTCCATGAGCTCCTTCTACAATTCTGCTTTTTAAATAATAATTTTCCTATTTATAAGTGATTACAATGCTGTTAAGGGAGATCATTTTTTACTTTAAACTCTGATTGTCCTCTAAATAAAAAAAAAAAAAAAGAAAGAAACATTAGAAATCTGAAAAACTCATTATATGCTTTTTGCCAAATATTTTTCAGAGCAGGCTGCCTCAATCTGTGCTTTGCGTAGTGTTTCACTTCATGTATTTTGAGATGTGCCCTTCCCCTTAGATATCTCTCTTTCATTTCTCCCCTCCCAAAGATACCACACAACTGGAAATACAAATGCTTTGGCCAGACCTGGTCTCACCACATTACTGAATCACGTGAAAAATCTTATTAGTTATAAGCCCTTAATAATAAGCTTCTTACTCAGCTGGTTTCCTTCTACCATGACACGTATTATCACAGGCTTGCACAATCACAGCAGCCTGAAGTGGTCATTTGGGGAATTACTTTCCAAAGGTGGCAACGCTGTCTGACTTGGCACTTGTGGTTCTAGGGTGAGGGCACTGAGGACATGTCCTCTGTGGCATGTTGGAGCCTCAGTGTCCCATCCTTGAGCAAGAGAAGCTGTCACTGTGTCCTTGAAGGGTGATTTTGATAACACTACTCAGTCCTGAGCTATGTGCATCAGCTGTTCACAAGCTGATTTGATGGGTAACATTACCCACGGTCTTGAAACTGGGCAGGAAATTTCCACAATTTTCACTGATTTCAATAGGAACTGTAAACTGGCATTAAATTCACTATTTTGTTTCTACAAACTAAGAGAGCAGACATAGGGCAGTTGCCCTACAGGAGACAGCAAGTTGGCCATGAACCCATTTGATTTAAATCAGAGGGGAAGCCAGGCTGGCCGTTGCAGTGCTGCTCAACCTGTGTGGAATGATGACAGGGTGTGCTGGGGTGCATCTTCACCTGTACCCGATGTTGATACCCAAAATGCAGAGGACATTCCTCTGCCTGTTTTAAGCCATGTGACCCCCCTGGACAGGGTGTATTTTGATCTCTATCCATGGAGGAAGCTGCCAATTCTTTGGGAAACTTTTGAATTTGAAATGGTTTGAACTGAATGTTAGAGCAGTTTGTGGTGATGTCCCAGAGCAAAAAATCTAGAGATTTTAGGATTGTTTATGTAGTGAATAGACAGCAGCTGAAAAAGCCAAAATGGAGGACAGTTGTTGTTTTCCATGCTTTTTTCTCCTTCTTCTACACCTCCATAATCTGCAGCAAAGTGATTTAGACTGATCGGACAGAAATATCCACATTTCCTCCGGATATTCCAACTGAGGTTATAGAGTATAGGCAGAATAAAGAAAATATGTTTTGTTTCAAACTTCTATTGGGGATTTGCCTTTAAAAAGGGCAAGAATTTGAGATAAGCACTCTTTCTCCTCTCTTTTCCGTGCCTTTCTTGAACTGCTAACAGGGTGCCACACTTGGCACTCTGTCTCTCTGATAACGCTAATTAAAACAACTATCTGAAGCAAGAAATTCGGAGACTCCGCTCGTCTTTTCACTTTCTGGCCAGGACTTTTGGCCTCCCCCAGGTTGGAGGAGGTCCTCTCTCATATCGCCATCAGCGATACCCTCAGCCACCCCCTTTCCCTGTGGAGCAGCAGGGAATCTTCTGGCTCAGCAGGGATTTCCCTGCGTGCCCACCCACCTACCAGCCTCCCAGGGCTGGACCTGGGTCCTCTCCTTCAACCAGGCCTGACCCTCTTGACCAGAATTTGGCCTTTAAGGCGGCAGGATCTGATAAGCAGCCAAGGTTTAAACACCTGCTTGAACTGATAGAGACTGAGGCTTTGAGCCTGCAGCTCCCAAGTCCCAGGGGAACACCTCATTTACCTGCTTCTCTCCTTTCTGCCTCCCTCCCTGCCACCGACTGAGACCTGACATTTCATCCAACACCTGACAACCCTTCCCAGTCAGAGCATTGTTGAACATGTGAGTGTCTGGCCTGAGGTTTGGTCTAAAAAATGTGCTTTCCTTCAGAAGCTGGATTTTTAGACAATTACCTGACCCGTCTTATTCATGTTTAAGACCACAGATAAAGCTAGGGTTCCTGTTTATATCTGTTCTTCAGTAAAGTTTTGCCCTTTGCATCCCTCAGATAAGGAATATCTCTGCCTGTCAAAGGCAATGTAGTCCAGTGGAGGCACAAATGGAACAGGAATAAACAATTTCTCATAAAAATATGAAGGGAAAACAGAACAGTTTGCTGTTCCATGTGATACTATATAAATTCTCTTTTAGGACATCTAGAGGCCTGAATTTTGGATTGATCTTTATTTTGCTTTCTCATTTTACCTGTTCCTTTTAAGGAAAAATGCCTGCAGTGAAGTCTAGCTAGAAAAAAGAAATGAACTATGAATTTTAGCCGAGCACAGAAAATCATAAGAAATCAGGTCCTTAACTTCTGAAAGTCAGCTCCTCAAAACCAGCATGTTGAGATCACTTGATCAGACCTCTTCATTTGCTCAGTTTTAGCCAGGGCTGCCCATGTGTTACACACTTCCAGAGCACAGCTTTGTCTAAAAGCACAGCCCCAAAACAACTACAACGGAACAATAATAAATCCTGGGGAGGCAGTTCAGACTATATTTACTATATACCATCTGCACCGAGCCCAGAGAGACATTTTGTTCCACATTCCCTGTCTGTGCTACGGAGAGCTTTTCTGATGTGTAAACCATCATTTATCTTGTCTTTGATTCCCTTCATGTGACCTTTTTCAGAGCATGGCAGTATAACATCCTCGCTATGGCAGGCTCTGAGACCATTTGAGGACAGGCCTCATAAAGCCTGCCTTTAACATTAATCGATCACTTTATTATGGAAGTAAATCAAAGCAGTTAAACTCAGGTCTTTGGGGAGTTGAAGGTCAAACAGGGAAAAACAAACTTTATTCTGGGAAGCACACAGAAAAATTCTATCAGCCCCATCCCTTTGTTCCTTGCCTTAGAGGCATGACAAAAGCACGTACTACACGCACCAGTTAGGCAAGCACGAAAGCAAATATATATTAATACACACAAAGTATTTGACTGCTTCTCATTGCTTCTTCATCTCTTCATGCCAAGCAGTTTTGCAAAGCCCTTTTTTCATGTCCTGGAAAGCAGAGTCTGAAGAGGGGGGTGGTCAAGAGGAGAATACAGATACACTTGCCTTCCTGACAGCTCAGCTGGAGAGGGAGAGGAAAGGAGGAGTGGGGTGCGGCAGAGGAAGGCTCCAACAGCTCTCCTCTCTATTCATCCTTGCCCTACGCTGTACTTTCACTGATGTATTCTGAGAGGTGCAGGACCTCCACACCTGTGAGCACAGAGGCTGCAGGAGCACGGGTACAGCTGTAGGTGTGGGTGAACACACCAATCCTTTCAGAGAGCAAACTCAGACAGAAGAAGTTTTACAAATAGGAAGATCTGCAACTTCAGTCCTCCTTCACTCTGCAAGGCTGGATAAACCGAAAGCCAACATTGCTTCTTCCCAACATCCAGCTAGCCCGGAGCGATATCGTTCTCTGCCCCAGCCCCTGTGGTGACCCAGACATGAGTGGCCACTCTGTGTCTTGGACTAAAACTGTAAGGCTTGCAAAAACACCCCGAGGGTGTTTTGAGTGATAGGGCTGTGTGAGGAGGAGAGCCAAGCAAAAGTTGCTGCTTCACTCCATGTCCAGCTCAGGGCAATGCTGACGCCCAGGATTTGACGCTCCTTCCCCAGCAGCTGCGGTGCCTGAGGGGCTGCCCACATCCCCCCACCCACAGGGAGCCCTGGCTCTGCTTGTCAAGCACATGTGGAACTCTGGAAAGCTGTCCCTTTCCACGCTGGCAGCAGGACAGGGGTGCTAAGGCAGTTGCAGAGGTGAGGATGTCCCCTGAGTGTGACAGAGAGCTTCTGCCAGCCAAGGGCACAGGAGCAGACCTCAACATTGCCTTGGACCATCACCTCTAATTGCTGTGCCTCAATTTTCCCTCACTGAAACAAGAGATATCAAATGTTATTTTTTTTCCTGTTTAACCTGTTTCATTTATGTGGCTCGTCTCAAAGAAAAAAAGCACTTACTTTGCCTTTAGCCTTGCATTCTTCAAGCTCTGTGATCTGCTGTTGAAGCATTCCCTTGACCTGTTTCGCTTTTTGACTTACCTTGGATTTTTCAGAGCTTTACAAACACACGGGCACACCCAAATGACACAGGAGGGTGTTGGTCAGTAATGAGCTTTCTAGTCAGGGGAACCCGACAGTTGAATTTATTTCTTTGTAAGACAGCCATTTTTTAAACACAGAAATTTGCTGACATAGTCAGTAATTAAGAGTGCAAGCACTGATCAACTCTTGTTTATTGTTTTTATTATGGTGAAAAGTGTGCTGGTCACTTTAAAGAACACATGTGAAGATGTTGTCCCTGTTCTGAAGTGTCCAAAATTTAAATGTAGACATGCAATGCCACAGGAGGGTAAAGCATCCCTGGAAGAAGGCAGGGTCAGGAGAGGCAAAGGTTACAAAACAAGATGATGCCACTGATCAGCTATGGAATGTTCTTATCTTGGCATCTCCATTAGAAATGTAATGAATAAGCTTATTTAAATGAGATTAGAGCAATGGTTCACTCACAGGCAAGGTAACCACTCATATGCAAAATATTCATGTGAAGGAAATAATTCCCAACCCCTGGAAGCAAGGCACAAGTGTTTATGGGTGAAATGACAAATAGACCACTGTAAGCAAAGCTGTCAGTGGAGTAGGAAACATGGGTGAATTTATGATAGATTACAGACAGAAAAGCAGGCAAAGAAGAGTTCCACAGAATATATGTATCTATTGTATCTATTAATGGAAGGCTGAGGAAGGAAGAGCGCTGCCAGTTTGAAATATAGTACTTTTCTAGGAGTTATGTTTTCCTATTTTTAAGTGATTTCATCTCTTTTTCCTTTATGCAGTGAATCATCTGAAACGAACAGGGAAAGCTGACTGCACTATTAATTAGAGGAAAATTGAAATGTAAAGTGCTATCAAGTACACAGCACTAAAACCTAGAATAAGCATACATATTTCCACATTTCTGTCTATTACAGTAGTGTTAAGGGTATTACCAGCAGAAAAGGAAAATCACAAAAAATATGTTTCAGTATCACAGTGACCCTTTTAGGCCTGAAGTGCTGGGAAAAGAAGTTGACTCAAAGATAGCATAATGCTGCCAGTCAGTGAGAAAAGGTCATTTTTCTGAAGAACTCTGAAATTTAGCCAGGTTGATTGAAGAGCACAGTGTGGGTCACCAGGTTCAAGAGCAAGACTACGTGAGCAGTCACAGAGTGAGCAGCAGCTATTACTCTAACCGCAGACAAAATGGAAAACTGAGGCTGCCCTAGAAATTACCAGCTCTCAGTTATGGTCATTTCTGATGGGAAGCATCCACAGCACCAGAGATGGGATCCTATCCTAAAATGAGCATGGAAAATACAGTGTCTATCTGAAATAAATCAAGGGTCCAGCTCCAAATACTACAGCTGACCCCTCTGTTGAGACAAGCCCAAGAGAAAACTCCGGGTCCAAATCCTCCCTCACTTCTAGCAGGAACATCAGTCTGAATTTGAATGCTATGGCTGGGGCCCATATCTCTTAAAAGGTATTCTGGTTTGGTTTGGACAGGCATCCAAATCCCAAATGATCTGAACTTCCAGTTAAGTTCGAAATATTTATAGCAGGACTTCCTGAAAAATCCTGGTGCTTTCTGGTTCTTAGTAGGTCAAGGAAACAGAGGACTGAGTATTGTAATATTTCCATCCCACTGAAAACTGCAAATCTGTGAGTCCAAGTAAAAGACAAAAAATATGGAAGATTTTCTCTGAACAGTCTCAAATCTCAGAAAAAGTTTCTGCTGGTTTTTTCTTTGAGTATTTGAGTATAAACTTAACTTATTTCCTCCCAACAGACTCGTACACTATGGTAACAGTCAGTCAGTGTTGGAGTGCTTCCCTCTGTATTCACATGCGCATGTAAATAATTCCAATAATTTCCCTGGACACAAATTCCAGCTAATGGTTTGTTTCTAACTATAATGTTTGTGCACACTCCCTCCCCAATCTGCCATTTCAGTGATATAAGATTTTTTTTTTATTTAATCTTGCAAACTGACAATGAAAATAGATTCCCAGGTTAAAAAAAAAAAAAGGTAAAACAAAAAAGGCCCAACTTTCTCCATCAGGATTCCAATCTGATACAGTCCTCTCTACCTGAAAAGGTATAAATATGCATCTATCTGGCTGAGCTAAAACCTACTCAGCATTCAGTGTGTAGTTTGTTCCTAATGGGGCTGTTCTATAAAGTAAGACAGAGTTATTTTGTCTAAGCACTCACAGTCTTGACTCCTCAGATTTCAGCATCCTCCAGACTGCTGGAGGCCAAAGCCTGAACTTACTGGTGAACCTTTTAAAAGATAATTTACCTTGTATTTACATTTAGGTGTTCAGCCTAACTGCTGGCCACTACTCCTAAGAGCATTTGCAATCTATATAAATCTGGTGAGTGACAAAACATCCTCTTTTATGCTGCTCTTTTACATTTGCTAAAATGTTTCTGAGTTACTGGATGAAGCTTAATGAAAAGAATTTGTTCACTTCAGGGTATAGCTTCTTATAAAAGCAGACAGATTTATTAAAGTGCTAGAATGCTAGACAGGAAAACTAAGCTTATATGTCAGCTTTGAGATTGGCAGTCCAAAATGACAACCCTTGCAAATGGACTGCTTGTACACCTATGTGCTATAGCTCCACTGGAATAAAATATGGTCAGGAGGACTATTTTCATGATATACTGCATTCATAATCAATTTTTATATAATCTGTACTTCTGCTCAAAAAAAAAAGGGAGCCTTTCAGAACAGGTAAAACACCATTGTTCAGTGAAAAATATATAGTAACTAGCTTGGCAAATGTTGTATGTGAAATTTCAACAGAAACCATAAATTATATTAAACGCCCAATAAAAATGTTCAATCAAAAGCTCATTTTAAGATACATTGTTAATGAACTCTATGAAATGATGCTTAATCAAAACCCGACACCTTGCAGGGGAGAGAGATTCCACAGGACCTCAGGAGCACTATTGTTCTGAACAAAAGATAACAATAGAACAGGGTAATTAATAGTCTGCACTCCTGTGGCATTCTCCAGGGAATTCCAATTTCTAAATGAGCTCCATTGTTTTTCAAGAAAGCAGAAATTATGCTGTATGATACCGTTAGTGCCTTGAACTTGATCAAACATTAAGACATCATTTGTCAGGCAGGATTTGGTTGCTCCAGAGTATTGATCATTCCCCTGTTTAAAGTTATTGTGTGAAAAGGAGAAAAGATTTTTCTTGTAAAAGCTTGTTTTGCAAAAGCATTGTCGTGTCCTTATCTTTTTTGTCTGTAATTTTGTATTCTCAAATTGTATAAAACTAGTTAAACAAAACCTCTAGAAAGAGTTCTTCATCACAGTGGTATTAGTCAGAGATTTGGTGTGGTTATACTGATATGCACAACAGATTTTCATATTTGGTTCCTTTTCAACTGGCACCCTATAATGTGTATGTCATATTCATCATATATAAATTTCTAAATTTTCCTAGCCAAAGATAGAAAATGCTACTCTTCCTAGCAGAGCAGAAGAGGGGGGTAAAGTACTGCAAGGACAGAATACTGAAATATTCAAGTCATCCTAATTATTGGCAGCATTACAGTTGTAAATAGTTTCAAATTCAGTTCTGTGCGTATTTTTCCTCCTCTTAAATCTTCATTCCTTGCAGCAACTTGGAAACATTAATTTTCTACAAATGCAATTTTTCAAAACAGTCATAAGCTGCTATTATTATTAATCATGATATTCATTTTAGTACAAAAATGGATTTACTGAAGAGAAGAGGAAGATGCAGCCCCCTCCCCTTCTCTTCATTACAGCCTCCCACTCGGAGCTGTGTTCCTGCTTGCTCAGCCTGCAACGCTTGGGACTAGAAAGAACACAAACATACTATCACCAGCAACGCCTGAGAAATGTTAATGCCTTCAAAGTTATGTTTCTTAACAGGAAAGTCAAGTTTTCGCACTGGACTTGTGCTCCCTGAGACCACCAGGAGGTTCCAGGGAGAAGCTGGGGTGTGAATTTGTAGCCCTCTGGCAGTGCCATGGCTGCTCCTCATACATGCACTTGTTCCTCCTTCCCGTGGGGACAGTCACTGACAAGAGACCAACCAGCATGCCACAGATTCCTGCTTCTTTATCCCTGGCAATGTTTCTGCATCCTTAAGCACTTTTGAGAAGTTGTCCTGCGCTCATGTAAGTGGAGCAGCTCCATTTGGTGGGGTCAGAGGTGAGAAAGCCCCTGTGGAACATTCCTTCTTCTGGTGACTTCCAAGTCTGCCACAGTGTTAAGAAAACACGTGTTAAAAAAAAAATTGGATTTATATTAAAGACAGTTAGATGTGAGATGTTCCCACTGTGAAAAGCCCCTTTTTAGTGCATTTTCTGCTGGACTGGAGACAGCTGTACTGAGATGAGCAAACCAGGCTGAGCCTGAGGCTGGGAAGGGTATTGTGTGGCTGCACAGGACAGTTTTCTCTGTGCCTTGGTATATGTGTCTCAGTGCAGAGAAATAGCTCGGATTATTAAGCTTGGAAAAGCGCATTGGGATGTTGATTTTTTTGACAGAGGCATTACTATGTCATTGGCACTTAACAGCTTCAGTAGCAGTGGTCTTATTTTGGTGCTTTTAGTGCTGGGAGCGGCACCTTGGGCCCCCTTTCTGCTGTGGGGCTGGCACAGACAGATGAGTCGCTTCTTCTACCCGCTGCAGCCGTGGCCCAAAACTCAGTCCCTGCAGGGAGAGGGGCTGGCTGGCTCCTCAGCTGCTGCAATGTGCACGTCAGCAGCTCTGCACTGCCAGAAGGGCTGATCCTGCTGGCCTTCAGGGTCTCTATTCCACAGTGAAGAGCAGGCAAACAAAGTAAAACTATGTGGAAATGCAGGAAAGACAGATTAAGTCAAGGAATTACTGTGTTCATCAATCTTTGTGTGTTTTCTGAGAAGAAAAAAATACTTCTTTTTCTTTACTTTTGCTCCTTATAAATGAATGTATGTACACAGAGAACTGTGAAGAGATTAGATATGCAGCCAAGATAAGGTGCAAAAAAAACCCCCTTGGAATGTGGCAAGGAATATCTCTCGTATCTCAAAGCTGTCCTTCAACAAGACCACTTTTTTGGCTCTATCCAGCTATCAGTTCCAACTCTTTGCCTCAAATTTCTGCACAGTAAATATGATCCCATTGCTGTCTTTATCCCTTAAATATCTAATATAATTGCTGCTTATATTTTCCCAACTAATAATTCAAATGGATTTTTTATTTTTTTTTTCTTTCCAGTAATGATGGGGCTACACTTTTTCTTATTTTTAATTTCGGGTATGATGCACCTTCCTCTTCTATTTTTAAACTTTTACTTATGATTTCTTTTTCATACCTTGCAGCATCTTATAAAATATAAAATAAAAAAATGTAATGAAACATTCAGAGGTTTCTTCTCCTTGTGGGTTTTAGGAGATGCAACATTGTGCTGAATTTCCAGCCTGCATTTTATTACTTCCAAGAAGGTGCAAAGAATAACAATAAACACCTACCTGCACTTGGAAGCTGACAAATAGAATGTGCTCAAAGGCTCTCTCACCTCAATTTCAAGTCACAACTGGATACCTCCAAGGCAGAGATGAGGACATTATGATATGTTGTCATTCTCTTTTTGCATATGGAGGTTCCACAATCATTAATTCAAATATCTAGTGCTCATACAGTCTTGATTTATTATTGAAGCAGACCAAAAGCTGTTGCATTCTAACCAGAATGATTTGCTGCTGCCACCACAACCCCAGCTAACCGTGCTCACTTATTTTTTCTTTTAAGCTAAAACATGGTTTACTGTCTGTGGTTGTCTGGGCCTCTGTAGTGATTTCATAGCATATTTTCCCACCTGTCTTGTTCCACTCCCTTTTTCCTGCCCATCAAGATCTTCATTACAACATTCTTTCCCTTAGTCATAAGCATTTCTTCTAGGTTACATGAGCTGCTTATGTCCACCAGGAAATGAAATGAGGTACCATCAGAAAACTCTGGTTCTGAGCAGTTCTACTGCTCTTCCTCGATTGCTCAGGGTGGCTGTTTAGGACCAGCTGCTGCTTACAAGTACTCCTGTGCACACAAAACAAACCCTGACAGGGAGCACACCTATGTATGATGCTGGAAGTGCCACCAGGGCATATGAGAGATGGGTCTAAAAATGAAGGACTCTGGGAATACAGCACTTCCCTCTGAAAAGGAGAGGTTCTGGATGTTTGAAGAGTGATGCTCTAACAGACTTTTGGACTTTTCAAAAAGTGAAAAGGGCAAGTGGTACTGGTTAGTCTTTTTTGAAGTATGGAAAGATATTTACTATATGTATATATTAGCTGAAGAGAAAAAAAATAGCTGGTGACATACCATAACATTAAAAGCCTTTTAATGATGGTGTGTTATTAACAGGTTTAATATAGGCCATAGCATTGGGGTTGGAATGAAATAATCTCTAAGATTCCTTCCAACCCAAACCATTCTGTGGTTCTATGGTTGTATATTCTTGTCATCCCAAAGATAATCCCAGTGTTCAAAAACAAAGGAGTCTGTAAGACTGTAACATTTGAGTGCACCGACAAAATACTACGGGAAATAATTAAAGTTTCAAGGCCAGGTGTGGGCTTTTATTGATATATATGAAATATTGTTCACAGAAGACAAGTCCCTTGAAAGTTTATGAGTCAATCATGAACTATATTACATTCAAAATAAATCCAGGTTCAAATGCAATGGATTTAAATATGCCACTGTTAAAACACATGGAATTCCACTGAAAATCCAAGTCCAAACAGAAGACAATGCTTTCCAGAGAGTTTATGTAGATTAAGAAAAAAAATCCATTTCAAAAGTGAGCAGACAATGAATCAAAAAACAAAGAGAAGTGGGAAATCTGTGAAAATACAAAACACAGATGAATGTCTAAAAAAGGACTGGCGTATTGGAAATGTGCAGATCTGAGAGTCAATGCAGAGGACTCAGGGTCACAGAACAGAAGGAATGGTGCAGTGGACACACAGTGCTGCATGAAATAGAAATAGCAGAAGGTTCATCTATAACAGCACACCATAGTCACAAAGGTTAGCAGCATAGAGAAATGACAGCAGGATAAATATTAGTTGATATTTAGTGTGCATAATGTTTTAATATCCATAAAGATATTTGAACAGGTAAAACTATTCAAGCTTACCACAATCACTGCCTAAAACCAGCCCCATTTTGCAGATTAGTCATGAATGTACAAGATGTGTGTATGCATTAAAGCAGATAAAATATTTACAATTCTAAATTGCAGATACAATGTCCTACTACTGCTTGCTTTCATACCATGCCTGAATCTTAAATTGATTGTGCAGATATTAAGACTGGGAACTATTTGACTTCCAGTGCTAGCAGCATTAAGCCAGAAGATGTAATGGAAGGATACAGAGATTCATTTCATAAAGCCCAGCAGTTTCCTGGGGAATATGAGATTAAAGTGAATCCTCCACTATGAGCACCAATGACATATCTCTCTTGGACTAAGGCACATAGGCCAGCAAGGCTCTTTGAGACTAAAAAACATACAAAAGGTCCATGCCAAAACCAGGAAAAGGCATTAATGGGAGAGCTGTAACTGCATCTAAGTCCTTAATCAAGAATATGTTAAATGACCACAACTGATTGTATATACATTTATATATGCGATTTAGGCTGTGCTAAATATTTCAGATGATGGATGTAAATACAGCTCTAGTTTATTGTGCTGTGTATTACACACTCTTAAATCTTATTGCTTGTCTGCACTCAGTCTATAAATTTCCTTTGTCTGCAGTGCACTTTCCAGAGGATACTGTGTCACAGACACTCAGTTGTGGCAAAACCAGCTTTTTCTTTCCAAAGGCTCTTGGTAGCACACCTTCTCTAATCAGAGGAAAACACCCTCAGCATCCCCATCCCCCCGCCAAGACCATACTGACATCATTTTCCTTTAGGATAATTTAACCAGGCTGAGCTCTTTAAATCTCTTGGATTATTTACAAGCCCAGGCTGAGCCATGCACTACACCACTTGTTGGCATCATTAAACAAAAATCCAGCAGCAGGATTGTACCCTCATGTAAGTGAAACCAAAAACTACAAATATAATCTTATTCTATGATAAAAGCATGGATAAATAGTGAACTCATTTACATAAAGGCTTGGGAATAAATGGGTCCAAGAGGACAGTCAGTAATAGGTACAAAAAAATCCCCAGTTTTCGGGAAAATATGATGTGCAGCAAAGAGGACATTCCAGCTGCACTTCCATCAGCAAAGTTATGCCTGAGTTTGACTAAAACCTGATTAAATTTGGCAAGGCAATGTCCAGTCTCCAGATAATAACATTATGACTATGAAAATAGAGCAATGGAGGTACAGCAATGAAGAGAAACGCAGATTCAGGGATGGATATGCCAACTTCTGGCACCTGAAACAGACTGTGGCCAGGCATAATCATACAGAGAAGTCACTCGAGGCAGGTGATGAATGCAATATAACTAAGGGTTTCATTTAAGCCACATCATCAGTTTTGTTCTTTTCTAAATATTTTATCCGAGCGTTAATCAAAAAGAAATTCTCTGAACATTGTACTTCCATACAGGAATTCTTCATCAAATCTGTGCTAGTTCCAAACAAGGAAGTGATGGATTATGAATTGAATGATATACATGAAAGACTCATTAGTCCATGATCACTGAAAGTTTATGTAGTCGTTTATATGGTATGTAAAATATGAAAGTAGTCCCAAAACGTAGTCTTCTTAATTGTATACAAATGCATTCATATCTTTGCCAGTCTGTATATATTCCCTGAAAATACCAACATTAAACTGCCTACCGAGAATTTTCTTTGGACTAGGAATAGAAGAATATTTTACAGACTTAAATTAGTACCTTATTGTAATCTCTGTACTTCAGATTACCTTTCATGAATCTTTATCTTCAGATTAGATAAGATTTGCCTCTGTCTGAATTTTTCTGGTGCAGTCCACAGAGAAACGGAAAGATTCAGGAAATAACTTTTACCATTTAGTGTTGCTTGTACTCTGAAACCACCTTAAGGCTTGAATATATGAATATTTGCTCTGAAGTCGACATTAAATGTTCCTATTGAAAGTCAAAATGTAGTGCACTGAAATATTAGCAGAGCACTGTCTAAAACCCACCTCACTTCTAATTTCAAAGGGATTTGCTCTCTCAGGCAGGCACTGAGCTCCTGAAGCGATGATAATTTGGCCCCACCACAGCAGTGGGGAGAGCAGAGGTTTGGAGGTAGGCAGGGATGCAGTATTTTGGGGAGTCACTAGATGGTGGTAATGCTGACACCCAGATACCACTGTCAGTTCTGCTTAGCCAAACGCCAGGTGAAAATCTTCATCCCCTGCTGTGGGACCTCTCCTTTCAGAAGCAGTGTATATTATTAGTAAAACCTTCCTATCGTAACTTTTCTGACTATAAATTATTTCTTAGCTATAGTTATTACCTCAGGCTAGATCTAAATTTTAAAATCTAAGTCTAGACTCCCCAGCCTTTTTTCTGGAGCTCCAGCATACAGGGAGATGCCAACTGCTCCCCTTCCAGTCTTTGTATCCTTGGAGATACCGAGTTCCCCTAGGAGTATGCCATGGTTTAACCCCAGGTGGCAAATAAACCCCACACAGGAGCTCCCTTACTCCTCTTGGTGGCATGGGGGAGTATAGGAAAAGTGAGAAAATTTGTGGATCGACATAAAGTCAGTTTAATAGGGAAAGCAAAAGCCATACACACAAGCAAAGCAAAACAAGGAATCCATTCGCCACTTCCCAAGGACAGGCAGGTGTTCAGCCATCCCAGGAAAGCTGGGCTCCATCACATGTAACAGTGACTTGGAAGACAAACACCATCACTCCAAACATCCCCGCCTCTTCCCTCTTCTCCCAACTTTACATGCTGAGCATGACTGCACACGGTCAGGAATGTCCCTTTGATCAGTTGGGGTCAGCTGTCCTGGATGTGTCAGGGTGGTGCAAGAAGCAGAAAAAGCCTTGACTTTTTGTTGTTGCAAGCCCTGCTCAGCAACAACAAAAACATCTCTGTATGTGGTCTGAAACACAGCGCCATACTGGCTGAAAAGAATTAACTCTATCCCAGCCAAACCCTGTACAGACTCTAATCCAAAAGTTCTCCTCACTTCCAACCAGTTGTGAGTCGAGACGGATGTGGGTCCAGAAAACAGCGATGGACATAGCTGTGCATGTGGGAGCTGCATGGTCTGTTCCAGACGAGGCACCATGGGCTGTCAAAGGCCAGCAGTTTAAACCTCGAGCAGTGACAGAGGAGAAGGAGGTGATATTTTTGAGCAGCAAGGTGATGGAGAGCTGCAGCAATTTGGGAAACTCCAGCAGAAGCTCTGGAGATGGTGCCTGGCTGCTGCGCCAGCGGTGTGGAGGGCTGGCAAGTTCCTCCCTGTGGTATCTGCTTGGCTATGGTGCACATCCCTTGGCTGAAAAAAGCTTCACCTTATGCACAGCTCCTGTTACTGCAACAAGAAGGTACAAATGTCCGCCCCTGCCCTGTGTTTTGCTGTGGGGATTCATTCTTTTATTGTTCAACTGCACCAAAACTGTTGTGTTTGAAGCTGATTGTGTCTTTTCTGTTTCTGTTGGTCAGGACTGTCCTTCTGGACTGGTACAGAGAATGAAAAGAGAGGAATGCAATGTATTGATTTTTTAAAACTTATTTATGATCTCTTTCAGCATACTTCAATAAAAGGCTCTGCATCAGAAGACCATGCTTTGCTTTTCATTCCTTTCACAACTCTAAGAACTTGCTGCACTCTTTGCAATGAAGGCAGTGATCTGTCTTCCTGCTTCTGCTACAGCAGCTCCAAAGTAATTGCTTGGTTTAATCCTCCATCAACAGGCAGAGTATGAAATATGCTATGAGGAAACAATGTGTCTGGAAATGTATTTATAAATATGCTAAGAGCATCTTCAGATATTTTTTTTTTCTGATTCTTTACCATTGTTTCAAAAACTGTCTCCTTCCTTGTTACTACAGAAATGCACATGCTTACCTTGAATAACTCATTACGAACTTCTGCACAAAGACCTTCAGGAGTTTAAAAGGAAAAAAATCTGTTATTCAAAATAATCTCAGTTCAGTAGACAGTTTTCCTGTAGCCAGTCTGGGTGCAGTGTGAGTGTTTCGCAGGTGCATTCTTGCTGACCTTGGATGTAGCAAATAGGTGTAAATGACATTCAGGCCCCTCTGCTGCTGTCATTATGGGTTCTTTGTTATACTGCAGGAGTCACATTAGCATTACACTGAGAGTACAGTATTGCAGGTGAAAGAGAAAACTGAACCTCATGGATATTACAGTATAACAGCTTTGGCTCAGACTCCTGAGGCATTGAGCCAAGCGATAACAAAATGTAAGTCAAATTAAATACAAAAAACCCTCCTACATTAGCATTAAGGATTTGACTTACACTCCTTAAGAAAAAGTGTTCTAAGTTAAGTCTGCTTCTGTCTGAGTTTGGAATTAAAGCAATACAGGCAATTTAAACTTTCAAGAAATGGACAATTGCTCTGCTTGGTTTTGTGTTGTGTTTTGTTTTAATTCTGCTTTGAACAGTTTGTAAACAGCAGATACTAGATTTTAGGTTTCAACCTTTATTTGTTTGATCATAAAGTTTTTCCAGACTGGAAAAATTAAGGGTCTGATCTATGATTGTTGTAATCAAATTTAGTAGACTATGAAGCAGGAGATGACAACTCAGGAATACACATGAAAAAAAAAATTGCCAAATGCATGAAAAGAGTATATGCTGGAATATGGTTTCCAAAATAACCTTTTCACAGTATTGCTGAAGTCGCATTAATTTCCAGAATTGCGTGAATCCATTGTAGGTTCACATTTTTGCAGTAAGAAATATAATTTTCTAGTTGATAGAGTCTTGCTTAACCATATAATTAATTGGTAAACTTTAAAAAATGAGCTTATGTTTTAAAAGCCAGGAAATGCAAGTTGTTAAGAATATACAAATCCCCCTAAAATGAATGGAAGGACTAAGATGAGCAAACAACGCAGCGTCAGGCTTGCTGCAAAACTGAACTGTGTATCTGATCTGCCATTCCTTTTTAACCACAGTTGCATGCATACAGCACAAGTAATCTAGGCAGCAAGCTTTGACTTGGAATGTTTAAAAAAAAAGGGCTGATAAAAAATCTCTTCTTCAAAAGACAGAATGGAGAAAATACCAAAAGCTATGTAATAATAATCTATTCTGGTGGCAGGGAAGGAACAGGACTTAAAGTCATTCTTCATGCACAGGCATGGCAAAAGTAAAACAGGATGCAATCAAATTATAATTCTAAATGTGTCGGTTTTTTCTTTTTAATATTCTTAGTTCTTTTTTTTTATTAATTACCAGATCTTGTGAACCGTTGTATTTCAGAGAAACGAGTCAGACAAGATGTTTTCTTATAATTAAAGTAATGAAGAAACATCAAAATGATGTCCCAATTCAATAAAACTTAATAAAAATGAAAACAGAATACATGTGCTGACAATAAATAATGTGAACATGCTTGAAATGCATCAGGCAGGAGTCAAAAAGGACACTGAAAAACCTGCAGTCTACTGATATCCTGAATGGCCCTGCACAGAGTGACATGTTTACCTATCAACCTCTCCTATGGAAATTTATGTATATGAAACCTATGGGAAATGATCTTAGCTTAAATTGAAATTGCTACATCCATGGGGAGACAAAAGTGCCCATGGGGCTTCCTTTGTTTATTTCTCATTAATTGAATTCTAAGTAGAAATGAAAAAGTCTGGCATTTATTAAAAAAAAAAAAAAATTGGCATGAAGAGAGAGAAATTTAAAAACAAAATTAATTTCTCATTGATATTGAATAACCTCATTCCTCACAACATTGTATGTGTCTTCAAACTGGTGAAATATGAAAAGAAAGACTTGAGTTTCAATATTTTTACAGTTTAAAAATTTGCTTTTGCTGACTGTCACGAACTCTCAAAGGTGACAGAAAAAAATAGTTCTTTCTAACCAACTCTCTGTTTCTCCAATTGATCTTTGATCTCTTTTTTTTTTTTTTAATTGGAACCAAACAGCAGACAATAAAATGAAAGTCAATAAACAGGTCATCTTCTCTCCAGCCCTGTGGGCATTCCTGCCTTTGTCTAAAGAAACCCTAAACCTCCAGTCATACGGCAAATGTTCTGGCAAAAAATAATGATGACAAGTTATAAAAAAAGATTGAAGTGCTGAGAGTTTGAAAAACAGTCTTTGTCCTTGCAATAAAAAAATTTTGGATTGATGACTGTAAAATGAAAAGGCAGCAGGTCTTTTTCATGTACCATGCACAGTGAGAGGCAGAAACAGGTGCCTGAGCTTGAAATCATCCTGGGGCTACCTTGGGCTCACTGCCCATGGCCACATTCTCATGCAAGGCAATCCACAGGGTTTTGTCTGTTTTTATAAATACCAGCTTTTTAACCTCCAGGTGAATCAGAACATCCCTGCAGCATGAGGTCCAAATACACACTGAAGGTGAAGTTGCGTTGACATTCCACAATAATTGACAAAAGCTCCGATTTCCAGGGAAGTGGTGGAGTTCCTAGGTGAGCTCATGTTTCCCACTGGCTTATGTTCCTAGGCTGGCTCAGGGGCTGACATGTCCTAGGGCATGCTTTAGATGCTTTCCTGTGTTTGGTGTCCCTGTGCCACAGCGGCTGCCATCCCTGTTCAGGCTGATTAGTGTGTGGGACAAGTCCATCCGCTGTGCGCTGACTCACCGCATTAATCAGTGGTTTGCTACCTCTTGTCTCCTCCCTGCAGGGAGGCTGGAAACACACTTGGTATCCTTGAAACTGGGATCCAAGATGTGAACAGGATGTTGAGTTACTCATCCTCTGAGCACCCCAATGCATAAGTCTCCTTAGAGCATCAGCTGCGTATGAAGATCCCTTTTCACCCACGTGCTTACTGATGTCATTCCTCTGGAGCCAGATGAGATGCACTGTTTGGCTGAAGGAAGCCTCTTGGTTGCCAGCTGATTTGCAGGTAGCACTGACCTACAAAGCCCCAAACAAGCCTTCTCTGTGTTCACGTCCTCTTCTCTCCCTCTGTGAGTCCAAGGCAATGAAATAGTTTAGGCACACAGTTAAGGAAAGCTTCTCGACTTGAGCAGATTTTTTACCCCTTTACACAGGGATTCTTTAATCATTTATCCAAAATAAGGAAGGGACAGACATTTCCAAAACTGAAATAGAGGCATCATTAAGAGTACAGTATACACAGATTCTTGCCTTGAATAGGCTGAGTAGGATGCAAGCTCACTCCGAAAAGCACAAGTTTTGGGGAGCTTTTGAGCAGTTGGGTTCAAGGTCCCTCTCAGACACCATGTGGGAGCTGCTTGAGGGAGATTGGGGTAGAAATACGTGTCTTTGCACAGGCAGAGTGACATCAGTGTGGAGTCCCTCATTCTTCTAGCCTGCACAGAGGGTTCTCCAACCAGTACATCCTTAATTAAAGCAGAACCTTTAAGCAGCTTCATCTGAAAGCTTTGGGCTGGCCCAGGAGGACGTTCAGCTGTATCACGTCTCCAGGCTTTCTCCCCACGCAGCAGTTGCTCTTGTAGGTACAACATGCCAAGCATAATCAGTTAAAGTAACCATGAGGTCTTCTGAGTGACAATCAGCCTCTTTCCGCACTTTCTTTCAGCGGCAACAGCAGTGTGAACAATCCTGCCAAGAGGAGGTGGGTGAGCCGCACGACTTCAAGTTGCTGCTGATAAATTATTAATTCCCCAAGAGGCTTCTGAGAGTTGAAAGTTGGAGAGGAGGTGTAACCTCCAAGCATCCAGGGATCACTGAGGAAGAACTTGCTTCTGATAGGGACAGTGAGAGAGACAAGATTATGTGCCAAGTGCTGACCTGGGGGCAAGTTGAGCACATCTTGCTTTCCTGGAAGGTTCTGGATTTGCCAGAGTTTTGTGCAATCATATTTAAAAAAAAATGGGCCTTACAGACTTTGGCCAGAAATGATGCTAAACCAATCCTGATGTAATTCCCTTAACAGACTACTGTGTAATTGCTTGTTTCCCCCTTAACAGTAACTGAGTAATCCCCCAGGTGAACACCATCAGAAGCCGCTCCTGTGCAAGCTGTCCATCAAGGCAGACTGGCCCTCCTGGCTCAGGTTCAACAGCCTCCAGTCCTGTATTCATTTGCAATAGGAGACAATAAGGTTTAGCAAAATAAGGCTGATGGCAGCAGCTCTGGTAATCCTGCCCTAACCTGTGCTAAAATTACACCCTGTGTGAAAATGCCAGCCCTTGCAGGCATAGGCTAGAGTGTTAGAGTTTTAATGCTTGGTGAGCACTAGACTGTAGGAATTCAAATTAAAAATGGCTAGAAAATCCCCATTATCATTATAACTGAGAAATAGGAGGGTCTTAGCTCATCACTTCCTGCCTCAGCACCCCCAGCCTCAGCTTGTCTAAAGCCCTCATTAAGACTTCTTTCGGACTTCACAATGGGTCTAATGAATTAGAGAATTCAAATTCCCCAATGAAGATTTCAGGGCAACTAAGTACTTTAGGGAATTAATTTGTTTGTGCCAGATCCTGGATATTCCCATCAGTTCATCAGAAATTCAGTTCAAGCCCCCTGCAGGAGGCAGGGTTTTCTGACACATGGGAAGTTACTTTCATGTGTTGATGCACCCATTAAAAGTTCACTCAGAAACACAGAGTAGAACCTTTTTAACTTGGAGAGAAACAATAGACTTAAGGCAGAAAATCCAGATTTGTCACTAATGTAAATGATGAACACTTCGCTGGAGCACTCTAAAACAAAGGCAGGTTTAAAATTCCAGATCACAAAGCCACACCCAGCTTTAGTTTTCATCCTCTAAACAATGAGCTACTGTCATCCTCTCATCATACCCAGAGGAGAAGAGAGGAAAAGGGAGCTCTGGTTGCAGAGCAATGCTTACATTTGTTTGTATATCCCTGATCTGGAGACAGATGGTATGTTGCTATACATCACCATATTCAATTCTTTACCTTTCAAGGGCCCCTGAAAATAGAAATGTCTGTTTACTGGTTTGTACAGACACCTAACTAAACAGCAAGTATTAAGGCTTTCTGAATTTAATCTAGAGGATGCAGCAACTAAAGGAAATATTCAAAATGCATTTGGAGGGATGGTAAGAACTAGTAGTACAGGTTGTTATGCATATATTTATACATTTCTTTTAGAATATTCATGGCTTATAGCTGAATCAACATTCCAGTCATAACGACTAGTTTGACCAGGCCAAGTCAAGTGGTACATTGACCTGTGGCTCAAGAACCGAGTATCAATAAAACCAAGAGCAGCAGCAAGTGGGTGAGGGAATTCATGGTCTAGGTCTGTTCTGTCACTCACCCTGATGATGGAATTGCCCCTATAGAGGGTGTTTCCTGCCCATCAGGATGAATTTAATATCCTGTACCCCTGCAGAGCAGCTGAAGGTTTGTTTGCAGCAGAGGTAAGAGAAAGGCTGTGGTTTTAACTCAGACGAAAAATAACAGCAGATCTTCACTTCAGCCTCGGGTAGGCATTGTGGGCTGCTGATGAGGTGTAACACCCCATCTCAGTCTCTCCTGCCATGCCCTTGCCTGGTTGTCAGCCACGCTAATAAAGCACACTGGAGCACAGAGGCACATCCTTCCTTCAGACATGCCCTTACACACCAGTGTGCAGCTACATGCCATCACCTGGCCAGCAGAACATGGCAGCTGGTAAGTCAGCAGCTCCTTTTATGTACCTGTTGGCTGTGCACAAGCTCTCTGAGCCCCACAGCCACATATGTAGGACAGGTCAGGTGAAGAGCTTCCTGCACTCCACCAACAGGTACCCAGCAGAGCCTGAGAAATGTCAGCTCTGCAGAGTGACCTGGCAGGGCAAAATCACTCATTTCTGGCACAGGGAGAGCTTGGGACAAAGGCCTGACTGATGCTCTTTGTGCAAAGCTGAGCAAAGTCTGATGTCTTTATAAATCCCCTGCATAATTTGAGATCTGATGAATGCTAAACAGTCAGTTCAGCAGAGGAAGAATTCACCCATGTACCGGGGTATTCTATAAGGTTTTGTACCTTCCATGCCAGAATATGGCTTCAGTGAGACTCAGAGGCACACTGGCCTTTTCCAAGCACTCTGCCCAGGGAGGAATTCCTCCCTAAAGGAAAAACAGCTCTCCAGTAAGTAAAACCTTCTAGAAATAGTTTGCATGACTGATGTGTCACACGGTACATCATGTACTGTATTTCCCCCCCAGGTAATCTGCCTGAACAAAGACTTGCTTTTGTCCTCAAGTTCTTTTGCCTCCTTGAATCTCTCATTCTTCAGCAATGCCCTCCGTACTGGAGACACACTGTGAAGTTTTGCTATATTGTGCAATGTTGTCAAAGGTATTTATGGTCCAAAATTTTGTTTTTTTGGAAGGCTGCTCCTCCCCTTTCTGCCTTAACGAAGAGTTTACTCTGGTCAAGGTCATGTGGATTTCAGCAGTGGGGATACCTGACTGACAGTCTTTGCCCCAGACATGTGTTGCCTTTCAAAATACATGACAACAAGGTACTAAACCCATACTCAGCCTGCAGCTTTTTAATTCCAGGTTTGGCTGGATTTGCATTCTATACAGACAGAAATTTGGTAGTTGCTTCAGAAAGAAAAAAAGAAAAGATAAAAATCGATAAGTTAGAATAAAAGCATGAATCCATATCAATCACTCACAAAGGTTTATACACAGATAGGTGTGTGGGAAAACTGGAAGAACTCAATCAAAACTGATGTGGAGAAGAAATGACTGGCTATATTAACAATGAGGGATAATAACTATAGAGACATGGCAGGAAGACTTACAAAAGGGAGCCTCAGAACTAGTGACATAATTTGAATGAGAAATGTCTCAGGAAAACTTAAATGTCATTGCTGTTCAGGTTGTCAACAGTAATGCTGTCATTTAGGTAAATGCCACATTATTTTATTACAAGCCTTTAATTACTGTTCTTGCATTCTAAATATGTTCTGTTAAGCTCAATATTAAGGTGACCCATTATTATTTATTAAAGGTAAAATGGCAACATAATAGCAGGCTAGTCCAAAAAACCCTCTTAGTATTGTGATGCATTCATGGAGCTCATCCTGGACAGCCACATTCAGTGCTTCAGTAACACCTCAGGTCTGTTGTTTGGTTTGTCTGTTCCTGCTTGTCACATCTTCCCACAAGTATGAAGTTCAGCTTCCCTCCTTGCATCAAGGGCATGATGGTGTATTTCTAAAGACTGTGGAAAACTGACTAAAAAAGCAGTGGGCATTAGTTCCAGGAAGGACTCATGGCAGGACCCCTAGCCCTCCAGAAGTTAGATTTTTCTAACTGAAAAATCAGTTAGACTGATTTTTGTAATCAGTGTGCTTTTCAAAAGGAGGCTTCACACCTCAGCAAGTACGCCTTAAGGAGAGGTTACATCCGATAGCTTTCCAGCCTAGGCTTCCTTAAGGGCATTAATTCATCAGTCTGCTTCATAACTGACAGCTGAACTGTGAACTTTGGGGTTTTTTGCACTGTCTGTGAGATTGTGCTTCCAAAACCTCAGACAATGCAGTGGAAAAAAACTGGAAAATGCAGTTATACCTTAGTCCCATCACATGACTTGTCTGTTCTTGACCCCAAGTTCACATTCAACTTAACTAAGAAAATGAAACAGATATATAACAAGGGAAATGGGCCTGGGGGAGGGGAGTGATAATGGCCACATGCTGCAATATAGAGAAGAACTGGAGCAAAGTATTAACACGTGAAAATCACAATTCAAGGCAGGAATAAATCAAATGGGCTGCAAAGACTGCAGTGTATCCAAGATACTTTCTGTGAGGTAGAGAAAAGAGGCCATCCAGGGATTTGCAGAAGGGACAGGTTTCAGCCCTGAAAAAAAAATATTCTATTGAACAAGTAACAAATATCACCCTCTGATCTAGTTTTTTAACTTCGCGATTCTTTTCTTGACTTGCTGCAATTTTACAATGAGCTCTACAACTCTGTGGCTGGTCTGTTTCTTGAAACAAACTGACTCATCAAATGATGCACTTTTACTGCTGTTTACACTACTGTAACAGCCTTATCTACAGTACGATAGTTCACTGCACTACCTGAATATATAAAAAAAGCTACCAAGTCAAAATTATAAGTCAAAACTACCAAAGATGGAAGGATATTTTCAATTTAGGGGTCCATAACAGAACTTGCATAGGGCACTAAGTCCTTAATAGACTTGGCGTGTGCTTTCCATCCAAAGCACCAAGGATCCAACCTTTGATAGATTTACATATGTGGAAGATGATTGCATATGAGACTGCTTCTGGCTTCCAGAAGACTCAGTGTGAAACACAGAATTCAGACTGGAAAGAGGAAGAATGTCAGGGAGAAAAGAACCTGAATTTGATCATAAAACTACTTTTGCACATACATACAGAAAGGATGGGGCAAAGTGGTGAGAGGAACTGCATAGAAAGGATGCAAAGAGTTGACACAAGCCAATATAAAGAACATACTTAATCCCCTCCAAAATTTGTTCCCCAGTCTCTGTATGGAGACTGTTTTTCAGTGACATACCAAATACTATGTAAGACTGTTTTAGTATAATTCCTGCATGTAGCTCTGTCCTGCATATTTCAGGCTGTTTTGTTCAGTGCTCAGCACCAGGCAGGCATTTCAAGTGTGCACGAGCAGAAATAGGAACAGCACTAAGTAGTTAATGGGAAGCATTTTTTATTGCCTAATTGCATCAAATATATCAGTATTTAAGAAAGCGAATTATAAATATAACTGACAGTCATGGATTTGTTCAAGGTTGAACACAGTCCTGGAGTCAAAGATTAAATAGCCTTTGCCTGATATGATTCATCATCATGAACCTGTGGATATAATAGAAACCAAGGAGTTTTTGGCCAAGGATAGAATTTATAACATACGACAACTCCGTGGATTTCCAGTTACTTTAAATGTCTTTTTTCTTTGTATATAGACCATCCATATGAACATCTACTCATTGTTCCATAAGGGTCAATTATCAGCACTTTGCAATTATTCTTCCAGCATGTGGGGCTCCATGATGCCTTTTTTTCTCCCACATTTGGAGCACAGTTCTCAAGTGTTCCTTTACAGAGAAACCCTCTGTAGTGAACAACCACACGATTTAATTTTCCATCCAGGGCTGAACCAGACACACAAAAAAGCAGGCTAACAAATGCAGGTTTTATGCATAATGATGATAATGACCCATGTAAACGGGACTTGTAACAATCAATTACTTTGACCATAAGTTTTTAGAAAATCAATGTCACTTTTGATACAAACAACAGACTAGAATCTCTTCTCTCTTTGTCGAGAGAATTGACTGCTAAGGTCTCTGGCTCCTGAAAGCAGCAGTGCTATTCCTTGCTTGGAAAAATTTTGCTCCATGAAATATAGCTACCCTCCACGTTATGAATAACCATGTTTCTTCTTCATTTGCATGAAGGACCTCTCTTAAAACCACAAAATACGCAAAGACGAGTAACAAAAATTACACTGGAGATGAAAAACAAATGACATTTAAATTTCTAAAATACCTTGAAATTAAAACTGAGCAGAGGTCACACAAAGTAAGTAATTTTCATTAACAGGAATGAAACCCAACCTGTTGAGTTGACACCTCTAAAAAACAGCAATAAAGATGTTTTCATACAAGGTAAACTAGAATATGATGTCTTAGGACATGTATGAAAAAACAAGCAATTCTGAATGTGTGAAAGTATTTCTGCAGTCTTCTCAGATGTTCATGCTGACTTTTGAAGGGGGTGTTTTCCCCCTCCCAGGGCAGCCTGAAAATATTGGTCTATCTAGAACAAACAGGCCATTACACAGTGTATTAAACAAATCCAGCAGTGTCTGGTAGACTTGATCATTGCCTACTTTTGTGTCCTTTGGAGGAGTTACGCCATAAGCTCTCATTTTCCTGGCACTCCAGGAAATGTGTCCTCCATTTATGCACTGAGTTATTTCAGGGGAAACTTCTATGTGAAAGCCTAACGAAAGCAGCAAAACTCATTTTGATGCACTCTTGATGTGCAGTGGGCTCTGATATAAGTTCTCACAGCCATTTCAGCATAAAGAGGAAATCATTCCCATGTCTGCTTTTTTCATTACACATTAAACCTCAGCTCCCAAAACTGTGGTCAGAAATAGAAGCAATGACCAATTCTACTACATGTCTCTGATAGTAATGGAATAACAGAAGCCACACATAAATGCATTTGTAAAGAAGGAAAGAAATGCAGAAATGTTCTTCTCTGTCATTTGGGTAAAATCATGTTCTGCAATACTAAAAAAAATATATTTAGATTCCATTGTACAGACTGGAAAAATATTCACTAGGTGCTCACACTGAAATTCATGCTGACATGGCTGTTTAATTACTTATGGTGAATTAAAGGATCAAAGTCCTGAGGAACAGAAAATAAGTTCTCTTGTGCTTTAAAATTATGGATTTTGCTAAACCATGCTGAAATATGCAACTTCATTCTCTTTGCAAGTCAACAAACAAGGCAGGGGCAAAAGCTCCCTCTCACAGGCGTTTGTTCTTTAGTATGAAATTAGTTTTCATTTACCTTAATTTGTTCTGTTTGCTAAGAATTACTGGAGCTATTAAAGCTCAGACTTGAATTTTAAGATCAAATGACTTTCTCATTAATTTAGCAGTATAATAATCTCACACACCAGTGGCATCTTCCTTTAACAACATCTACATATCTCCTATTCACCTCTGGAGTGGCAAGCTGCCTATACTGTCTGTAAATATATATATATCTGTCTGTAGTCTGGGGAGTTCACATAACATTCCTAATGGCCTGGCCATCCCAACCCTTGGTCTCAATTTTCAAGTTAAGAAAGTGACTCGAGAAGTAAATTATTTGTGTAATATCTGCTTCCCAGACTTATTAATGATCATATTAGAAGGATTTTTCAAAATAAATAGAATGCAAGGCGTAGTCTTCTCCTGAAACTGGACATCCTGAAGTGAGAGGCATTTGAAAGTTTTGCCAACAAAGAGTTTCTGCTAATGACCTTAGCTATCTTGTTTGCCTTAAATCATTTTTGATAAACCTTTTACTGTCACAAACAAAACATTCCCTGTCAAGAATGCTGACAGAGCTGGTCAAGGACTCCTTATGAATCAATAAAGCTTACTTCCGACATCAGAACAGGACACAGGAACTGCTGGTGGGTTCCCACTTTAGCACAATGTAGGTAGGGAAGCTGCAGGCAGGTTTTGATTGCAAAAGACCGACTTTCATATAACAGCTGGGATGGAAGCCCCACAAAGAGATTCAATTAATTCATAGGGTCTTTGAATAGTATGATCTGAAGCAAGTGCTGTTACGACATATGCATCAACATCGAACCACTCACACACAGGGGGTTGACAAAAATGTTAAGATAAACTCCTGAATTCCCAGAAAAGCTAGAGAGCATGATAGAAACATCACAGACAAGAAAGCACAAATCTGATCTCAAAATGAACGTGAACAAAATCAGCATCAAAAACAACTAGTATAGAAAATCAAAGGATTTTACTATTGTACTACTCCACTGGAGAAAACAGATGACTTTGCAATACCTGTGGGAACAGATAAGCATTAATGACAGCATGGGAAAGATGAAAGAGATTAACTAAGTATTCTGGCAATGTGTCCTTCTCACCTTGACCTACAGTGCAATGCAATACAACTCACTTTTTGCATAAAATACTTAACATGTCTCATAAAATGTTTATAGGGAGTGTCAGCCAAGGCAGAGGAAGACTACAGAGAAATGCAATCCCCAGAGCAAGTCATAAGTAGTTGAGATAAAAGTTTGCACAATTTCCTGTTCTCCCTTTTCTGTCCACACCTCTTGTAAAATCTGCAGATTTTTCCTCTTTTTTCCCACTCCTTTATGCCTGCTTTCACACTTTAATGTCACAAGCTAATGTGAGATGTCATGTATTTATTATTTTAATTTACTTATCACATAAAATTATTCTTCTAGTTGCTGCTGAGTTGAGTTTACAGCAGAAAGTCAGATCCCCTGCATTTGGCAACCTTCCAATTTTGTGTGACCCCTGGTAAATTTGATGCTTAAATATTCTCAAAATAAAGGGAGATTTATCCACTATTCTGCAAATGGAAGTCTTACAAACAATTTTCTTTTGTGTCTTTTCTCTACTCAAGACCTGGCAAATAGACTTACTTGGTTACTCCTGAGGAGCAGCCTAGTCTTTCTACTTCTGCTGATTCCTAAAACTGGAAGGGGAAAGGGAGAAATTGGTGGGGAGAATGTGAGGAACACAGTCCTTTTGTGCTGAGAGGGTGCAGGTAAATAACAGCACACAGGTCAAACTGCCTCACCTCCACAAGTCCTTGCAGTGAGACTGTTGAGGACACCACCAGGAGGAATAGGAATCTGAAGCTATTCCTGCTGCAGAGCCATGTGGAATGAGCTAGAGGTAGTTTGCTCTTTTATAAGATCTAAGTGCATTTTTACAGTTGGGTTTGGATGCAGCAGTTGTGTGTGGAACAAATAAAGGAGATAACAAGTCTTGGGAGGCACAGTACATCCACAGTGCCAAGTCCATCCTCTTACAGTGTCCCTAATTGATGTCAGTGGAGCTGTGGTTGCAGGCATGAAGACTGTCTTAGGCCCACTTTGCAGGTATCAAACATGCCAAGCTACACCTGGTAAAATGGGAAAATAAGGAGGAAAAAGTGACAGGAATGGTGATAAGCTACTATAAAAAAAAAAATTAAAAAAGCAGTGCAAAAAACAAAAGCCACAAATCCAGCCATGTGTTGAAATGAGTAAGAGGGCAATGGGCCAGCACAGGGAGAGGCGTCCCCGTGGTCTGTGGTGTCAGGGTGCAGGCCTGCAGGGTGATTGACCCCTGCTCTTGGGTCAGTACCAGCCAGCAGAGTGAGAGCAGCTGTGGGAGGTGCACCCAGGCAGAGGCACTCTAGTGCAGTGTTAGGAAATTTTCCCCTGAAAAGAGCAGAGGTTTTTCACCTGAAGTAGTTTAGTTTGGATGGAGCATCCCAGATCACTCTCCATGCAGCTGCAGAGTTTGGGTTAGAATTTCTAGAAATCAAGTTTCATTATGAAAGGAACTAAAACAGCTCATTCCATGGGCAGGGATTAACCTCAACACATCATGCTCCTCGTGCAGCTGCCCATCACCAGGATTGAGAAGGGTTTGCCTGAAATCCCAGTCTTGACAGGTACCAGCCACTCACATCCTTCTGGAACAAGATCTCTCCACCTGCTGGTCATAGTTTTGGGATATAGGTGGCCTGTAATCCAGCAGTTAGCTCTTCTAAAGTAGAACAGCAGCTCCTTGTTAAATAAACTCTAGTGGCTGTAGGAAGAGGGAGAGAAAAGATTTGTATCTTTGCACTCTCTCCATCTAAACAGGACTTTGCATCAAAATGCAGAAATCTAAGCAGGAACCAAAAATACTACTCCATTTCAGGGATGTATATTTTGCTAATCCTACCTGCTTCCCTGCCTGGTATTGAGCGAGGCAGAAGAGCCTTCTGGGTCAGGCAGGATGTGTCCAAGAATCACAGAGTTAGGATAGTTGCTTAATTAGTTGGGTCATCCAGTCATCTAAGAGCATTCTTTGGGGGAGTTGAGTCACAGCCAAACTTCCACAGTGGGTTGCAGAGCCCTGATTTTGGTACTGTAAACAAGAGCTGAGCATCGTGTGGGATGAATACTAGAGTATTAAATGCATTCCTCCACTTAAGGCTCAGAGTCCTTTCAGGGATTGTGTTCTGAAAAAACCACCTTTGCAATGTCTACTAGAGATATTAATGCTGCATAATTTTGAGATTTCATGAATTCTGTGTTGTTTTATTGGAAAATAAAACCTCTCTTCAGCTACTAATGAGAATGAAGTATTTATATTTAATAAAGTTTAAGTGGTAGTGGAGAAAAGCTGTGTCTTAAATTGAGACTTCAGCTCCTAATTGGCCTTCTCAAACTGTATGAGACTATTTATATGCTGAAGAAAGTTGCTGCAGTACCTAGGCATCTGAATAACCCTCCATCTCTATTTGCTTATGTGAACTATAATGGGGATTTACAGGAATCTGTGGTCTGCAGAATGTCTTTGTTTAAAATGCAATTGCCATATATCAGCATGAGTTCTCCTCTGAAGAGGCCCGAGCAGCCACTGCAGATAAATATTCTGGATCCGCTTTCTTTTCCACCTGACGAGTTGTTGTCCTGCTTAGGTGCATGAAATGGGACAGAGCAAGGCAGACCAGGAGGTATTTTGTAAGGTAGCAGAAGTTAGCTTGCCAATTTAGTTATCATATTATTTTAAAACACAAGTATTAAACCTCTTATGACTTAACTTTTTGCTTTTATGCAAAACAAGTTTTATACTCACAATGTTGCAATGCTTCATGTGTCTGCTGGGAGAATAAATGGAAAGATGAAAAAAAGGGGCGAACACAGTTGACTTACTGCAGAGGTCACTTTTATTTCTCACTTCATGTAGCCTCTGAGGGCTTATTTAATCAATAACGGTATCCCATTTGATCACAATACTCCATCCTTTTTAATATGGAATAATAACAGAGAGTTTTCCAAGAAGGGTCTGGAAAGGAAAAAGTTTGTTAAACAGGTCAGCCTTGAGTTCTGCTACACTTTCTGAATATAGGTGTCCTTCCTAATGCTTCTCATTAAATGGTAACCATCTGATAAGGAAGGCTTTGTATATCCCTGCTGGAAACAATTAAGCTCTTATACCACATGTATATTTGTATATATGTGTGTGTATGTATATGTATGTAAATATATGTGTATATGTATGTACAAGCTGTAAAACAACACGATTTCTCCTTTACCTTCTGATATATTAATCTTATGGTGGGCTCCTTGGAGGTGAAGAGTTCTAGTGCAAAGCTTCAAATAAACTTGTTTTTACCAAGCTGTCTTGTTTTCACAGTGGTCTGTTTGAAGTATCTCATTTTACTAAGAAATTGCTTCAGAGATGGAAGGTCACATTGGTTTTTCTGACTTGCTAGTTACATGCTGCTCTACTGTAGTAACGAGGTTATGGCCCTGGAATCAAATATAAGAGCAGAATATTTTTTGTTTGAGGGAAAATGAAGATTCTTTTTGATTTGCTTTACTGACTCACAGGGCTTGCACACCAGGATTTTTGCCATGACATCTGATCCCATTTTATGTATTTGTCAGTGCTTCTCTGCAAAAGACATATTCAGCTTGAAGACTAAAACACACTGATGGCTGCTGAAGGGTAGATTGATTTAGAGCCTCAAGACAGACTTCACATGATTCATAACTCCTACAAAGCAAGAAGGTTGTAGGTCTGTTAAGCCCATGCTAAATCACATACCAATAAGAGGTGATGAACACACTAAGGAGGTTAGATTTTCACTTTTTCGATACCCTGCACATGATACCAAAGTGTTTCACTACCCCAAAAAAAACCCTGGCGGTCAAGCTGTGATTTACAAAGGGAATAAATTAAAATTTGCACTCACTGATTTGGAGTGCAAAATCTCGAATTTGTGCCCAAAGGACAGAGCAGGCATATTTTATAATTTGTAAATAATTTTATAATGTGTAAATTTAAACAAATTTACAACAAAATGATACTTACTTTTGTGTTGAGTTTTTTTACTGTCTTTACAATTTTTTCAGTGATTACTAATGTTTTATGATCCTAATAAATAAAAATGCTAAATAGTTCCTCCACCTGAACATTATTTCCATTACAAAAATGTTCTAGAGAGCTAAAAGACAGATATGGGGTGGAATGCAAATGCCTAAGCACATCTGTTTATTGCTATTTTAATTGCCCAGCAACATGCTTTATTGAATGGGTCACCTATAGGTCTTTTGTTACATCTGCCAGCTCTACCCAGACCTGTCAGACACAGAGGGTGTAGAAAATAACAATAAGTGTCTGTGTTAGAGGCCTGAATAGTCCTCTGGATCACCTGAAAGGTTTTTTTTCCCAGAAGTAATTTTTTCTTTTTTTTAAAGCACCTATGCAGATATTACCTGAAATTTTATAGAAGTAGACTACATCTAAAAACAAATTGCAAAGTTTTGACACTTGACATTTTATTGCATGTCAAGCTTGCCCCATGCCAATCCCACCTCTCCAATGCAGAAAATATGATGGTGATGTAATTTGGATGAAAATTACCACACCATTTAAGTTCTTAAATAGAATAGTATTGTGAAAGCAAAATTTTGGCTAAATAAAATCCTTGAGTACATAATTAATCCCACTACAGAGGAATAGGACTGCTTGTGTGCTCCAAGATAAACGTATTCTTAAATGCTACAATAAGCTGAAGCCAAAGAAAATAGATGTAGAACAGACAAGAAAGACATGTTCGTGGAAATGTCGAATAAGGGGAAAAACCAGTGCAAGAAGGTGAAAGCAAGACATTTCAATCAATCAACAGGAATAAGCATGGGGAAAGAACCTGAAACTATTTTCTGGGAAGGAAAATTTGAGATGTTTTTAACTAATTCTCATTCAGATGGAGAAAGTTCTTAGCAAACAAAAGGGAGCGTTTGCTGAAGACAAATTTTTCACTAAGCTTTATGAGGTTTTCCTTTGAGATGCTTCATCATATGAGTTACGTTCACCCCATCAATGAGCTGCAATACCATAGGATCTGTGGAGCCCAAATAAAACAAGATGTCTCAAATCAACTAAGAAAATGAGATCCCCTGCCAGGGGGGAAAAAAAAAAAAAAAAAAAGACAAGACAAAGGATAAGTAATGAGGTAATAAGTAATAAGTAATGAGCAATTTTATAAAATCATAAATTTTATAGCAAATACACTTGTGAATTGCAAGCTGCTATGTTCACTTCACAGAAAGGAAATGGTATGGATTTGTCAAGCACCATTTCACAGGAAACACTTCCTTCAGCTTACAGTTTCTGTCACTAATGTGGTTTGTTCTGGGTGTTGCAGTTGAGCCCACAGGTTTCTCTGAGCAAAGGTAAACCCCACTGTCTTGGTCCTCGTTTGTACTCTCAGGGAGCTGAAACATGCAAAGCTGGGGTGCACTCACATGTACTTCAGAGGTAAAGCTGAAATTCCTGTCTCTTTTTCCAGCTGACTTCCCCTCCAGCTGTTACTCACCTACCAGTCGTTCCTTGCCAGCAAACTCTTTCCAAGGCTGCTTTCTAATCCAGATGTATTAAATTATGCCTTTGGCATTCATAAACTAGCTAGAGGACAGGTAGCAAAGCAAGAGATAGAATACTGTATGGAGAAGAAAATTCAGATTAAAATGTGCCATATAGTCATGGTAGATCATTCAACCAGCTGGGCTAAATGTCAAAGTGACTGACACTTAACTCATGCAAAACTCCCACAGATTGGAATAAGAGTGATGCATAAATAGTGACTTCAGGATCAAGTCTGTTCTCGGGAACTACCGAACGCTTCACTTCTACTGCAGTCCTGGAATACACTTATCAGCATCCAAGAATCTGCCCCAAATCCTGGCTGTGTTTTGCAGAGCACCAAAGACTAAAATTCTCATTTTATCCCATTGCTGAACAAAATCTTTATTTTGTTTTTCTAAAAATCCATATGTATGTTATTAATGGTTTTAAGGATAATTTAACCAGTAGAGAACAACAAATACAAATCCCCTGCAGTTTTGTGTAATGCAGAAAGAATATATGCCACTGTTATGGTCACCAAGGGGCTGAAATACTGTTGTCCAGAGGCTGATTGCATTATTTGTATCCATTTGGTGCCTAAATCTTCTTGTTTTCTTACTAAGAAACAGTGTAAATAACAAATGAAATTTATACAGGCTTTCATCCTATACTACTTTCACCATATTTCATTCAGAATCAAAGTCTTCTGGAACGACAAAAAGCCTCTGTTCTTAAAATAAATTGACTTTAATAATTATGCACAATAAAGATGATTGAATATTTGGGCACCACAGCTATGCAGTCCACATGAAGGCCATACATAGTTCTTTGTCTCAAGTAACTAGCCTCAACCCAATGCAACTCAAAAGTTTGGAACCTTTCCATACTGTTTCTAGGAGGACCCTCATGTAGTATTTTTCATTTCTGCAAAACTAGAAAAGACTTTTGCTCGGTTTTTTTCATATTGCCAGAATTGCTTAAGCAATTTTTCAAAGCAGAAACATCAATAAAATTAATAAAAAATATTATTCTATTTAAATTTAAAGCAGCTTCTTCTATTTCAGGATAGGCACCAATAGATTTCAATTCTTTCTGAAGTTGATTCCATCACCTGCAATACAAATCATTGTATTGTGCCATGGAAAGTGATATTATAAGATGGAAAAAGGAAAATTTTGCTTTCCTTCATTGTCCCTGCTCAATGTGGCAAATGCCTCTGTCACATTACCTAGGTGAAGCCTATACCTACCCCAGAATAAACTGAACTACCAAACTACTGCGTTTGATTCTAACAGGAGGCAGTAGTTTCAGCAAAACCCTTTCCCCTTAGACTCTGTGAGTGATGGAGAGAGGCGAGTTTCTCTGGTAAACTGCAGTTACACAGTTTCAGCGCCTTGCCAGCGCAACAGCGTGTTCATCACTGCTGGCTCCAGTGGAGCGCGCAGCCTCAGCGGAGCAGAGCGCGGGGCTGCGCCTAACAGGCCGCTATAATTCCCTGGTCTGTTGGTTCAGCAAATGAATGCATGTTCATTGGTAGAAAAGTAATCTAGTTTTGTCAGAAATATCTATAGTCTGTCTTCTGCAAAACCTGCACCATTAGCACATAACCCAGAGCTTTTAACAGTTTCATCTTTTTCTGTAATTTTTTTTGGATAACACTTCCCTGAATATGTAGTGTCAGCCAACTGTACTTTTTTTTTAGAATCTCAAAGTATAAGCAAATGCTTCAGTGTTCCTATGAACCTGAGTTCTTACTTTCTTTGTGAGGGGTGCAACCCACAAATGCTTTTCTGCTGCTTTTCATAATTACTCATTTTTGTTAGTGTTCTTTGTAAACACTTTGACAGCAGCTCTCACTTCACACCTGGACATTTTAGGAGCAGCAGCCTGACAGCTCTCTCTGTCTTCAGCCAAATAAAAATGTATAGTCAGTTTTCATGACCTCGCACAGAATTTCACGCAGAGCTGCCCAAAAGGAATTCATCAGCTTTTGAGTTTCACCCCAACTTACACTGCTTCAAAGTAATTTCACCTCTGATGCCCCTTGCAGGTTTTAGCCATATTCACAAACTCCAGCTTGCCCCAGTGCTGGTCTCCCAGGTCCACAGGAGTACTGGCAGGCAGGAGATCAGCCAGGGAGTGCTGATGGTGTTGCAGTTTCAGGAGGGATCAGAGTTGGATGTGCATCTTCAGCACTGCCAGCCCTGGGCATGGGCTCTGGTATAACTGCAGCATCCTCCTGTTCCTTATGAGAATGTTTTATGATTAACTCCAAATCAGAGAGAAAATAAATTAATATTTGAATGTTGTACTGGTTTTTCATGGCCTGGTTTTTGGTGGTGGAGGTGGCTTCTGTGGGAAGCTGCCAGAAGCTTCCACCATGTCCAGCAGAGCCAATCCCTGATGGCTCTGAGGATGGACATGCTGCTGGCCAAGCCTGGGCCAGTTAGAGATGTTGCTAACACCTCTGTAACACCTCTGTGATAACAGATTTAAGAAGAAAAACAAAATGAAGTGGGGCACAGATTTTTTTCTAGCCAGAGAAGAGGAGGAGGTGAGAACATGTGAGGGAAACAACATGGAGACACCAAGGTCAGTGAAGAAGGAGGGGGAGGAGGTGCTCCAGGCATCAGAGCCGAGATTGCTCTGCAGGCCATGGTGCAGACCATGGTGGAGCAGCTGTGCCCCTGCAGCCCATGGGGATCCACGGGGAATGCAGAGATCCACCCGCAGCCCGTGGGGGAGGGGCCCACACCGGAGCAGGTGGATGCCTGGAGGAGGCTGTGATCCAGTGGAAGACCCAGTGGGGAGAGGGGCCCCTTCTTCCGAGCTGGAGCAGCCTGTCCTTGGAGGACTGCACCCCGTGGGAAGAGTGATCTATGCCATAGCAGTTTTGGAAAGACTGTTGTCCATGGGAGGGACTCACGCTGCAACCATTTGCAGAGAGCTGTTGCTTGTGAGATGGACTCTCGTTGGAGAAATTAATGGAGAACTGTCTCCTGTTGGAGGGACCCCATGGTGCAGCAGGGGAATGACTCCTCTCCCTGAGCAGTGAGAAAAGCCTCAGGTGATGAACTGACCATAACCCACATTCCCTGCCTCCTTGTGCCGCTGGGGTAGGCGGTAGAGCTGGGAAGGAGGGAGGGGTGTGGGGAAGGTGTTTTTAAGGGCTTCTTTGACTTCTCATTATCCTGCTCTGATTTTGTTAGCAATAAATTCACTCTATATCTCTAAGTTGAGCCTCTTTTGCTCTTGATCGTGTTTGATGACTGAGTTCTCCCGGTCCTTATCTCAGCCCAAGAAGCCTTCATTAAATTTTTTCTCCTCTGTCCAGCTACAGAGGGGAGTGAGTGAGCAGCTTTGGTGGGTGCCTTGTGTCCGGCCAGTGTCAATCCACGACAAAAGTGTATGCTGAAACCAAGGAAAAACCCCTACTTTTGTATTAGCATCTGTTTGCTTCAAAACCTAAGAAATGAAATTTAATGTAAAGAAGAAAATAGTTTGTTTTAATTCAAATAAACATTTTCTTTTATGTATCTTTCTTTATGAAAATAATCATGGTTGCAGTCAACATATGCAGCCCTTAAATCAATTTTCAGAGGTTGGCTGAACATTAGTGAAGAACCATTTGGTCTCCAGTCTGCACCAGAGAGCAGCTGATTAACATAGTGCAACACTTTTCTTGCTAGCCACTGTGGTAGTGATGTCATCGGTGACACTAATTGTGAGGAAGAAAGAAAAGGTCTTGTGGTTGAGGTGCAGAAGCTGAGCCCCTCAGTCCTATTCTTGGCCCCACCACAGATTTCCTGCCCTGTCTGGAGGCAGTGACATAATCTCTCTGTGCCTCCATTTCTTCCTTTCTGAGGCCTGCCTATGTTTTTATCACTGCAGTTGGGGAAGACCTGCTCAGGGCAAGGCAAACAAATGCTCAACTGCCTCAGGTTTGAAGTCCCCCTTTAGTTTCAGCAGAGACACTTGGGGACAGAGTGCAAAATGCTCGGCAAACCTCCGGGCCAGTGGAGGCTGGAGGCTGGATCAGCAGCCTAGCCTCTTCTGTGATGTGAATTCCACCCAGCTGATGACAGAAACCGTGGTGTCAGGAAGATAAAGACGGTCCATATTTCGCAGCTGGTTCTCCTCTCAAATAGCAATGAAAAGCTGCAATCTTGAAAAGGTCACCGAGGCACAAATCTGACCAAGCAAATCAATTTATAAGTTGCTATTAAAATATTTTATATATTTAAAACCGAGTGGTTTTAAGTGAAAAAAGATTTCCTTTTCAGTGTGTTCTTGAAAAGACCCCAAAACTGAGATGATGTTAAATGTAGAAGTACAATGCAATCCAAGGTCTGAAATTTAACTTGCATATCATGTTACCAAAAAACCTAAAAATTTCCCTTTTGCCTTTCCTATCGTTATGAATTTAAATAAAAGATCACATACAGAAGAAAACAAACTGAAATATTTAACTGAAACATTGCTTTTAGAAAAAATCTGCTTAGAAATAAGAATAAAGTACAGAAAATCACAAGAGTAACCTGTTCTAATATTTTCTGTTGTTATCATGGTGATTTTCCAACTGAAGGGATTCTGATATTGCACATAACCATTAAGTAAATATCCAGAGTTTTGGATCTATAGCTGAAATAAACTCTGAGTGTTGTTTGGTGATGAGTTCATTACTTCTCAGATCCTCAGTTGTCCTGAAATGACCTTGAAAAGAAGCATCACAAAAATACATTGTAGATTTTATGAGGTCAGTTTCAATTATATCCAGTCTGTTACTTCTAACACACTTTCCTCTGAGTGCTGTATTATTGGAAAACACTCCTTTATATTTCCAGTTATATCCTCCAGTTTTTTAATAAAATTCCTTTAAAAATGCCTATTTATCAATAGCAGGCGTAAGTCTGATTTTGCCTTGGGAAACAGTGATATTCCTGGAAGAATTACTCTAGGTAGCTAGAAAGATTAAAAACATAATTTAGTCTTATACAAACATGAAGTATGACTATAAAAACCTGCCCTCCTAGATATCTGATTTGTTCTTTGGTCAAAATTAAAACAAAGAATGAAAATAGTTAGCTAAAAGATGTACTTCTCATCTTGCCCTCACTCTTTATAGCAGAAATCCACTTATCTTGGCTTTCTATAGAAGGTATTTTACATCATCTAGAATTATGACCGGGGCTGTATAAAGGTTGTGTCAGCATTTCCATTATAAAACCATATTTTAGGGGGTTTATAACTCAGTCATAAAAACTCACTCCACACTGAAACTCGGCATGCAAAACCCCAACCTGGAACATTTTTTTATCATGATCATTTTATTAAAAAAAGAAAACCAAAGCAGTAAAAGAATCCAGACACGTTTGGCTGTTTTGCAGTTTTCTGAATGACACAGAGATTAGAATTTCAGGTGCGATGAGGGACAGTGGCTGCCTGGTGATGATGTTATACCTGATGTTGGTGCACCCAAAATATACCTGGCCTCATAGTCTGCCACTGGAAGAAGAAAGGTGGCTGCAGGTAAAAATGATACCCTTCAGAAACAGCAAATCCCATCCCTGAAATGAGAGATGCATAAATCCTGACAAGTTAAATGTTAAACCTCAGGAAGGCCTGCCAATTTAGTGAGGAGCAACTTATTAAAGGAACTCATTAAAGGAATAAAAGTTAATAATAAAACCTTTTTCAAATGTTTCAGGAGCAGGAAGTCTGTCAGAAAGTCAGTGGGGTGAATCCCAGATCTGAGAGAAGAAAAGTTTTTGGTGACAATAAAACTCTCAGAAATGTTACATGAATTATTTTTATTTGAAACTCGTCTTTGTAGAGTCAGTCATGCAGGCTCCCAAACCAAAGCTGAACTCTGGGAGAAATGAATTCAAGGACCTGACTCAAACTGGATCTGTAGAAGAAGGGTTTTTTTAAATTTAAAAAAACTGAAAAGTGTTCTATTAAGAAAAATGGTACTCATCCTGAAAAAGCTGAAGGGACAAATTCAACTAAATTGCAAGCCATGGTGTGGAAATTATCACTTAAAGCAGCCTCTGTGTGTGCCAGCATCCCTACAAGACTTGGGGAGGGATTGACCTTTGCTTTGAGCCAGGATGGAGGATCTTATGGTCTACCTACTTATAAGTATTTTTTTCTCTTAAAATTATATACTTATATCTAATGCTTTGCTCCTTTCATGGAAACTCAGCTTCTGGTGACCTATATACTCCAGTTACACAAGACTAGAGATACTAATCCAAAAAATTGATTTTTCTTCCCTAAGTCTCCTTGCTTGAGCTTCCACATCTGCTAGACTGATTGTTTTCCCCAGGAAGTGGCAAAAGAAGCCATTTGTTTGTGATAATATCCAGGAGATCAGCCTCACACGTCCCTGCTGCCTTTGCACCTCTGAGTCCAGTGGTCTGGAGAGCGTGGTCACCATGCTGAGAGTCATGTTGCTGGGAAGGGAAGGTTTATGAGTGTTACATCAAAAATCCACCACTGAGCAAAGAGACCACTTCCATGACAATATTTCTGGCTCAGAGGAGCTTGTATCCATATCTGCCCATATTAAAAGGGATAATTACATGAATTATCATCCTTAATCCTTTTGAAACAGATTCACATCTGAGGCTGACTGCGAATGTAGCCCTCAAGAGTGGGTTGTACTCTGAGATCACCCAGGGCTGCGGAGCTGTCTCAGCCACCACGGATGCTTTTGAAGAGGACTGCTGTAGTAGCAGGGCAGTAGTGCTGTGCCATGTCCTCCTTCAGCCCCTGCAGGCAGTGCCTTTGACTTCCCGGGATGCTCCACCAGCCCTCAGCTCCAGCAGTGAGGAGATCTCCAGCCCTGCTACCACGTCCTTCTCCCAAGAGATGATCATCTTGGAAAGGTCATTGGTCACAGCAGCAGACAGTTCAAAGTCGTGACGGCAGGTCACTGGTTAGAAAAACTTGCTTTTCTTTTTTGAAAAAAGAACTTCCTAGTTATACATGTTGTTGTCATTTAGCTTCCTTCACTGTGAGATACTGAATTGCTCTCCATTCCTACAAAGAATTGTTTGAAAGGTGGGACCATCCTCCTCCCCAGCACTACAACACAGTGTCACCCACACAGGCAGCGTCCTGCCCGTTAATTGCAGTAATTGTCACTCAGAGAGAGCACTGGGAAATCACACAGCTCTGCTGTTTCTGCCGCCTCCTGCAGAGGAAAACAAACGTCGCCTGTTTTCTAATGGTAGCCCTGATTACTTCTGCTTCAAAGCATGTCCTATAAGCTTTGGTACTTGCTTTGAGTGTTGTTTTGGTTTCTCGGATACATATCTGCCAAAGCTTGCTTCCATAGAGGGGACAGGTGGGGATCTCACACATGAGGGCTGCCTTCCAGTGCAAGACCGGACCTCACATCACTGATGCTTCAAGTTAGGAACCTTTACTTTTTTTTTACTCTTCCCTACTTCTACTTTATTAAAAACCTCATGTAACTCTGGGACTGAGAACAACCCATATCTTCATGAAAAGAAAGGCTGAGCTTTTTTTGTCCCCTACATCAAAACTGTGGACAGTGTGCAAGGCAACATGATGACAGGCTCTCCTTCATGGATGGGCTTTGTCTTGGTCAAAACATACTCACATTCTTTCCAGTGGGGATGTGGAGACAGAAACAGGGATCACCAGCTCTCACACCCACCCACCAGCAAGTCTTGAAAGGGGTATACATTGATAGTAATCCCAGTTCCTTGTTCAGCATCTCATGAGAGACAACACCTTTTATAATTAAGATTTTTTTGACCTATCTTCCTTAAGAGTGTTTTTGACATTTATGATGCAGTGTTTCTCCACAAAATTACTTTCCCAGAGCTGTCCAATTGTTAACCCAGGTTTTCATGACTGTATCTGTTGCGCGCTTGGGCATGAGAAAATATGTATTCCCCTCTGATAGGGAGCAAAGAAATTGTTCATTTCTCTACTACTGTCAAATCATCTCTCGGGTAGGGTGTGAGAGTTCTTTCCAGCCTTCGGGCAGGATCAATACGATCCAAGTGCAAAACACACCCATGCTAAGAAAGACAAGGAGCTAAGGATAGAGAAGTTGAAAATTCTGCAAACGTCTGAAAGACTTCAGTGATACATTTGCTGTTCAGCTGTATAATATCATATCATGCTGCTGGTTTAGTGCTAGCTGTACTTTCTCTTGTCAGTCACAAGTATTTTACGAGGACAGTGCCAGATGGAGTTTAGCAAATACTGACACTGCAGAGGTGTCACTGGGGTCATCTCTAACCTGTGCTTATCCCATTGGTGATTCTGTTTTCTTAGTGACAAAATTCGTGGTGAGTTAGTGCTCAGGCATACGGAGAGATTCCTGTGTCACAGCACTGGAGCTTCCCGAGGCTTTGAGGAATGCTTCTCTTTCCCTATAGCCTGCAAAGGCCAGGCAGCATGGGGGACTTACTATACCTGAAGTCCTTCCCTGAAGCGATCCTGGAAGCAATGTGAACCTAGATGATCAATCTGAAGGATAGACAGAGGATTTTGTGGTTGCCCTGGAAACTGAGACCAGAGTCCAGACTGTGTGTTAGAGAAGAGGCTGGGGCTGGACAGGTGAAGACAAGAGTTGTCATGAGCCCAGGATTATCTTTGGATGACCTTCAGCAGATAAAACAAGAAATGCATGGGGGGGGAAATAGTAACACTAATAGGTTACCACATTTTTTTAATGCAGACTGTGAAGTTTTTCTCCTCACAGTGAATAGGAGGCAAGGAGAGGATGACTTCCCTGACAAAAAGCAGTCAAGGACAACCTGTGAGCAGGTGAGAGGCTTCCCCCCTTCACACACGGCCCAGGGATCATGGCTCCTGAGCACCATAACCTGCACCTGAGAAAGCAAATCTCCTCAAAGGCTAATGTATTTAGGAAATCTTTCACAGATAATTTCTCTTCAGAGGAGTTTCTCCTGGTTTATACTACTTGAATTGCAGTCCTTACTGTAGCATAGGGAAGGAAAATGTTTGATTTTCTCATGACACTAGATACTGAAATTTATAAGGAAGTCCCTTTAGATGGAAGAAGGAAACAATTAACAAATATAATAATTTCTGATGATTTCTGCTAATACTGTATTTGTTGCCAAGGACAGTACCCTATAGTACTGTACCATTTTGAGCATAGTGTCAGAAGAAAGCCTGAATTTGCCTTCTTTCCCACCTAGTTTGTTGTTTCCTGTATTTTGGCAGAGAACTGCCAAAATACAGGAAACAGGCAGAGCTGCACAGCTTCCAGATCACAAACTGGAAGTAGCACTTCGACAAAATAAGAAGAGATGGATTGCTCATAGTGGTAAGTAGCTGTAAATCAAAGATTAAATGCCAGGGGGAAAAAATTGAAATAAGTATTACTTCAGAAGGCTATTCCTTTTATTTTTTCCAGTGTCACAAAAAGTGCTTTTCAAATTCTCATATGCTTTCTGTGACCAGGTCTAGAATAGAACATTCAGGTTTGTATTACTATATGATACAAGGTGGACACTACCTGTAACGGTATAATTAATGTTTGCAGGGACAATTTCTTCCTACCCACCCTGAACAATACAATCAGCAGCTGTTGAAGTGCAACTTTCCTACAACAAATCCAGAAGCAGAAGGGCTTTTGCAGACACAGGTCACATCACTCAGCCCCTCCTCCTGCATTAGGCTGTTACAGCTATGCTGGAAAACACTGGTACTGTAGATATAGTTACATTGCTCTTTGTCAGTAACTTCTACCAACCACGCCAGCATTAGGCAGGAGAGCCTCACAAAACTAAGTGAAAACCAGACAACAAGCTTAATTTTAATTGTAGGATGGGAAGAAGTGCTTTAATCCTGCCTTAATGTGAGGTAGAAATACAGAGAATTCAAGGCCAAAAGCAAAAATGTTGCTGTGTTTGTTAAATCACAGCTCCTAATGCATGTGAGAAGAAGATTTCCACAGGAAGAGGGCAGTCCCCCTAGTACTGTCAATCTTAGTTATTCTAGGGAACTCAGTTGTGGAAATCCAAGTCAGATAGGAATATCCATGTCAGATAGGAATATGCGCAGCAAGTAATTGATTAATTGGTATTGCAGCTTCCACTGTATAGCAAATTATTAAACAGATTGATCTGACTTTTGAAGGAGCAGCAAGTCTTCTGCTTTCTTGTGATAAACCCTTTCTCCATTGTGTTATCCAAGACATTGCCCTGTATATTCCCTTCATGCTAGAAAAATCAAAAAAGTGCTTTCTCTATCAGGGAGAGTATCAGCAATGTCATTAATGATCAGAACAAGAGATGTAAAAATCACATTTGTTTGAGTTGAACATTTATAGAAATTTGTTCTATGAGATCAATAACTGAGTGTTTCATTATGTTGTTATTGGGCTGGGTTTTTTTAAGGCCATTGTCTTTCTTGTAAAATATGTGATGATATTAATTAAAAGTTAAAGCTGAAGTAAAAAATTCATCCAAAATTATTTATGTGCTAGAATGTTTGTCCAAAGCCTGAATTAGATAACAATAGCAGCTGTTTATTTTGTAAGTGGAAACCAGTACAGCCCAATTGATTGTTAAAATTAATGTCAAGCAAATTGTACACTGAAGGCTGTGGGGAGTTAATGGAATATACACACCAAAAAAAAATATTACATACACCTCAATTTAACCCATTTAAACCATGATCTTCCTGCATTGTCTCATAACACATATGTGCATATGTACAGGCTGCATTGGGTTAAATAAAAAGGGGAGGCCTAAAAGGAACGGAAATTTATGACAAATTTAAGGGACCGTGGTGGAGGCTATTGTGGATTGCTAGGAAAGGATAAGGAAGCACAATAACATTAGTGCATCCCCCCGTCAGCACTATGTGTCCTGAAGATTTTTACTTGATTGCATCTAACATTTCTGTGCATGACTACAAGCTTCAAATTGCTGGGATTAAGACAAGAGAGGGAGCTGGCCACAGCCAGAGAAAGCACAGAAAGAATTTCTTCCTCCATTTCCAAGACAGAGGTGTCCCAATAGTGGAACTCACCACTGGCTGCAAGGAAAACCTGAGGTTTTATTTCAAACATAGATTGCTGTGGTTTTAATATTCTAATATTCCTTTCAGTAAGCAAATGGCTTTGCTCTCAAGGAAGGTCTTCCTTTACCCCTATCATAGCCACCAAAAATTCCCAGGAAAAGAGGTTTACTGACATCATAGCACATTTGACCTGTGTTTCCTCTATTGAAATATCAGAGATGGCAAGCTCCTAGAGCTGGGGGGCTTTGGAGCTCAGATGAGAAATAGGAGACCAGGTCTCTTGTCTGACACCTCAAGGATGAAGAAGAGGCTTTAAAACTTCTTGGCCTGATATTCATGACAGGTAAACTGGTGCCCCTTCTGGTCCTGCTCCAGGAGCAAGTCCCTAAACCTGCTCTGTAGCCAAGGGTGGTTTGTGAATGAGTATGTGCTGGGTTTTACCCAAGTCCAGCCAACATCAGCATATACAGGATATCAGGATAATTGCCTATAACACCATTACACTGGAAATTAAATCCTGATTATTGTAAGATAGGGAAACAAGACAGTTCATCACTCACACAACTGCTGCTGCCCGCTTGCTGAAACTTCTCAGGTTTGCTGAAGAACATGTAAAGGTCAAAATAAACATCCAGGAGATATAAAATCCCATTTCCTTTTCACTTGAACTGTCTCCAAAGTACTAAAACATGAACATATGTTACAGTATTACTCACTACATAAAAATACATATGTTAGTAGATATACAGTATAGTTAAAACACAAAATTATACAATCCACATATAGTCACATAAACCTCCAACAACATCATCTATCAACACACTCAGTCAATCAAATCCTATATATAAAAATATTTTCTTATTCTGTAACAGACATTAGACAAAAAGTTACAGAACTTTCAAATGTCTTGAAAATTTCATTACATTTGTAAGTGATAGGATGTTTTTAAATCAGTGTTCCCACTTCCCATGATGTCAATGAAGTCTCATTAGTTGATGGTTTCTAAAGTCTCAGCTCATGAAACTCCAACTTTTTAAAAACAAGGGCTTTTGTCTTTATCTTGGAGAGAAACAGTTCATGTCAGTTTTGATACCTAAGCATTCAATTACCAGAAATAAATAAAAAGAACTCAACTCAGTATTTTGAAAATCTCACTCCTTACTCTAACAGTGAAGTTTATCATTAATCCACATGAATCTGCTGATTCTTTTTTTCAGAAACATTTCCTTGCAAATTATCATGTTTTAAAATAAAATCTAAAAAATGTTAGGGTATTTTAGCTGCTTTTTTTTAAAATTATTTATTAGAAAATAAAGTCAGTTTTCTAAACCTACCTTTTCCTGCTGAAAGTTCCTTTAATTTTTAAAAAGCAAAGGAGACTTGAAGGCTCAAGTTTGGCAGAACTCATTGATTTTAAACCCTGAAAACAATTTTAAAAAATATTTTGTCATTGCCTCAGCCATAGGTAAAAGGTTTCCTTTCTATCTACAAGTCTTGAAACTTCCTCATTGATGGCTGAGGTCAGAGCTTTCTGCACAAACAAAGCACTTGCAGAAGGCCAACACCTCTTTTGCATTGCTGTAGGAAGGTGTAACAATGAGCAATTAAAACTTTTCCCTTACTTCCTCTCTCCTATAAAACGTCTATGGGTAAGAAGCCCCAAAGCAGCACCTGTGTATAAAAACCAGGTCTCACCCTCGCTACAAAAATAGCAGATACTGGGTTTTTTTTAATTTGCTGTCAGGCAGTGGAGCAAAATTGATATTTAGCTCATGTTTTTGAGCTGGCTCTGCTCGGAGTTTAAGCCAAAGATACAAGAGTATTTTTTGGCAACTGGTTTCATGGCAGCCCTGCCACTGACCACCAAGGCAGAGAAGTTGATTTAGAAAAATTTAGAAATTATGGCATGCAGAAGCCTTTTTGTATTTTTGGTCTACCTGAGGTTTTCAGGTAGACCAATAATACTGGTTGATTTACCAGTATTTAGAACATGACTGGTTGATTTACCAGTAATTAGAACTGCTGGAAAAGTACAGTGTAATCAGCAGGGACGTGCTATCAGTTGGGGAAGCTTTAGGAGAGCCTCAAACATTCAAACAGACACAGTTACCCAAATGATCTTTAATTCTCCAGGTAAAATTTGCCCTTTAGGAACTTAGCATCTGGGAAGATGACAGCCTTCTAACAGCATTTAGGTAAATAATATTATAAGCAAAAAAACCAAGTCTGTGTGTCTAATGTCAAAGCCCCACATTTGTGATCAAGGGGTAAGTTCCCTGAGCATTTGCAAGTCTCATCGTCACTGCTCCGAGGGATGGATGTTTGGCACTTCTCTGAAGAAAGATGCTTATATTTTTCTTGCTCAGTTTCTATTACTGAATAAACCTAAAAAAGGCAGTCAGCTTGTAAATGCTGCCAGTTTTCAACTTTCAGGCTTCTCGTTCATTTATGGTTTGGATGTCATTTACTTTCTTGGGCAATTTTTAGACACTTAACGATTTTTGAGAAAACTACAAAAAGAAACTTCCAAAGTCTTCTATAAGTCTGTTCCTAGGAGTTTTTAAATAATGTGTTAATAAAACAAATAAGTGAAAATTATGAAGTGGAAGGGGGAATGTGCACAAAGCTTTTTTCCTGCAGGGAATTGTTCCAATAGCCATAGTGATTTTTTTTTATTTCAACTAGCTTAAGCAGGATTATTACTTAGTTAATTCTTGATTACTTTTTTACATTGGAACATGATTAAATAAGTCAACACTTGCCTTTGCCTGACCCTCTAAGGCCTATAGTTTACTATTCATAATGATGAGCAACAGCTTGAATATTTTTTGCTTCATAGATCTCTATCTTCTTGGACACGGCAAACAATGTAAATCTTTTCCATTTATATGCCTGATCCTTTTTTCAATGTACTGAAGTGCTTGAATTTCCAGGGTCAGAAAATTATTAATCTTATTAAATGTTTGACAGAATGAACTAAGCAAAACATCTTTTGATAGCATAAAGAGAAGATAAAAGAATGAATTCTTATCATTCTAATGCTTTAGCTGCATGACTTCAGGGTTCTTAGGCTATCATAATATAATGTTTATTAGAAGCCAAAACAAAGATTTCTCTCTTAAAGGAATATCAGGATGTAATACGGAAGGCAATCTCAGAGATATAGCCTATTCAAAAAGAAAGTACTGTGTTTGCAAAACGCTAGGAATATTAAGCAAAAAAAAGAAAAAAGTTTAAAACCAGTAAAATGAGAAACTTCATTCTGGGCAAGACATTTGCGGTGACTAACATGCTAACAATAAAGATTTTCAGTGGAATGTATAACAAATCTGGGGGACTTTTATTAAAAAATGGCCATGGGCAGCCATATTTTGGTTTTGGCTAAGCCTCAGTCATCGTGTTTTGATTTAGAAGGAGAAAACCCAAACCACCTGTGGTTTTCATTTTTAATTCATGGCCCATAGGAATACAGACTTTACACTTTCCAATTTTTCCTACCCATGTGCAGCCTGTTAATCAGAAAAATAATATTATAAAGCTATTCTTATCCATGTGTAGAATTTTAAAGAGACTGAAGTGAAAATATACAGAAGCCAACATCAGTATTGTCCATGAACACACAGGAGGGATCTTGGAAATCCCGACCTCCAACCTGGGTGTCACTGGTTGCCCTTTCTAGATAGAGCACATTTACTGCAGTGCCAGCCTCTCTGACTTGAGGTTATATGTTATTTTCTTTCCTAATTGAATAATGTTGGAGATAAGTGAAGTAACAGCACTTCTATGTGACCAGGAGGGAGCCTTCTCCTAGGTAAGGCTTATTTTCTACAAGTACATGGAGTGGTGTTGAAGAGATCATGCACCACAAACCTCCTCAGTTGGTGATGATCCACATACCAAGCTGAAGGAAACAGAGCCATACCCTAGTAAATTAGAGAGTACAGAACAGAAAAGTATGCACATGGTCTCCAGAAGGGGCAGGGGTGAGATTGTGGGGGAAATGGGAACATGAACATTCTTAAACCTGGCAGCTGAGGTGACGGACGCTCACTTCACAGCTGTGCCTTATGTGGTCATGCCTACAATGATACACCACAACAGAAATATCAGGCAAGTGTTTCCCCGTTTTGTTTTGTTTTAAAGGAAAAAGTACATTTTTTGTGCTAATCTACCACAGCAGACTTCCAAAGCCTTCACCCTTTGTCATGCAATGAAATGCTGACACACATTTCTTTTGTCTTAACCCACATCTAGCTGGATCTCCAGCTGGCAGATGTTATTGGCAGCTCTCTTTGAGAAAATACACAGGGTGCAATACAGATCCCTTTGAAGACAGTGGGAGATCTGCCATAGACTTTAGTAGGGCCATATTTCACACACTTCCTTTTGATGAAGACAGCAAACTAATAGAAATAATTGAGTTTTGAAACCTCTATCAGTGTATAGTATAGGTACTTTATTTCTTACCTAAACTAAGCTTCGCCTTCTATGCTATAGAATTCCCATGACAAGCAATTAGATTTATTTATTGAAATATTTCTATGGATGCAAAAATATATATGAATACAAAATACACATAAATACAGTTTGCATTAAGCCTCTTTCAAGAACTAAATACATTTAATTAAAATACAGTTATGCAGGTTGTTACCTTTCCTTTTACAGTTAAACTGTTTTTATAATAAATGGTTATCTTGCTGACAAAAATGAAGAATAAAATAGTAAAAAAGATAGCATATAAATATATATATGGCCATTATCTATATATATAAGCAAAAAACCCTGAATCTTTTTCAGTCTCATATATATATATATATGAACATACACATGTGACAGTAAAATACAGGGAAAAAAAAGTCCTAAATAAGGCAACTTCTCTGCAATATTTTTAATGAAACTGAGAGATCATAGTGGCTTTATGAACAATTCTGTGGTCAGAGGCATGACCATGCAAACTAGTCATGACAAAATTATAGCTTCAGGTCCCCTGTAAAACCGCCATAAATTCCAGAGATTTTGATCACATTAGTAGAATGACTAATATTCATGTTTTTAGGTGCAGATTCTTCGTTCTAATGAATTAAAGCAGCCTTCTGTAAAGTGTCTGTGATCTGCCTCTCAACAGCATTTTTCTGAAATGCTCCCAGAAGCAAATGAGACAACCAAACCTGAACTTAATATTTAGATATTTTGCTACTCTACCTGGATTGCTCCTTCATTCTTTAAGTAGGCATATATCTGTTGGATTTTTATAGTGATTTTGCTCTAGGTTATGTAGCAGGAGCCCCATCCTTTTTTTTTTAGGTTTTCAATCGTCTTACTAATTTGTAAGCTCCCGAATAGTGAATAACATGATCCACTAATACAGCAACATAAAAACAGTTTCTCCAAAAGTGCCTAAGACATAAAATATGACTGAGCCCAGCAGATTTGCAAGATAGATAAATATTATCCAAGTCTCTTAAATGAGGAAGTCAAAGCAAAAAATATTTGACAAGTGACATACAAGATCCTTTGGGCAGCAAGGAGCGAACACATCAAGCTCACTACCATGGATATCAGGAGAGCGGACTTTGGCCTCTTCAGGAGTCTGCTTGGTATAGTACCATGGGACAAAGCCTTGGAGGAAAGAAGCTCCCAAAAAATCTGGTTGATATTCAAGGATCACCTCCTCTAAAATCAGGAGTGATGCTTCCCAGCCAAGAGAGCATCAGGCAAAAAATGCCAGGAGGTATTCATGGATGAACAAAGAGATCCTGGGCGAACTCAAGGGGCAGGTAGTCAGACTGCAATACAAAGATATTATCAGAGCAGCCAGGGATCAGGTTAGGAAAGGTAAGCCTGATAGAATTAAATTATCCCAGTGAAAATGTGAGCCTTCTCTCCTAGGAAACAGGACACCTGGTTATCTGGGATATGGAGAAAACTGTGGTACTCTATGACTTTTTTGCCTTTTTCGGGAGAGTGAAGAACTGCTCACTGAGTTCTTCACTCTCTTCTGAAGAAGAGAGAAGAAGGGAGGGAGGGAGAAGATCAGGTTCTGAGGGAGAGGATCAGGTTCAAGATCATTTAAAGAACCTGAAGGATCATGGGACCTGATGAGAAGCATCCAGAGGTCCTGAGGGAACTGACTGATGAAGTGGCTAAGCCACTATCCTTCATATTTGAGAAATTATGGCAGTCCAGTGAAGTTCCTGCTGACTGGAATAGGGCAAAGATGACCCCCGTTTTAAAAAAGGGAAACAAGGAATACTCAGGAAACTACAGGCTGGTCAGCCTTACCTCAGTGCCCAGTAAGATCATGGAGCATATCCTCCTGGAAACCATGCTAAGGCATGAGGAAAATGATGAGGAGATTGGAGACAGACAACAAGGCTTCACTAAAAGGGCAAATCAAAACCAGCATGGCCAGAAGGGCAGAGGTGGTGATTCCCCTCCTCTGTTCCACTATCATGAGACCCCACCTTGAGTATTGTGCCGAACCCTGGGCCCCCAATATAGGAAAAACATGGAATGGTTGGAGCAAGTCCAGAAGGGGATGACAAAGATGATCAGAGGGCTGGAGCACCTCTCCTACAAAGGCAGGCTGAGAGAGCTGGGGTTGTTCAGTCTGAAGAAGAGAAGGCTACAGGGAGACCTTAGAGTGCTTTCCAGTACCTAAAAGAGGCCTGCAAGAGAGCTGGAGTGGAACTTTTTACAAGGGCATGGATGCATGGACAAGGAGTAATGGCTTCAAAGTCAAAGAGGGTAGGTTTATATTAGATATTAGGAAGAAATTCTTCACTATGAATGTGATGAGGCAATAGCACAGATTGCCCAGAGCAGCTGTGGTTGCCCCATCCCTGACAGAGTTCAAGGTTACATTGGATGCGGCTTCGAGCAACCTGGTTTCGTGGGAGGTGTCCCTGCCTGTGGCAGGGGGGTTGGAATGAAATTAGCTTTATGGTCCCTTCCAACCCAAACCATTCTGTGATTCTATGAGTACCTGGCAATGCCATGACAGAACTGAAACTAGGTCCAAAACCTCCATTTTTCAGGGAGGAAAAGTTGGCATCGAAGTTAGTCTCAGGTTTTGCCAGACCAGAATAATTGTGGATATCCCAGCAGCTCCCCACAGATAGAATGCAGCTGCTTACCCTGTCCACATTAAAGCTCTGTTTAAAGATAATATATTTCTATGCCTATATGCCTATTATATTTAATGTATTTATGTGCCTTGATCATCTTCCATAGTAAACCAGGTCTGCCAAAAGCTGACCACCAATTCAGTCACCATTACGCCTTTTATTTTTTGGTTGCAAATGGAGAAAAGAAACACAGAAGTGAAAGTCAAACCGATTTTTGGTTAATGAATAGTCCAGCTGCTACATTTTTGGGTACCTTCCTTAGATGGATGCTGCCAAAAGGGCCTGGGGTGGAGAGGTAAAATAGACAGTGCAGATTTTGAGGGGAGAAGAGTTTGAAGCTGATTTGATCCAATGCAGAAAGTAATATTTAAAAGCTATTTGTACAGACAAGAAGAAAATAACACATATGCAGAGATAAATTTATAAAACTGAAAAAATCTTGCAAGCATGCCTATACAATATAACTGAAAATCTCCATCATTTTTATCATGCTGACTTGCTTATATTCATGTGGTTTCAGTCTCACAGATGTTCTGGAGGCTAGGACATGTAATATGGCTCCATAGTTTTCTAACCACAGAATATCCAAAATATATAACCAGGAAATCACTTGCAGTCTGTGTGGGGTTTGGCAGATGGTATTTCTAAAAATGCAAATATCCAATATGGAGGTAGCGGAGAAGACGGATTTCACAAGGGAACAGTGTAACTCTTTATATGGAGTGTAAACTTTACACAGTATTCCAATATAGAACTGGTGAGCACTGTTAAAAAAGTTTCCAATGAATATTCATTTCAGTTTATAAACACATTCTCTTCAACTGTTTCAATGCCCTCTTTGTGTTTGCTTACTGTGCATGTTCTAGCTATTGCATTTACTGGCAAGAACGCTTGTAGAAACAGCAAATTTTAAGCAAGTATTAGAAAATATATATACAGGTAATGAATCTTTCATTTGGAAATATAGGTGCCAGCACTAGAATTTCATTCCAAAAGGTATCCTCATCCACTCTAGAGAGGAAAGCATATGATCACAAGATTGAATTTTCACAACTACGTGCACTAGCAGTGGCCAGATGAGACAAAAATCAGAAAGTCATGCGCTCTCCTGATATGGTACTTGCATGTAATGGAAGAAAATCAGGAAGCGGGATGTTGTGAGATACTGGCTGAGCTGCATTCTGGTTTCTGTTGTTATACCAGTCAACCTGATACAGTAATGAGAGAGGTACAGAGCAAAAGGGGTGTCCTGGCCAAGGGGCAGCCTCCCAGCCATCCTGCTTAGGCTGTGACCAAGTCTTTTTTCAGCTGCCAGAGCTGCACTGAGCACCCCTCCCTTCACTCCGTAGCACAATTTCAGGATGGAGCAAAAGAAAGCCTATTTCCAGTGTTCTGTGCCCCTGGCAGAGCAAAAGGCACCACCTGGGAGTCAACATGGGGCGTGGTGCCTATGGTGAGCAGCACCAAGGATTTGCTTCTACATTTTGCGTCTGGTTGGAAAAATCCTGAGATGAGCAAAAAGACCCTCACCTCCTTACTGCCACTGGTGTTCTTTGCCTGGCAAGCCATGTAGCTTCCAGTTCTGAGGGCTTTCAGAGCTAAATGGTAAATATGAAATATGGATACATGAAATTCGTGACATATGAAAGCTATTTGAGCCAAGTTTTGCTCACATGGGACCTGAATGACATGAAATCCTTGGTAATGATGGTTTAGTTATAGACAACAGCAAGCACAGAAAAGGCCAGGCAGACTTCATATGAGGGAAGATTTCATATTGCATTGCACAAGTGCAGTCACTGTCTTAATACACCATAAAACATATAAACCCACGTTCCTAACTGATGCAAGCAATTACTGCTCCATCAAGCTAATTTACAGTGGAACTAAAACATATCATTCTCCTGGCAATTCTAACATAAACAGGCTGAATTCTCTCCTACTATAGACTAGTAGGTTTATAACCCATAAATGTATTTACTAGAAAAAAACAGAACACAGAGCAGGCAGAAATGCATGTCCTCCCATAAAATATTTGTGAAGTTTAACAGAAATAGAAATTTTTCTAAAAGCTTTTTTACACACATGCCATGGTTTAACTTCATGTGCATGTATACACATCTCAAGCACACTACTCTGTAAAACATTTTAATCACCTGAAAGGGAGAATGTCAAACTTAATCAAATTCTGCACCATTTTAAGGCAGGTGGTAAAGTTTAATATCTACTTTTTCTCTATTCTTTTTAGCACTACCTTTTGCATGGTTTTTCAATTCATTTTTTGTCAAAGAAAAATCATAAAACAGAGGAAGAAAAGTTATCTGAGTCTGAATTGCTGACTTTACTGAAGGGTCAGTTTCATTCCAAGTCATATCAAGCCCAGACAGATTTCTGGCAATCTCAGTTCAGCTGTGAACAGCCAAGATAATGCGAGATGATCCAAAAGATTCCTGCAATATTAGATATGCCTGTATATATATATTTCAGACTAAATATTTTCATGAATGCAATCACATAAAAGAAAAGAAAGATCCCTAACACATATGAAAACCCAGATTTACATATTTTAGACTCTACTTATGAACCAACAAGCTGTATAGATTGTCTCTTTCCTAGTGGCTTGCATGGGCTTTGTCCAGGAAAGTGTGTTCCAGCTGCACTGGTCTTGCATCTCATCAATAATATTTCACCACACTGAAGGGACCACACACTCTGTTACAATGAAAATCTACCTTCTCAGGTTAGAAGGCCTGATCCATGGCCACTTAGGTTACTTAAGCTGAGGTCATTATGCTAATTCCTCACCAATGTGCAAATTGTCAGTTTCTTCCAAAAGTGTAACAATATATCAATACAAGTTTCTGTGTATCTGTAAATAAATATTTCCTTTCTAAATTCTTGTCAGCAAAACCTGTATGAACTTTTTCTTCATTTTTTTTTAATGCAAATAATTAGCATGTGATGGAACAAAAGACATCCCATGCTTGTGCACAACAGTAGCACAGCTTTGGTGCAAAACAAATCCTTCAATTCATTCATTGTCATGTATCAGTGGATATTGTTATTTACAGGAAGAAAATTATCAGTTAACGAAGCCATGATTCCAGGTTACTGTATTTCCAAGGGATAATTTCCAGTGATGTGCTATTCAGCTCTGCAACAGCAACACCTGGAGAAACTCAGAGTATCCCGAGGCCCAGACTCCCGGTTTTCACACTTGTACCCTATTTCTGATGCCAGTTAAGTCAGTGAGACCTGTGAGCTTTCATGGCACTTTCATTTCACTGCAGGAGCTGTGCAACAGCTCCCAACCCCTCAGCGTTCTGTCTCCTCTGCAGCAGTCAGAACATGGGCTGCTCAGCTGAGACAGAAAGCCATAACACCAAATCACAGACCAGAAACACACTCAGGTAGTGCAGCACTATTATTCTTGGGTTTGAAATGCATTATCTAACGGAAGAACAGGCACAAACCCAAAATAATTTGGGGTCACAGAGTTCTTATCTCTGAAACAGAATAATTACCATTAGCTTTTCAGTCAGAGACATAAGTATCTGTGACACCAAGTGTAGTTTAAACTTTTCAGCCCAGCCTCACATCACAGTATTGGAACTGGAACAAAGCTTTGAGTATTTTTTTTCCAAGAAATTTTAAAGGAAGGGCTGATCAATGTGAGAAGCTAAATAATCAGTACCAGCCTGACTCATGTGCTGCTAATGCAGTAAAGAAGGGTGGTAAAGAGTTACTTATATTCCATCAAACTTGATTCTCCTGTGACTTACTGCACTTTTACTCTAAAATAACACAGCTGGACTCTTTGTGAATTTTCTCTTTTTAGACTGTAACTGATAGTGTAATCCAAGTATGGATTTAAATGCTTTTTTTGTGGATTCAAACCATTAAAATAGAAATCAATATCTTACACTAGGAGTTTTCTTTTCAGTGTATTAAAGGCAGAATATGTTTTCTTCCATAATTTTGAAAGCAAGAGTTTATGTTTTCCCACTTACACAGTGCAGAAAGGCACGGTGACTTTCATTTCTGAATAGATGGAGATAAGTCAAACACAACAAAGCACCAAAGCCCTGCTCCTCCTCCTTTGTTGATGGCAATGCACCTTGTAGGAGCGTGATCACACTCCAGAGAAAAAGATCTCTGATGTTTTTCCCCAAAAGCCACCAGCAGAGATCTGGGTACAAGCAACTGTGGAACAGCAGAAATATGTGAAGAGCTCAAAAATGTAAGCACTACTTAGAATCAGAATACGCCACTTTTCACAGATCTGAGACCATACCACATTCTTATTTTCTTCCTGTGGGAGGTCAGTGTTTATACAGCGGATGTGTCTGCCAGGAAGAACATTTTTGCACTTGCTCCTCTTCCAGTTGCTAATCTGCACGTTCATTTGCCTCTGCCTGAAGAACGGCCTGTCTGAGCATTTCCAGCATTGCTGGCAGTAGACCCAAACATTTTCACAGAATCACAGCATTTTTCAGGCTCAGGATGGAAATTTTATCTTCCTCTGATTTGCCTTTCCCACAGTACCAGGAGGTGGCTGCCTTCTGTCCTGTCCTGGCTGCTAGTCTGGCTTTCAGAAGTGGGGTCTGAAACTACAGGAACCTTGACAGTGCCGTGCTCTGACCAGGAGGCTGAGAAGCAGCTTTCCTGACTGCTGTCTTGGTTCCTCACTTCTGGTGAATTCCCTGGATCCCCTCACAATCCCCAATTTGGCTGTGTTGGCAGCAAGTAAAATCTCCCTCCTGCAGCATCACACTGGTATTTCTACAAATGCTCATAAGGCCCTTTATTATCCCTGGCAATAAGCTGGAGAAGAAACATAGCACACAATGCCTCATCATTTATTTTGTAGCTGTTAAGGTTGCCGCAGTCTTGTCTTTGCCTTGTGTCAGGAAAATAGCAAGGTAATTAAACAGCAGAGTTCACTTTCAGGGATATTTCCTAGAGGTATTCAATATACATTTTTCTGTGCAATGCACTTTATCCCGAATTTAACTGCAGTGCAGAAAGAAATGAAAGGTCAAGGTGGTCTCTCCTCCAGATTTTCAGGAAGCTTGAAGCAAGGTCAAAAAGTGTCTAGACCTCAGTGTGTGATTTATCCCCCCAACTCAGGTTTTAGCTTGTCTTGGTGAAGCTAACTAGTGCTGGATGCAAAACAGATCCAAACCAGCCTTTTTAGGTGTTTACTTTTCATGCCTTCCTCATTAGAAAACAAAACAAAAAAAAAGGAATAAGAAAGAAGTGCATTAACTTCCCTCCCTGGTTTTTGAGCATTTCTCACGGGTAGCATCTGCTGCTGACTCTGTGGCCACACTGGAATCAGCACACTGCCTCTCCTAGGCTCCAGCTGCACAGCCAGGAGCTTGATGGCGCACACTGGTTTTTCTGGAGGATCTTGTAGACACTACAGGAAAAATAGAAAGAGATTCTGTGTAGACACTACAGAAAAAATATCTGAGACTGAAACCCATGGCTTTTACCCCTGCCTGGTGAGTGAAAACAAGAACCTGCGTCTTGCCGCCACTCTCCCTAACCCTGCGGTTTGCGGGGAGACCTTAATGAAGTGTTTCCTGGTTTTCTAATGTTTGTTTGGGGTTTTATTCTCACACATCCCAGGAGGGACAAGTTGAAGGAGGCATTGTGAGAGACTGCAGCCAAAACTCCATCTTGATAACATTTTTATGGGGGTGAAACTACAAAGAGCAACTCAACGGCTGCCAGCAGGGCTGTGTTAGCGTGAAAGAATCGCCAGAAGCAGGCGAATAACATTCATGCTGAAAATATGATTGATCACTTCTTCTTTTCCCTGCAACTCTGCCCTGGTACAAATCCAGTCTCAGTGAGAAGTGACTTCAGCTAAGGCTGAGTTCAGTCTTCAGAGGCAGCTGCACTTATTTCCACTAAATCATTGGTTCACATACCAAGCCCAGGGCGAAGCTGAGGGCTTGCGAATGGCATGTTCCCCCAGTCTTTGGTTTGCATGAAAGTGACAGAAGCAGACATTGGTCATTTTTTGAATTCCATCCAAAAGTCAAGTCAATTAATTTCTGAGTGTGCCAACAAGCTGAGATATTTAACTGTTCTCTTAGAAAATAGAGCATGCTGCTAATAAAGGTCACTTTACCTTTGTTTCAAGACGAGCTGAGGCATTTTCTGGGTAGGTAAAGGGCTGGATCACCACATGTGCCTCTCTGATCAACATTCACTGAGAGCACTGCTAAAGTTAAGGCCACTGAAACGATGTGCAACCACTTCTGTCCTTTGTTTGACACGCTGATTTGTCCTGATCACAGGTACCACACAGAACTTGCATAACTACATTCATGTAATTTGCTTAATTTAACATCTTGTTTGCGCATTCAAATATCCACCAAAGAATTTGCCTCAGAGCAGGGTTTTTAGAAAAAAAAATAGTATAGAATCTGGAAAATATATTAAGACCTTTTTCTTAATTCTTTAAGTTCCCTTGCTGCTTACAGGAATTAAGTATGGAAACAACATCTGTGTAATATTGTGAAGGATTTCAAAAGGGCTCCTCAGAAAGGGCTGACACAATCTTACTCCTTTTAGAAGAGGATATGAAATGAATTGCTTACTTTGGCTATTACATGCACTCCCTTCCCCCCAGTAGCAGAGCCAAGAACTAGTGGCAAGTCTGAGAATTTTTTTTTTATGGGGAGTCCTTCAAATATTTTTGACTATTTGCAATAAGACCTAAGAGAGGTCCCCTCCCATAAATATAACAAAGGAAATTGCGACAGTACAGCCCCACTTAAGTGAATGAATAATAGATTAATAGAAACTTTTAATTAATTATTTATATCATGTTTTTGCATATGACCCTGACAGATAAAAAGGATAAATGAGTAAAATATATATACAAACTTTTAAAAAATCATAGAAACCTGTTAAACCTTAATTAGTTATTCAAAACCAATAATATTGTCCAATCTAGTAGGTATTAGACATAAGCTGGCAACTATCAGCAAGAAATGTCATTTGACAGTAGACAACACTTCCATCAATGAAAATACAAATGGGTGCTTTCTCCCCCACTTCCTGTGTAGATAGTGAAAATATTAGCCAGAACAGATCATCTGCCCAGAACACCACCCTTGAAAAGGCAGATACCTCCACTCTGGCATAAAAAGCCAGGTATGTTTCCAAAGTAATTCATTAAATCCTTAACGGCAGTATGGAGCTTGATTTGAGTTTAGCTTAGCTTTTAAGATCACCTTAATAATACTTTCAAAACTTGTCTGGGCCTAATTACATTTATTTTGTGTCTGAGGTTAGTCATATGTGAACACACAAAAAATAACATCTTTCTTCTACTTTCCAGAAATATACTAATTATTTTCAAATGAGAAGTTTGCCTAAAAAGAGGAGATGTCTTTTGGAATCGAAAGAACACAGAATGATTCGGGATGAACCTGCATGTTACGTAAAGACTCTTCCTACCTTAGGGAAGGTAACCATGAAGTTCCCATCGACTTGTAATTAGAATGACAGGGCACAATGCTCTCTTTTAAGAGAAGGTATTTGCAAATGCTGTGTATCTGAGGTAGGTGATGTGTGTCTCTCCTCTCCCCCATGCCCACCTGTAGGGTTTGCTACTCCCACAGTTTCTTTTATCACAAATGAGCCATGCTACGCCCAACCCTTATTGAACTGTCATGTCCTAGAAAGGGTAAAAACCAATGCTTCAGGACAGAGTCTCACAGAGAGGACACCAGCATCCTGTGGACTCAGACATAAGAGCAGCTTCTGCAATAGATTATATCACGTTTTCAGGTAGCCACTTACAAACACATATTCTACTTATCAGAAAATGGCCATGATGGCCACTCCACCTGGACTCTGTTGCATTAGCAGTTAAACCAAGCTGTCCAATGTAGTTCTTTAAATAAAAAGCCTGTTCTTCTGCAAATGGGGAAAATTAACCAGAGTTTTGTTAAGAAGATGCAGATTCAAAATTTTCAGGCATTTTGACCAGCTGCCCTTGAAATACCTTAAACGTGAAACAGTATGCAAAACCAAGTAAAGTACAGACTTACATCCTAGATGAGGACAGCTCCAGAGTCCACTCTGCAGAGAATCTTTGTCCTCCCTGAGGACAGGGGTGCACAGACCTGGAGCAGGATAAGAAAAGGTATCTTTTCCAGGAGCATTCCATCAGCAGCAGCATGGCTCTGTGCCTCTGCTCCTGTCAACCCCCACCTAACACCAGGCACTGCTTAATGCCTGGAAGAGCCACGGTGGTGAAGCTCCCTGTGCCTGATAAGACAACATTGCCTGATTTTCCATGCCTTGCTTCGGTACCAGGCACTGGATTTTGGCTCACCCTTAACTTGCCAGTTTGGCAGGAACAGCAGAGTTCACTGAAAAGATTATTTGTAGCAAGAATATTTCAGTGCACCGAGCCAGAATCCAACAATGCTCTTTCAAAATAATGCTGTCTATAAAATCAACCAGCTGAAAGGCATTTTGCACAGTATCAAAAATGTAAATAAAATGGACAGTTGGCCCATTATTGTGCATTTGTATGTATATATAGTCACTGGGCAAATCCAAAACACACATGTAGCTTAGAAAATAAAACAGATGTATGCAAAAACTGATTGTTTTATAATAATTTGTCTGTACAATTATGGTGCTATTGTTCATGTGTAACAGGATCAGGAAAGAGAAGGTGACTGTATTCAACCAATGGTGTTTTAAAACTCTCTGCTTGCTCTCATGAACTTCTTATTCATAGAAAGAATTCCCACTGAAGCCAGCAAGACCAAGTCCTCCAGGATCAAGCCCTTAATTTGTGTTTTAACAGAGTTTGTATGCCTCCAGTATATTTAATCTCCCATATCTAAAGATTTCACAATAGTATCACAAATACTTTATGAAAAATAAATATTTAGACAAGTGTAGAACCCATTTAACATTGATTTTTTTTCTTTTCATTACAACTCATCTAATGTCATAGGCTGACTAGATCAGCCCACATCCACGTCAACAAAGCTTGCGATCAGCTAATTTATCCTCGGGGTACTAACTTCTAAAATTGTAACATTTGGGAAATAAATGTAAATAAAATGCTTTCGATTTTCCAGTCAACATTTAACCTCTCATTTCAAAAGATAAAAGTAGACCGGAAACTAAAAAAAGAAAGCCAGAAGAACACCAGCAGTAAGATCAGAGGAAGTTTTCTTCATTGGCACCAAGGACTTCAGAAGCAGCAGCCAGATCAGGAAGAAAAGCAGGGCAGGACGTTGGCCGTGCCTTTTGTCCACTGAGCCTTTCAAGGAGATCGTGGTACCCTGCCATGAGCTGCATCCACACAGCAGGTGCATGTTCAGACACGCGATCGCAATCAGATCCTTGGAATAACTTCTCTGTCAGCACCCTGGGAAAGACCAGCCGTAGCACTGCTCTGGCCCTGAACTGCTGCAAGGCTCTGATCCACTTTGCAGCGTTCTCCTTGGGAGAGAGCAGACCTGCATCCAGCAGGGCAAGAGGATGGACATGTGCTGGCCAGATCTCTGGGACCAAAGCTGCCACGTCATGTGGGACTCTCAGTTGGCTTTCCTGCTGGCAGCTTCTGCCGTCCCACAGTCCTGGGGTTGGCTCCAGGTCGGAGGTGGCTCACAGACAGCTTGTGCCGGGTGGGGTGAGGCTCTGAATTGGCATCACTCTCCCGAAATCACAGCGCTGTTGGTTGCAAAGAAGAGCAAGCAAAGGGTCGTGCAATGTGGAAAAAACCTCCTCCGGGGCCCTGAGGAGAAATGTCTTGGAGTCAGAAGCCCAGATACAAAAAGCTAAACAAGCCTTTGAGTCCAGAAGAGGATTAAATGGATTTACTGGGTCCAAAGAAAAGCCAGACAGAAACAAGGAAAAAAAATATACTGTCTTGGTCTCTTCAGCTCACCACTATTCAAGAGAGAAGAAATATGAGTTACAATAAACTGAGAAAGGATTTTTTTGAGTGTGTGAAAGGAAAAAATTTCTTGTTCATGCTTATTTTATGTTGTCAAATAAGCCAGTTTCGGAAAGGAACAGCCATACAGATTTCTGTATATTCACAGAAAGGGAAACTGGGGCGGTGGGGAGACTGCTTCACTCACCTATTACAGGCTGGTTCTGGAGAAACAGTTCTTTCAGGTTACTTTGTCAGTGGTCATTTTCTGCCATGCACTGTATTATGGCCATATTATTCAGGAACCACCAAACTGCCCAAATCGTGATTTCGGCTGCAGTGTTGCATGTGCTAATGGATGAAATACAAACAGTTTTTCTGTTCCTCTTATAATCTCTGTGTTTCTTGAATATCAGTAAAATGCCCATGATCCCCACTTAGAAAATTAACCTTTGAAATAAGTGCTTGTATGCAGGCATTCTCTTTACTTATGTTTGTATTTAACTTCCACGTTTTTAATACTCTGAGTCTGCTTATCTGTAGGAGACACTTTAATAATCTGATGTGAATAATATTGATACCTAAGGATGGAGGGAAATTCATTATGCCTATTTTGTTATTCAAAAGTAGGTGCTGAAACTGTGCATTTCTGCTGGTGCAATCATCTCTTCGTTGGAAAAGCAGTATAATATAGGCCTCCATTTTTGCTTAAATTCCAGCTGAAGATAGCAGATTAATAAAGACAGGCTTGCCACTAATTTAACAGAAAGTGTCATAAACAGAGCTTTGTAAAACAGCAGAAGTTGCTCTGTGGCTCTCAATACCGGATCTCCAGTGAAATTTTCATTCACTCCTATGAAGTATTTTTTTTATTCTTTGGGTTTTCCCTCCGGAATATATATGTCCCCGTCATTTCTGCTGTGCTTCTACATCGGTATAAATATTTTAGTGGTGTAAAAACCTGTTTGTGTGACTCTGAATATCTCTTTCTTGCCTTCTTTGGGCTCTTCCTCTTTTAAAGCACAGGCAGAGATCTGTTATGGAAGAAATGCATGTCCACACATCTTTGTCTATTCAAGGCCACGTTTGTTTGCAGCAATTTGCTGACATGCTGCAAGGTCACGTGCTTATTTGCTCATTTTCAACTTTATGTAATCCATTTCTATAAGAATAAATATCTGGACCATGAACTCTCCTTTATCAAAGCATATATTTGTAGGCTGTGATATCTCTGAGTACACAGATACCTGATTAGGTAACGTGTTTGCATTCGGGCTATTTGTGCAGCTATTGAGCAGCAAGAGCCACTGAAGCACTGTCACCGAGTGCCAGATTTGCTGAAGTCTGAGAACCCTTTATGGCCTCAGATAGCAACGCCTTGGTTCCCACTTGTGTGCAGAGCAGATAAATAAGTTATTGTGGTGTTCTCCATCACCAGCCAAACAGAAATCATTTTGCCATTACACAGCTTTAGCAATAGGGAACGTGCATCGGGATTGCCTTACTGACCTAAATGGGAACGATAAATGTGGGTAGCACTTGAGTCTGATCCTCCCCTTTTTTTCCCTCTAGCCCATGTACTTAGACCTATGAAAATGGATATAAAAGGGTGCATACCCACTCTATGTGTTATATGCAAAGGCACATGTGTGTAGCATGGAAAACAAGTTATTCTGAAACATGTCTGCCTTCACCTGTGTGATTTACTCATAAAAAATGCTGTCTTTGAAGAGCTTCAATAATTGATTTTTTTGCTTGATATATTTCCTTAAGTCCCAAAACGGCTAAAAATTGCAAGATAACTTCTGATTTCACTGGGTTTTTTGGTTTTTTTAGCTTTTGTTTTTTTACCAGGGACCATCAACAATGTATGAAAGAAACTTCAGCAAGGGTATTTTCTATTGGGCCATGCTCCTCACAGACTTTCCCTGCTCCTTTTTACTCCACCTCAAAGGAATAATTAGCTTCTAAAAAATGTTTTTCATTTTGGCTGGGAGAAGACAGAGCATGTTCTTAATTAAGGAAGTGTTATTAAAATAAACTTTTCTAGGAAAATATACATGGGATAATATATAACATAATTAGAAAACTTTTTTCCTTTTGGTTTTTTTTTTTCAAAAATGGCTGACTGAAAAGTTTTCAGCCACCTCAAGTATCAGCTCTATCTTCCCTTCCTGTTCTCATCCTCTTGAGTATACTCGCTTCTTTGCCTCATTCTTTTCCTCAAAAAGCAGTTTCATAGATTTTGTTACTTCACCTTCTCTCTTAATTGTCTCTAAATTTGCATCCAGAAATGGTATGGATATTTTTCTTTTGATCATTGTGTGTCTCCCAGCTTAGAGTCCTGCCTCTAGCACTTGCTGGTCCCATAACTTTTATGCCTCATTCTTCTCTCTGATTCTACTGCATCTGTTACAGCTGTATCCACATGTACAGAAAGAAAGTCCAAAATTTCTGCTAAATGTTACAGCTGCATCCACATGTACAGAAAGAAATTCCAAAATTTCTGCTAAATGTAAGTCCTGCCTCACGTGTTTACTTCCACCAGGTTTTCAGCCCAGAATCTCTATTCTAACCTGCATTACTTTAAAAACACTGGCATGCTGTCATCTTTCTTAATGGCTTCAGCTTTGTGCTGATTTCTTTTCTGAAGTCTGAACTCCTCATCAGTAACCATGGGTTGAAGTTTATAGAAATGCTATAATTTGTGCAAATCTTGAATTAGCTGGCCCCTGGGGAGCCTTCAAACCACCCAGCAAACAGTGTGTTTCCTCCTGTAAAATGCAGTTGAACTGTAACTCTTTTCTCTTGTGCTGTCTCATTAACTTCAAAATATTGCTTCATCCTCAGTGTCTGTGTTGGCCAGGTTTCTCTATAAAATGTTATCAAAAGGCATCAGTTTTTCCAATATTTTCTGACATGCTGTCAGCATAACGGAGCGAGTTGCATTATTCAAACCACACGGTGAACGCTGCTCAGGTGGAAGCGGCAAGCAGAGCGGTGGGTCGTGTCACACCAAAACAAAATGTGAGTGCTAGGTCTCCAACTCCCTGCAAGAAAAAAAGGCACAGGTCCTGATTTTTGAAGGCAATGTACCTGGCAGACTTTTTTTTCTAAAGTAGCCATGCACTGATTCTGTGTCTAATATCAGGGCTGGCTTGTTTGCTGATGAGTGACATCACTGAAACAGTTCTTCAGAGAAAGCAGCACAAATCTGAATGTCAGCTTTAAGATATTTGGACCTGTGATATCTTGAAATCAATGAGATGCTCACTAATAATACATTTTGAAGACTGTCTACAAATGCCTTCTGCTTTTTTACTCCCTATATTAAGCTGCATTTCAGTTATGATCTTCCATTGTCTTCCATCGAACCACATAATTATACTGTTATTTTTATGTATTTTTTTTTATCTTCAGCTGAAAGCTTAATAAGCACACTGATAAACCTGTTTATTGTAAATTCTAGCACATTCTGAAGTCAGTTTTAAATAAGCTGTGGTGCACAGGAGTAAACAGGTTTTAGGCTAAAGCGATGGAGGAAATTGGTGCTGTAAAATAACATTCATGTCAGGTGGTTTGCCATCTGCCACAATCCCAAGTGCCTTAGTGACCCTGGTGACAAAAGGAAGACTGAGGAAAATGTGGGCCCTCTCTGGAAGGAAACAGGTGACCTGATTACTTAGGACATGGAGAAGAGTGATGTACTTGACAATGTTCCTGCTTCAGTCTTAATCTGCAAGTGCTTCAGCCACACTGCCTGAGTTGCAGATGGCAAAGCCACTGTCCATCACAGGTAGTGATGTGGCATTTGTGGCAGTCCAGTGAAGTTCCCACTGACTGAAAAAGGGGACATGTAGCCCCCTGTTTTTAAAAAGGGGAAAAAGGGAAAACCTGGGGGACTACCGGCTGGTCAGTCTCACCTCAGTGCCTGGCAAGATCACAAAACACGTGGAAAATAAGGAGGTGATTGGTGACAGCCAACATGGGTATGGGCAAATCATAAAGGGCAAATCAGGCCTGACAAATTTGGTGGCCTTCTTACAGTGGGGCTATAGAATTGGTGGAGGGGTGAAGAGTGATTATTGATATCTACCTGGACTTGTGCAAAGCATTTGACACTGTCTCACACAGCATCCTTGTCTCTCAACTGGAAAGAGGCAGATTTGCATGAGGAGGTACTGCTGTGTTGGCACAGCACACCACTGGAGGCAACAAAGCTTCATACGAGTGCTGAGATGAAGATTGGTGCACCTGATTGTCAGGTCAGGGTCAAATGCAGGTAAATGTATGTAAATACAAGAGACAAACTAAGGTTTATGTGAATTCTGGTGTTTATTTGACCATAAACTGTGAAAGAAGCAATAAAATGAATGAAATGGCATGCTTAAAGGAGTATTAATACAGTGACTTAGTAGGAAATAGGAGGCTTATACAATTGCCATATGTTCCCATTTGGTTTTTATTTTATAGCTAAGCAAGACAAGGCCTATTATTTCATCTAAAGTGTGGTTAAAAGAGACTGTAAAAATGGCATTAGACTGCTTAAACTTTATATTTCATTTACTTCCAGGTATAATATTCTTTACTGTTTATAAAGAAAAATACTGTCTTTCTGAACTGTCAGCTCAGCAAGCACAAGCTGGCCTCTGAGATCTGGGAATCTGCATGTGTGATCTGTCCAACAATAAAAGTTACGTTGTATACCCTGAACCCCTGCTATGTTACAATTTGCATGCCAGTTTTGGATAAAGGTGAGCATTTAATGAGGGACTTGAATATGCAAATTTTGTTTTGTGCAAACAAAGGAGATGCCAGCTATACAAATAAATATGTATGTAAATCCTTCTCAGGCAGCAAAATGCCTTTGTATTTGACAGCAGTTTGCAGAATACAACAGCAGAGACAATCCTGCCTGTTGCTTGCAGTCAGTGTCTCAGGAAGGCACTGTGGTGGCTTCCCTCCTTTATTATCAGAACAAGGCTCAGCCTGCCTCCGGCCATAGAAAGCCCCATTCAGAGAAAATGTACAGGGAGGAGTTTCCAGGAATTAGTTTATTCTCTTTGTTGCCTGATATTCTGCCAGATGATGCACATGGGGAGGGATTCACAGAAACCTGAAGAGTAAGGCTAATCTCCTCCACGCCCTCTGCAGTCACTGGAGTGTTATATAGCGTCCTCCCGGGCACAAGCAGGCGTCAGCACCTTCCCACGAGGGAGCCTGGAGAATTCAGGGATGACCCCTGCAGGCTCCAGCAGCAACCCCGCCCCTGGTCCCCACCGGGTGGGTGAGTCAGCTGGCTGGGAGCTCAGGAGCCTGGGGGCTTCCTCATTTGGCACCACCAGAGACGTTTCTCACGCTCCCTCCCACTTCCACAATCCCCATCCACAAGAGAAGAGAGGGGCCTCAGGTAACAGCACCTGGTCGGTTTGCAGTGGTCCACAGGATAGATTTTACAGACTTTAGCATTTGAGCTGGGTTTGCCTTTGAAAATTTATCCATTGCACTTGAAGAAAATCAGTTCTCAAAGTTGCTTGAAAGAGTCAAGAGTCATTAAAATATGTAAATGGTAAAATTGTACATGGATAATAGTCTGATTACCATTTCAGTGACAGATGTTCTCACACAGAACCAGATTTTCAAAGGAGATCCGGGTTAAATTTTCAAGTATTCAGCCCCACATCTGGAGCTGAATTTTCAGATGAGCCCACCTCTTGCTGAGGCACTAAGTGGGCAATTCTCTGTAAAGCCCTCAACATGAAGTTCCCATTGTGGTCTTAGTCAGACTCTTTTTTTTTTTGTTTTAGTTGCAAAAGAAAATTTGCAAGCAACTGAACTTGTTTGAATATCTGGCCCTGGCTCTCAGTGCTGAGCACTTGTGGAAATCCAGCTTCTCATGTGCACCTGAGCCCCACAAGCACAGGATCATTGAATCCTGGAATGGTTTGGGTTGGAAGGGACCTTAAGGATCATCTAGTTCTACCCCCCCAGCAAGGGTAGGGTTGCTGCCCACTAGACCAGGTCACTCAGGGCCCCATCCAATCTGACCTCGAAGGTTTCCAGGGATGAGGCATCCACAACTTCTCTGGGCAACCTATTCCATGGAACAGTACCATGGAAAGGTGTCCCATGTGCCTTCTCCTGAGGGGTTTGTCAGGGATCTTGGTACAGCAGAGTGGGCTTCTTTGGCTTACTTAGGGCCAATGGCAAAGGTTCTATACCTCATGCTATACACCAGTCTCTCTAGGGCATGAGGGAAAGGCAAAGAAGTGGGTGAAACAGCAAAAGGCACATTGAAACCAAAGGCAGGCTTCCAAACCCCGGTGCAGTGCGCATTAGGTGCCAGGACCTCATGTTTGTCGCAGTAGTTCAGTATTGGAACTACTATCAAAGTCATGGGAATCTAAGCACTACTGGGAATTGGCTTTTCTATGTGCGTGTACACATTGTCCAAAATGTGATAGAACCTCCCAGGCAACCTCCATCTGTCTCCTTAGAAAGTGTCAAGTTAAAAAGGGAGCCTGTAATGACAGCTGACTTCAGGAAGAGCATCACCATTTGACTTGCACACCGTGCAGTGTTCCCATGTAAGGCACTTCCATCCTGCCAAAGGCACTACAGACAGAAACCAGGGTTGCTTAGCTGAGCTACTGTTGAGCACCTTTGCAAAGAGACCTGTGTCACTAAATCCCACAGTGTGCAGCTATGACAGCTCAAATACATCCAAGAGCAAACACTGTCACTGTGCTGCCGCAGTGGGGAGATGCTGCAAGGAAGGGCATGGAGAAGTCAGGGAGAACCTCCCAGAGGCCACAGCCGCTCTGGGAGGGCCCACGACTGCCACCTGCACTGTCAGCATACATGGTGGAATTGCCACCTATACAAAACAAAAAGTATATAGGTTTCTGCTATTAAAAATAGGCATCTTTTATCAATGTATGTAAATTGTTTTAAGAGGGGGAAAGATGTTCAAGTGTGATGACTCATTTTCGCATTCATATCTAAGAGTATACGACTAATACTGAAAGTACAGAAGTCGTTCTTGCACATTTGGTTTATTATGCGTTCGGTTTCTAGAGTGTATGAAACACTTTCATAATCACTGTCTGACTTGGGCTTCCTTATTACTGGGAGGTAAAACTCGCCCACTCCACTCACTCAGTGCCTTGTCTTGCACCTGTGACCTTCACAGTTCAGTCATAGTAATGCTAAATTAGTATGGTGGGGCAGGCAATTCTGCTGAGACCTTTTTTTTTCTTTTTGTTGTAATTTAAGCAAATCCCAGCAACTCATTTCAAAAACCTGTAGCTTTTTTTAACTAACATTTATTTCAAAGTGATACATCAATGATTAAAAAAAAAAAAAAAAGCTTCTGGCAGGCATTCCCACAAACTCTCTGACCCCCAGTCATTGCTGGCTGCCTCGTTTTAAAAGTGAGGCATGCAGGATTTCTACAAGAAATTCAAAAAGCTTTATAACTGCAGGATTATGACCATGCTTGCTCATCATTTGTGGAAGACTTAAAAATCTCAAGTTTCATTATTTTTTTCAGCCAGGGTTGTCTGTCAAGAAGTTGCCTGTTGGAAGGATTTCATTTTGAAAGCCTGCACTCACAACCCTTTATTATGCTGCGATGGCAGAGGAAAATGTATTCTATAAATGTTGACTAGAACTAGTGGCAGGACACGTGGCAGTGTGGAGAGCTGGCTAGTACCTGATGGCAAACATCTGCATAATGTTGATGGATACAGTATAATGTGACATTAATACAAGCCTTTATGACAAGCTGCTAGAGGAAGCAGTCTGAAGTTTGGCTGTCCTTGCTTAAGCTGATTCTTACAGTTGGGAGTCAATGACAGGGAAGTAGGAGCTAATTAGGATGTGGGATGGGGAGAGATTAGAAAATTGTTCTAAAATCCTGTGAAGGTAGGTAATTAGTGACATGGTGTCTAATTGCCAGAATTATATGCAAGTATCAATGAGAATCTCTTCCTTTCTCCCTAGCTAAATGCAAACATTTCTTATGTTGGTAATAATTACTAGCTGTCTTTTGTCATTCTTATTTGTGCCCGTGAACAACTATTTCTATTAAAAGCTAAATCATGGCAAGATGATGTTTATTAAGTCTAAGTATGGAGAGTTTAACAATCATTGTTACCTGCTGTGAGGTGAGTTTCATGTTCTATATCTTGCTACTGAGAAAGCTCCATCCCTGGTGTTCACAGATCTCCTATTTTCGTCGAAAGTTTGGCCTTGGTAGTGCATTTCCCAGTGTTGTGAAAGGTTGTGATGGAAGCAGGTAAATAGAAAATGAATGCCTCTAGCTAGAGACACTCCTAAAAGAGACTCTGCATTGATTTCAGATTTTAGCCTTAGTAATCACTAATGTCTTGGTGACTGAGGACAGATTTTTCATCTTAACTAGCAGCAGTTTTTTCATATAATCTTTCCTATGAATTCAGACTCACAGAATTTATTTATTAGCAAGCCCAGACAAATGTTGCTATTACATATTATAATTGTTTCTGAGGATCAAACATGCAAAATACCTATAATACATATTGTTAAGTAGAAATCTCCATGCTTCACATAAAATTACTCCACTGTGATCCTGACAAGCATCTTGTCACCTGTGCATCAGCTCAGCAAAGATTTATCATGGTTAACAAGTCCCTATAAAATGAGCTGTTTGTCACTGAGGCTGCTGTCAAATCCCGCAATGCTTTTCCACTTTGTCCGAGCAGTTTGGGAGAAATTTGATCGCTCTCTGTCAGGCAGCATCAGGCTCATTCAGAGAAAGCTGATTCTGATTGACAGTAAACTGAGGAGGCACTGTTTGATCAGAAAGATACTTTCTTCAAAATGCACATTTGGGTGGAGAGAGTTTCCCAGATGTCACAGGGTAATCAATCGTTTCCCCTGGAGGGGGAACGTGAGACAACCAGCGGCTCCGGCAGAGAGCAGCTGATGGCTGTTCTTCTGCAGCTGGGGCATCTCCTTCTGGAAGTGCTCAGCATTGCTGTGCAGGAGGTGATCCCATAGGAAATCACATCTTTTCCTACCCGTGAGAAGACCACAAAGCCACCACATGTGTGATCCTCAGCTATCAGCATCTGCTTGACTTTTCCTCAGATGCTGATATTATACTTCACAGAGCTCTGGAAATGAGATTAATCTGCTGGGAGCATCAGAATGAAGGAAAAAGCTGTGGTCCCACTGAGACACGTTCCAGTCAGCTTTTGCAGCACCAGAAGTGTGAATTTCCACATGACACCATCAAGACATGGGTATCACAGTATTAGGAACAAGCCGTGGGATGAAGGCAGTGTCCTTGGTTCAGAGAGGAAGGAAGGGTGCCTGGCACCCACAGCAGCCCTGGTGCCAAAGTGTCACTGACACTGTTGAGGCCATTTTTGTCTTATTTATTTCTTTTATCTGAGGCCCACGACCAAGAGGCAAAGGGCAGAGGGCAGTCCCATGCTGGCAGGACAGTCCAGAGATGGTGAGCACTGAGCTGGGTGGGACTGGAGACCTCCTCTTTCCTGGTCCCAGGGTGTTGAGCTGCATGTTTCTCTTCCTCTTCTGCTTGTTTTCACCAGCCATAAAATACTGATAGGGCTTATTCAGCTCTTAGTCATGTTATGAGCATTATTTTATGAGTGTGTTACAGTGCTTTGAAAACTCAGTATTCCCTGAATTACTGCTTTAATGCTGTGCTAGAGATCAACGACACTGATAAACTGGGGTTGCCTGCTTATTAAGTCATAGGTTTGACCAGCACACACCAGGGAGAACTGTGAGCTCTCCTCTCCATCATGCCTTCACCAGGGCAAGAGGCTTATCTGTGTTTGCTGAATCATCTGCTGGAGCTGCATAATCCATGTATTTGCTCTGGATACTATTTCCTGTGAAAATAACTGCCCATGAGGCCACACCTCACACTTCTAGTGAGATAAGTGGTTAACCATTGTCTCAACTAAAGATTGACACTAAGCTGATAAAGCCACTAATCTAACTGAGCAGAAACTTCATTAACTCCCTATATGCCAGTCAACCAGGGAGTTTTACAAGCTGAGGAGAAATTAAGGCCCCCTGAAATGCCGAGCAGGCCTTTCCAGCTGTTCCCAAGTGTTTGTTGAGTAAATGTCCCACTGTCAGTGTACACACTCTGTCAGCTTAAAGCCTGACATTCATCTGTTTCAACTAGCTCTGCAGGCATCTGCAGCCAACCTTCACCATGGCTGTGTGTATCCCTTTGGGCATCTTGAACAACCATTCTACAGCCCGTGAAAATGCACTTTCCTACCGTTCTTCTTGTCTCCTCTTTCTTCCCTTACAGCAAGAAACACAAAGTTCAACCACAACACAGATAGAGCACCACGGTGGTCAAGACACAGTTATCCCCACTCAGTGGAGATGTGCAAGCCCTCAAGATTTTTCTGGATGTGCCCAAAATGAAAATGTGTCACTTCTGCCTTTTGTCTCCTCCAGATGTTGCACCTAGCTGCTACACTGGCAGGATGCAGACACTGCTTCCTAAAGAGCCTTGCAAGAACCTTGTTGAAACCCATTTGCTCTAAGCAAATCCCACTAGACCTTTAGGATTGGGTGGATTAAAGGTTTTTGGTCTTACAGTTGACTCAGATATAGTTGTCAGGCTTGTTTGCTGTCTTTTCAGAAAACCACAGGCTGAGTGGACACAACACTTCTCTGACCCAAAGGTTGTCTTTTCAGGTAAGATGGAGGCTCAGTGCCAGAATAACATAAAAAATCCAACAAAACAGTGCTACTGGGGAAAACTTTGAAAGTCCAGTTGAATCCCAAGACTGAAGTGTTCCTCCTGCAAAACTTCCAGCCTTTGCCATATAATCTGCTGAATTTTGGAGGGTGATGAATAACAAGTTTCAATTTCTCCAACTGTTCATCCAGCATTCCACACAGGGCCCCAAACCTGCAATGTGCAACTTCTGCTGCTTAAAATATGGCATTTTTTATCCCCCCAGCAGACTTAGAAGCCCGAGAAACTACCTTGTATATATTACAACAGTCTTGCTCGTATTCAGTCATCAGGTGCAGAGAAAAAATATTTGATATCTCCATCCTATCCATCAATGACTTGTCCTTGGACTCCATCACAACATTTACAGTGTGCCTGTGCAAAACATACTCTGCAAAGGGATCCCTGACTCCTTGCACTTGTTATTCATACATTGTTTTCATCTTTCCTGTGGGTGAAATCTTACTGAATCTTTCACATCCCAGGAGATAGAGTAGGATTTTTTTTAACTGAGTTGCAAAGTAAGGAGTTCTGTACCAGAGCAATTATGGTTTATTGTATCAGTTGGTAAATGTTTAAAAAAGCTGTTGTCTCTTAAGACCACATCATAAAATGTGACTTGCACACAAACTGTAAATAAATAGAAATAATTGCTTGTGCTATAAGATCCATCTGGGGCTGATTTCAGTTCCTCGTATAGTTGCAAACTTTCTGTCCATCTATGAGCAAACCAATTAATCTTCCCTGTATCTCATTTCCCTTTTAGTGCAATGAGTACAGTTATCTCAACTGTCCAGAGGATGAATTCTCCAGTCTGACGGAGCCCCAGCACACCTATCCCCTTACCCCCTGCCCAAAGGAGGACTTCAGCAGGATCAAAGTAAATAGCTTGCAGTAATTTCACATATTCCCAGCCCCATGGGCTTAATGTGATTTTTAAAAAGGGAATTAATTTCTAGCCAGCCTGTGGTTTAGCTGTTACCCATTTACACCAAAGATCCCAGAAAGGGTTTAAGCTAAGGTGTGACTTGATTAGCAGCATTTCTTCTCGCAGCCCGGTACTCCACTCTCTTTTAACACTGTCGCTGCCCAGAGGAGCAAAGGAGAGCCTCAGAAGCCAGGATTTACAAGAGGACCACAAGCCACAGCTGCTTCCATAGCTCTTGAAACAAGAACAACCAGACTTATGCTCTGGTGATTTCTTACCCTTGCTCTATCAGTTAGTACTGGAAGTCATGAAGCACTGGAAGTTAGAACCAGTGCTTGTTTGCCACCTGTTGTTATCACATCTAACCATTCTCCCATAATTATAGAGCATGGGCTCCTTCACCCATTTCCCCACCCACTTCTAGGATGCATCTGAAAAATCCTTGTGTCTCCACAGGGAGACACAGTAAAGCCTCATGCTTGTGTTTTTCTGCAGACTTTTTCCTGCTGAGCTCGTGATCTTGTCATCTGTACAGAAAAAAAAAAAATAAAGACTCATTTTCAATGAGAATGAAAAATGGATCTCTGCAATTACAAGGGACTCACCTCTCTGCTTCACTGGTACCTTTCACTATCATGACAGTGGCTACCTAGCAACCATGCCTTTTGACTCCAGCAAGCTTTATTTAGATATATTTGTATTTCTACTGGCATGGGGGAAAGTTTGCCATAAAAATATTAATTTACTTGGACATGGTAAGCGAAAGTATCTTCTTTCAGAGAATTTAAAACACTATTTCAGCAGCAGTTTGAAGAAGCACCAGCAGCTCATTTGCCGCTGTGGCAGCTGTACCTGTTTAACCTCTCTATTGAGACATGCTTCCTGTCAGGTTAGAGTGTGCAAAAAGTACTTACTGTAAAAAGTAAAAACCAAACCAAACCAAAAACCCCCCCCCCCCCCCCCCCGCAATCTCTATAAAACAAGACCTTAAGGTTTCCTACAAGCAAGTCCTCTTCCTAATAATGCACAGGAGCAATTATCCAGTGGGTGGTTTCTGGACCTACCTTAACTTAAGCTTTAAATGTATGTGCTTAATACAGTTACTTATTGCCTAGAAGACAGGGTGGAGTTAAATGTGCTTAAGGTTTGTAGACAGAGGCAATCTAAGGCAATAAAGTTCTTTTGCCTCCCTTCTGTCTGAAGGCAGAGCTAGGTTAACCTTATAAAGCTATATAATTGTGCTGGTTGTTTGTATTTTAGATCACTGCCCTCCATTTCAGCCCTCCCCCCTCCCTCCCCACCATCTACAAAAAACAAAATTAAGCAGAAGCAGTAAATCACTGTATGGAGCTTCCCTACCTCATCCCTCTTACAGCTGACAAGAAGCAAAACCTTGCTCTTTTCACATGGCAATACTTTTGTCAATTCATGGGATGAGATATCCTTCCAAAAATGTTTCAGTACGGTTCTGTATTCCTCACAGCTGCCCTTCTGCTCCATGCTGTAGCCTTGTCAGAACACTCTTCTCCTTGGCTTTGTTTCAGCCTTCAGACTGGTGGATATTAAGTTTTTAATCATTTCAGTGTTATTTGTTTAGTATTATCCCACTAACTTAGAGGTTTTCCTAACATTTATTAATTAACCTTCCCAAAACTTCTGTGGAGTAGCAAACTGTTCCTCATCCAACTTCACATGCCAGGAACCAGGGATTGTATTTAATATTACTGGGGAAATTTCCTGATTCCACTGGAATTGGGTACTGAATAAAAGGATTTTGTACAAGCAGACAGTGTCTGGCCAACAGTTAGAAAGACTGAAACCCAAACAGCGGGTAGGAAAATCAAAGGAAGGAGGGGAAATGTGTTTCTGTAATAGCAGACATGGTAATAAACAGACATTGAAAAAAAAAAAGAGCAATTCTATAGAGAGTAAGATGGACAGACTATTTTTGAATACCAGGCTACTTATCCCAGGTTAGAGGTGGGAGTTCAACTTCAGGCTCCTACAGGAGCTCATGGTCCTGTAAGAGGTTCACAGTTAACAAATAAATACAAAAAGAAAGGACTAAGCAAAATGTAGTCCCAGGTGAAGTGCTTGGACCCTTGAGAAGCTCTGAGTAGGATCCTAAACAGCTGTCACTTTGGGTAGTGACACAAAAGAAACTGAGATGTGAGGGGAAGGTCACTGTCTGCCGAGGTCTCAGCCACCTCAGGTGAGAGTTTAAGGAATAACTTCTCTTCCCCTGACACTCACAGACCAGGGGACATATGGACTCTGGTACCTATCAGTACTTTTTTTCTTCATTTTACATTGTTTGAAGGACAATATACAACCTTAAAATCGTGAATTAGATCTCAGATCTTGACCACTAATGCCTTAGTCATTTAGTATCGATTCCTGTGTGCCTTTATGCTATCCAGCTGGATTACCCTGGAAATCCTTGTTTTACAAGAAAGGATGTGCTAGTGAGTCACCCAACATCTCCTGCGGTCCTGACTGTTGGAGACAGAGTGAAGCGTGGCCTCCTGCTGAAAGATACTGAACCTACAGGTCTCATCTGCTGGGTGACACTTTAAAGAGGTTAGAAAAGGCAGCAGCAGCAATTTAAAACACAGGAGCTACAGCTGTTTTCTTTGTGAGGTGCCCATCCCTCCAACATTTGAGATACTCCCAGAGAAAATGTTGAATTCCAGGTGAACACTGGAAAAAAAGGTTGCTTTTTTTGACACAAGGATTCAAAATCCATTTAAATCCTCCTGTAGGCACCAAGTTCTTGATCAAGATGTACCTTTGACAAGCCCATGAAGCTGCATCACAAACTATGGCTCCATTTCTTTAACAAGTCATGCAAAGGAGAGCAGTGCCCTGCTTTCGCCACTGTTCCTGCTTTCATTAAATCTGGTATTAAACCTGTTGGATGGAAAAAGGCAAAGAGACTCTGAAGCAAAGAGCAGGTTCAAGTTTAGCATGGGCTGTATCCAAGGTCTGCAGAGGCAATACCACCTGCCTGACTCACAGGAAAGCTAAAGTTTGCAGAGGGCTCTGCAAATGTCAGAAGAATTATAACAATTGCTAATTAGAATGTGATCATTCAACTTAGTCTTTGATTCTCGGCATATCATATCCTCTACCCTTTCTATTACAAGTGCAGAATCGAAATTTCATTTATCTTCATTGTCTGCAGTTCTGAAGTAATGGAAAAAGTTCACAGTGAAGGCTTTGAGGTGTCTTCCTGTTATCAAGGGTTCCTATTAACTACATTGAATTGATTTAAGCCTATTAGTTTATCGAGAGCATAATCCTATTCTTTGGCTTTCAAGGGAAAGCAGCAACTATCTCAGTTAATTACTGTTTCCTTGCTGGTACCCCAGAGCAAGCAAATGTTCCGTGGTCCAAAGTAATTGGTAACGATTGAGAATGAATGTGTATGTATGGTCCTACTAACTATAACTAGTAAGGTTAATTGGAAAAACTGGGAGAAGTGTGGGATGTAAAATAAGTGAATTTTCTTCACAAAAGAAGATGAAGTCTCCAGTGTACTGAAAAAATAGACATGTTTTACTTGGTGTTTATATAAAGAACTGGTTATGAAAGATCCCTGAGTCGCCACAGAAATGCATCAAAAGCCATCAAAACCAGTTTTGCCAGGGAGTCAGCCATTTTCAATACACAAGTATGGGGAAAACCACCGGAGCAACCCTGCACAGGGACCACAGAGATTCAGCTGCCTGCAGATCCTGCTTGCCCTCACCGCAGGCAGCTTTTGAGTCCTTCTCATGAAGATCTTCTGCGTCATTTCATGCACGACTGCCCTGCATCCCACCAGCACCACGATGCCATTGCAAGGTGAGAGGATAGCAAGAGTGGTGAGGGTGAGTTTGTCCTGGCCATGCTGCTGCAGAGCCATATTTACCTGTAGGGAATAAAGGAGCAGGTGTTTTTTCTGGATGTGAGGGGTGCAGGTGGATGGAGGACAAGCATCCCAAGACGGGAGAGATGAACAGGACCTAAGGAATGGGAATGTGTGGACAAAGCTGTGTGCAGGGAGAGGTGTGAGGGGGAATCATGATTTGCCTCACAGGGGTTTGAATCCAAGACAGAGTACAGCAAAGCAGGAATCTTTCTGAAAAATATTGCAGTAAATTTTCCCAGATTCTTAGGAGGTTTCTAATAAAATAGTCCTGTCAACTTCAGTGAGTCTTTGATTTATACTGACTGGGGATTAATCCTTCTGCTGGGGCATTTCTAAACTACCTATAATTTTGTTATACTAGCAAGTCAGAGTTATTCTGATGTATGTATTATTGGTTAATATGGACTGTCATCAACCCTTCAGTCAGCTGGCCATGATTCATGAAAGAAAATCACTTCTAATTAAACATTCATCTAATTATTCTTGCCAGAAACAAATGAAATATGCAACCAATATGTTCCATAACAGCTTCAGAAGGGTACCACTAGGATTTGTGAAGCCAGATGATTGAATGCACGGGGAAGCTTTTCAGCACATGTTGCATGAGAAAATGATCCATTCCTACCTTTTAACTGTCTTCTGAACATTTCAAGCAGTATTTAATGTCAGACTAGATTTTGGAACAAGGCACATTAATGACTACAGTAATTGCTCTTTGGGAGAACAGATTTGAGTGACAACACTTTCTCTAACCTCCAGGGTCGTACTTTCCTATGAACAGCTTAACGTTTAAACAAACTGATTTCTCAATATTTTACCAAAAAAAAGGGAAAAGATCCCTGCAGAGGCTCATGTAACTATTTTTTCTCTATTTAATTAAAAAGAAAAGCTCTAGCATAACATTGTTCTTTGATGTGTCAGTGTATTGCCAGTCTGTTTCATATATGCATCTAAGTAATAGGATGTTGACCCCCTACAATGACTTCGAAATGCCTATAGCTTATCATTCCCCTTTGTGTCTGAGACTATAAATCTCTTTACCAAGTGCCTGGAATAGCTTTGTGAGTCCTGCAAATTTCTTTCTTGCCCTGACATATCTTGGCTTACAACATCTTGAATATGCACTAACTGAAGATTTTCTCCCTGATATGTAGACATACATGTTGCAAATTGCTTATGTATGTTTGATTGCAATCAGTTGAACTTCCCTAGTGTTTCAGTGTAACTGAAGAGAGAAACAGCAGCAAGGTTTGGCAATATTTGCCTCATCGAAAGGGCAAATGTATAAGGTTACCATTTAATTTTATTTTATTATGGCATAATCCCATAACTATAACAGATGAGTTGCCAAAAGAGATATCGTGCCTTCATGAAAACTACAGTAACAAGATTAAATTCTCAAGATTTGTTCACAACTATAAGCAAATAATTTCTGTTAAGAAACCTTCTCGTTCTCAGTCTGAGAAAAATGAATTACAGGGAAATAGGCCTCAAACTGGGGAGGATATGCAGTTCAAATATGTGGAAAAGCATGGAGTTTCAGCAGGTTGCTTCTGATACCATCACATCTGCAGGTTATCAGGTTCTGGCATGCTACTTCTCTGTAATTATTCATTAAAAGACCTAAAATGAATGTTTCAAAAGGATTTTGCAGAGCAGTTGGAGTTCGGATTTGTTTCTCAATCCTGCCACAGCTTTTATGTGCAGGAAATTTAGAACCACACTGGCTGAAGCAGGTAGGTGATGATCTCCCTTTGAAATCAAGACTTACAGATGATTCGTATGAAATCAGTGGGAAGTAAACATCTAAGAAACTTCAAAAATCTAGTCTCAATGCTCTCTAGAATAATCTCTAGCTGGAAGCAAGCAGTGCAATGCCTGATATGGCTTGGGAGTTCAATGTAAATTGATCATATCTGGGGGATTTCTTGAGATCAGTTTGGCTTTTCAGAAATATCTTACTGTTCCAAGGCCTTTTTTCAGCAAACATAAAATATTCCAGCTTTTCACCGGAAGAGTTTTATTCGAACTCATAGAACTGACTCTTTGATAACATTTTGATTCATGCACAATTTGTTCCATATTGTCTAGAAACAGGTAATTCAGCACGACAAGCAATTGTAGTTGAGAACAATTATTGTACTCAAGGTGTTGAATGGAGCTGGATGCTGTTGTTGTTTTATACATGCTAAATATCTGTTCTCTGTGGTTCATGACAATTGTGCCAAGATCTGGACTCTATACTCCCCTCTCCCAGAGCCACATGTGCATTACCTGAAGCTGGCAGTTGCAGTACAGCCAGCATTTTATTAATATATTTTTATATTGTAGGGATATTTTGTGACTCTTGAATGCCACCGTCAACGTTTCTTCTTTCTCATTCTGAAAATACAGTCAATTTAGCTTATTTTTCAGTTTTCATAACCAGAGATTACCAGTGACCTTAATCCACAAATCATGTCTCCCCACATTGACCAGATTAGTCATCAAATAGTCAATTCTGTAGTCATCTTTCCCTCTAAGTTTCCTTATTATCGTTTTATTAGCTGCAAATTTCTGCAAAACCACACAGACTTCCTTTCCAAATCTGACTACCACTGCTTCCATAATCTGGAGGAGTATTTCAGCAAGCTGTGACCACAGAAGAAAGGCAATTAAGAAATTGCCACTATGGCTGCATCCTTCTGTGATTTCCAGCGCAGTACCCAAAGCAGTGAGAAGCTGAGGAAGCCCCAAGGCAGTAAAACTTCAGCAGAGGGATGTACTGAGAGTCTGGAGGTGCAGGATCCCTGTAGGGGCTGCCCCACACCATTGCTCACACATCCAAAGCAGCCGGTTTGCTTCTCCTGCTGCCTCCCGCAGCTCCCAGAGGCACAAAGCACATTTATCCCATGGGAGATTTCTGCGTTCACTTGTGCTGCAACGTGAACTTGTGAGTCACTTCCCACACAGCAAGAGCAGCACTCTCTCCTCCCCCTGCACCTCTGGCAGTGCAGCCTGGCGCCCACATCACCCCTCCTCCCAATGGGACCAGCCTGGATTCGGACCCCAGGGGAACAGGACCACCTCCATGGGTGCCAGGTCTTGTGAGAGGAACAAGATTAAGGCCATGCCTTTTACTTTCTGTTTTCAAGGGGACAGGTCTCCATTTAGCTGTGAGGGATTTTTTTTTTTTTCAACAAGCCCTTTCAACTTGTCTGTGTGCTGTTCAAAGGGTCCAAGCACTTAACTTTAGATTTTTGCTTCTATTCCAGGGACCAGTTGGCTAAATATTCAATTTGCAGCATCTAAACATATGGGCATCTACGTTCTTTATCACATGTAGCTGAGAGTCCACTGAGCAGTGAGACTTATTTAAGCTAACTGTTCATTTTACATTGTTTTTAATACGGCAAAATAAGGATTTAAATTTGTTTGCAGACAGAAAGCAAATTATTTTTATGTTGTGCTGCCAGAGTAAAATTTTGCTGCATGCAGCTTTCCTCCTCTTTTCTCAGAAGCTATCTAAAAATAAATGTCGTACACCTGCCTTGTCTCTGTATACCATCCAGCAACTAAAGCTAGACTTGCATATAGCATTCTGATAAAAGCCTCAGCGAAGCCTAGAGGGGGAACTTCACATGCACTGCCTTTGCCAACTGTCCTACTTGCTTCCCACATTGGAGAGTTTAGACCATCCTAGCCCAAACTTCGCTCAAGAAACACCTTTGATGTAACATGGACAACCCTGAAGTGATCAGGCAGGTGGGCCTGATGGCCACTGTAGGCCTCTACAAACTGAAATATTTTATTCTACTCTATTCTAAACCAGAAGTCCATTTCCTTGCTCTTTCCACTGTGGAGCTTTGCCCAGTTTTTCCATTCAGTTTATTTCAAGCTGCATTCTCACCTTGGTGCGCTGGCAGACGTGGCAGTGCAGGTTGATCACGACATGAACCAGGGCCAGGAGCACATTCCAGCACTGGGAAGATCCCGCACCTCACACCGCAGCTCCCGCTGGCAGAAGGGAATCACAAGCCAAAACGCTGCTGGCGTGCTAGCCTGTATGACAGACTCATTTTCCTGGGGCGTATGAATTGGCAAATTACGGTTTCTGAATCAGATTGGGCCTCAACAAGTCTTGTGCTGTCAGATACACCTCAGTTTCTGGGATTTTACGTCATCCAGGTTTCTGTTTCGCACCAGTAATTTCTGTCTTCTGAAAGAAATGCTCTTTTTTTCGCATTGTGAAAAACACTGTGACTGTTGTTATGCTGCCACAGCAATATGCCATTGGCTAAGAGCTATTTTGGAAATTCATGTCAGGTCTGTTCAACCATTTTCTTCTTTTCTTCTCCATTAAATCGGACTAGCATGCCAGGCCACAGTCAGAGAAATCACAACCACTGATTTCTGACTTGTGCTAGTTAATGCAGTTCCCCCAAAAGTTTTGTGGTAACCTCATTTTCTCTAGAGTTATTTAGGTGATCCGCTCATAAGCCAAGCTGGGAGCAGCTCCTGCTGGATTTCAGAGGGACAGATCCTAAGTGTGTGCTCACCCAGCCTCTGGGCTTCTGCAGATGGGAGACCATCTTTAAAACATGATCCAAGGAATACTGAGATCAGATGGCCAAATGAGATCCTAAGCTGGGGACCAGCCAGTCTGATCTGACCCAGCTGTGTCCTGTTGCTTTTGAAAGTGTAGAGATTAAAAGGCGAGAAATACATAAATCTGAGGAAGTTTTTCCTGCATTGGATAATCAAGCAAAGCTCACTACTGGCATAAAAAGCATTTTCAGGAAAAGGTTGTACTGTGTTATGGATTAAAAGTTTTTCACTTCTACCTGCTATATTGAAATGACAAGTGTCAATCCCTGCACTTTAAAGCATAAAATAAAGTCAGAAAAATATTCCCTGAGGATGAAAGCCTGGCAAAGTTTTGTCAAAAAAAGGCACTGTAGAGTAATTTTACCTTCTGATGGAATACCTGTGAATATCAGCAGAGACAAGTGATTGGACTAGTCACTGGTGTGTGACATTAAGATTCCTACAGAGGGAATCACTGTAAAATTACTGAGAGACATGATAAGTTCACACTGTCTTCACCTATGAAAATAAAAATCTTGTGGGTAGGCTGTGGTATAAAACATGTAATCGCTACGAAATGAGCACAAAAAGGTGCTTTTTGCTTTTACAATTATTACCATTTTTAGGTTACGTGTTTTGAGATATGTAAAGAAAGAAAAGGAAATTCTTTTTTTCTTTAGTCATTCAGATATTTTGCTTCTTAGGTCAAGAGCACAGGAGGCACCAATAATATACAGAGTCTAAGGATTACTCTCTTTTTCCCAAAATGTGCCAGCAAAAGAATTTTAGGAAACCCACCAACCTGAATGACTGCAATTTTTGTTAGAAGTTAGGATGGATGTGATGGATCCTGACATGCACTAAGTCACTGGAACAGTGGGGTAGAATACGGCAGAATGCCCTACAAGCAATACAAATATTGTCACCAGTTACTCAGTGCAGCTGTGAGCTTCCAGGGCAGTTAGAAAATTGTGCCCACAAGGAAAATAAATCAGCAATGTAGTAAACGTTTCAGAAGGGTTTTGGACTGGAGTCCACAGTGTGTCAACATGCAACAATTGAATTAGCCTTCATTCTGCACTAGAGATTTCAGAGCCCTATCCTCTAGTTGGGCAAAGGGCCCGTGAAAGCCAAGAGGAAAGCATGAAGTCCTTTGGAATATGGAAGGACACATAGTTTGTACTTTTTTTCCTAATAAATCTACAAATATCTCAGCCAAGCTTTAAATAATGCAGGCAGGCTCTTTCCTTCTTCCTACAAATTTGCCTTTAAATGGAAACACACACTTCCTACTTTGAGACAGTCACTTCTACTGGAAATATGGGGTTACATCCAAGTGATAAACTTTTTATTTTACAAGTAAAGAGGCGAAGGAAGCCTGCTTCAGAGTGAATGCAGCAACTTTAAATTCCTTCCTTGCTCATGCTGTTGTATAATGAGGGTATCATCAAGCTTTTTCAAACTACCGCCACAAATGAATCAACACAGTGTGAGTGGCTTTGAAAACTGTGGAAGTTTATCTCAGGTGAGGATGCATCCAGCAGTTTGTGCCTGTGTGTGGGCACGAGCACGTGCTGGGGAGGAAAACGCACGCACCAGCACTAATTCCTGGTTTTCTTCATTTGTTTATTTTAGCAGTTTCTCAGTTCAGCCACTGTTTAAAGTGTAAGCTCTTTCAAAGCTCTCTTTAAAAGCCGTACATTTTTTGAGAGACATTTGAGAAAATGTCTCTCAAGAAGGGAGAAAATAACCTTTAATGTGTCCATGCCTCATAAAAGAGTTTTAACCACCTCTCAGTTAACATACAGTCAATCATCTAGTAAGATTTAATCCAACTATGAGACCAACTAAGAAATTGTATTGGGGACAGCTCTTATAAATCAGGAATGTATAAGTAATATAAGTAGTAATAGTGGTGATTTAGTAGTAGTAGTAAATATTTTTTCACCCATTTCTACTTTATCAAGGCCTCTGTCAACTCAATGCAAACCCCACTCTTACAGTTAAAAACTGAATTAGAAAATAAAACCTAACGAAACATCTTTTTTATTACATAGGAAATGAGAGTGGCATTTCTTCTACTATTGTTCAACACTTACAAGTACTGTTAATTTTTAACTGTACTGAATAACTTCTATATTTAAGATAACTAATAATTGCGAAATTCTTGAACTGATTAATCTCCCTTCCTTCTTCATCAAAAAGACTTCAATGTGAAAGTAAAATTGCATATTTCTTACAGCATGAAGTATCTTTACCTAACTGAGTAGAAGAGTCTTCCACTAAAATGTATTTATCCTTAGGCAGAGCATAAGTACACATGGTTATGAAGGTCAGCCTGCTTTCTAATCTGAGTGAAATACATGTACCATATTTAGCAGATGCACATACAAGTAAGCCCATACAAGAAAAGAGAGTGAGAAAAGCAATTATAATTGCTATTCCTCAAATATATAATGAATTCTCAGGTTTTCATCTTATGTTTTTACGTTCCAAGAACAAATCTTTGCAGGTCTTAGGGAGTGGAGGAGAGAAAGAAATTTCAGCTTCTGAGAGGACTCTTGGCTTGGTTAAACGTTAAAACGAAATTTAAAACATCTTCGGTGTACTGAAATCCTTTTGTGATCTTTCAAAAATTATATTAATCCAAAGAGCAAGTTTTATTCTAGGCGAAGTTGGATAGCAAAATTCTGCTCTCAGTGCAACACTTTGGATGCCCACGAATTGCGTGAATCTGTCACTGAAAGTTGAGTTTAATGCCAAATATCTGTATTTTCAGTGTCTATTGACAGGCCTACAAATAACATTTCCAATTAGTCTGCTGCAGAGAGAATAGTCTGATCTTTGTACTTTAGGGAGCTTCTGCATTTAAACAGCCTTGAGGAAGGCACCTTGGCATAAGGATATTAGTGGTTTATACATCCATACAAAGAAACACCATTGATTTGCTCTTTGATCACTACTCAGGCTAAATCAAAGCAAACTCATAATCTTCAGGTTTTTTAGGCTTAATACCTATTGCGTAACAAGCTAAGTCCTTTGCCATGTACACCATCATTGTGGCAATGTGGTTTTGGGACATATGGTAAAGACAAGAAGATTTTTGCATATCTTGAAAGGGTGAAAAGTTAAGAAATTTTATGCATGTACTAGAATGCCACAACTGTCAAGGTCTCATCTCTCTTCCCCTTTTTAATTCTATCGTAGCACAGGAAGAGTACAAAAATTCAATAGAAAAGAATTAAAGAAAAATCATTACATTTCTTACAGCAAGTCATGAACAATTTTGTGGTGTCACTGAAGAGCATGAAGTGCAGTCAAGTCTAAAATCCGTAAGTGCCCCATTATTCATTTTTACTGAAAATCCAAGAAGGCTTCTTGTAAACTCAGAATTTCTCATGTGGCCCTTGAAGTAGGCCTTTCAAGATTTCAAACAGTTGCTTCAGAACCGTGAATTATTTCTGTATTTATGGGGTTCACAGCACTTATAGACGCCTAAAATGCTGTGTTAAGAAGCAAAAAATACAAAGTGAAAACTGGATCTTTTTCTCTACCAACATAAAACGACAACCCATATTCAAAATATAAACATACGGAGATTGAGAAAAGAATTCCTTCTTCTCTTCCATTTAAAGAGTTTCAGTGGGTTTGTGTTTTCACATCTATCTAGCCTTTGCAAGGATTACACTTGTAAACCAAAAAGTCTCAACCTAGTTACTGAAAGAAATTTCTTCAAAATCTGGGATATCCACAACACTTCCGTTAGCTCCTGACCTCAGGCAGACCAAGCCATCTGGCTTGGTTCCTTGTTGCTTGCAGTGATGCTGATGGACCTCAAGCATCAGCTTGTGGCTATGCCAAATTCTGTTGTTTTTTTGTTTTTTTGTTTTTTTTAATTTAACTTCTTCTCCATTTTGTAATAGACAATTAAGAGCTGAAATTACACCAAGTACATGACAAAATGCCTATGGAGATTGTTGCTTCCTAGGAAGGGAACTCAGAGCCAGAGCCTCGGCACCAAGCAGCAGCAGCAGCCTGCGCCCATCGTGTATTCCACAATCTGTAATTTCAGCTACATATCTATTTATTCCAATGCTGCAGTATTCCATTTCTGAATGAGTTCCCACATCATGGTGACACATGCCTAGCATTATTGCATTTTAGACAGCCATCTGTACTGATATATTCAGCCAATAATTTGCCACCAGGAAATTGGTTCCTGGGAATATATTTTTTATGCGGAGTGCATGCATGCCTGTCTCTAATTTCTAAAATCCATATATCCTTGATGTGTCTTGTAGGAAGATGAAATCCTATTTCATCCTGAACCGCCCATAAAATGTAATGCTTGGTATTAATTAACGGTCAAGAAAATTTATGCTATAGTTCATCAGCAAAACCTTTGCAGTAGCATAATAATCCCCAAAAGGATAAGTACTAACATGGCGATGCCAGTTAGCTAAATATGGCAAATGGCAGGGAAGAACAAAATGGGTCTAAAGGGACACAGATCCTCTCACTGATGAAAGACGTGGGCTAAAAATATAATTCAGTATGGGTGAATATAGAACAATGATTGTTAAGGAAAATAATCCAAAAGTGAGTTGCAGTGTTTGGTGGAGCGATCTTACAGGATCTTCAAAAAAAAAAAAGAGCCGGGTAGGTATTACTGAATAATCCTCCAGGATATTATCAGACTGCCTTATAATACCCTTGCATAGGGAGGAATGGCCAACTAACTTCAGATCGTTAAGTCCATCTCCTGTGACACCAGAACATGTCCCACCAGATGGGAGACACATGAAATATTAAAAAGATACTAAACATGTACTTTAACTTTGGGCAGAAAGCCAAAGGGTAGCAGAAACACGGGCAGGCAGCTCACACGGGGTCTGGAGAGGTAAGAGCTCCTCAGATGAAAACTGTGGTTCAAATTATGTGCAATACAATTTTTATATCTGCTAAAGAAAGTGCTTTATTTTCCTTTTTTTTTTTAAGGGGGGGATTCCTTTTTTGGTCTAGGGAGGGTTGGAAGAGGGCTAGAGGATTAAAAAGGGAAAGCTTTAAAGGATAGTTCAAAATGTTAGAAGATAAAGAATAATTCTATTACTTTAAGCTGAGAGAGACAGAGTTTTGGAAATAAAGATTTTTTTTTTAATTATCAGAGATTTTTCTGTCCTCACACAGACACCAGGCTGCTAATCAGGGGCATTCACAGCAGCTAATTCCACTTTGAGTAGGATTAGTTCTAATATTTAAATAAATAATCTTCACAGTTTTGCTTTGCAGTTTTTGGGTGACAGGAGTCTGGGGAGGAGAAAACTGGTAATGAAGGGAAAAAATGAAGTCTCTGTCCTCCTGCAGATCTGGAAGCTAAGCAGCAAAACTGGGAGAACATCTCATGGGGCTCCATGGCCATGGAGGAAATTTCAGAGGAAGTGGTTATCCAGTTGCAATAAATGTAAGTTTGGTTTGTTCTTGGAGGAAAGAAGACATTCAAAAGTACCTCTGTGTCTATTAAGTCTTTCCAGAAGAAGACTTTTTTAATAGTGAATAAGCAGCCTCCAAAGAATTTTTGAAACTGCACATAAGTATTGTTTTGACTTAGACAAAATTCTCTTTGGTGTGGACTGATTTTCTCTCTTTATTTTGGCAAATTTACACAGTACTACAAAAATGCCATGTTTTGCAATAGATGTCAGTCGGTTTTCATATTTCAACTAATTGTTTACTGTCAATTTAAGTATTTTTACAAGAGATAAAATCATTTAAATATTATTTGGGGTTTTTTCCCTTTCTGTATAGAATAACTTTTCACTTTTGTATGTTTTGAACTTCTAAGAGACCATCATAGCGATGTTCTCAGTACGTCATGGTCACAAGTATTGCTGCACTATTGCCTTTTATAGTAGACTGATATTTTATGTAATATCCTTTTCCAAACACATGAGAAAGATGTTTAAACCAGTTTGGAATTAGAAAGGATAACCCATTTCCTTGACTAATTGTAGATTGCATATAACAACAGGCTTTGAGAAGGAAATAAATTTCGGTAGCAATTTAAATGGAATGCAAGATTTCGCAGTAGGAATCACATCTCCAGGATATTTTTTTTTTTTAGAGCAATCCTGCTAAATGAAAATAAAGCTTAAGCTCTTGCAAGAAGGGAACAAGAAAAGTTAGGTCAGGAGAAGTGTCCAAGGCACATACTCAGGGCTCACCCATCCTAAATAGGCACCAGCGCAAGCTTTGGCACAGCCTTGGATTGTCTCCAGGGAGGGAGTCATTGCAGATTAACCCCACCTGCCCAGCCCCACTCCTCACTGCTCGGCCCCACATCAGCAGGAACAGGGGACAGGCACTTGCAGGAAGGGATGCAGGTGAGGGTCCTGCTGCTCCCACCAGCTCTTGCCTGGTTTGCAGTGCTGAGACCTAACACACACTCTTAGGACAAAGGGCAGGATTTTCTGTTTTCGTCTGTCTGCCTCAAACAAAATTGAGAAGATACTGAGTCCTCCAGGATTCTTAGCTCTCCAGGACTGCAGATCCTAGGAGAATCATCCTAGAGGGAAAATTCTCATTTTTACTGAAGTGCCCCCCTTACCCTGTTCTGGGTAAGGAACCACAGAGCTGATGTCAGCTACATTTAGATTGTCTCTAAGGCCTTTTGGCATTATAAAAGGAAGAAAAAGAGAGAGAGGAAAGAAAACCCAGACACTCATGAACTGACTTCTAGGTTGAAATTTGTTGCATATGTTCAAAAAATACAAGTGACATTTGCTCCCATGTATTGCAGGCAGCAGTAACAGAAATTTGACATGTCAAATAGAGTACATGCCACTTAATCTATCCAGCTTGAGATCTGGAACACAGTGTGTTACAAAGACCTGAGGAAACAAACAAAAAAAAAAAGAAACATTAAATATATGTGAAATGCTGTGGAAAAAAAGTGTAAATTCTGTTTTTCAGCCCCCAGCTTCACAATTCTTCCTTTCTGATGTAAATAGCTTCCAGCAGAAAGATTTGGGAGTGCAAATCTGTATGAAATGTTGGCAATTCAAAAAAAAAATTGTTGAGAGAAATGACATAGTTTGTTTCCTTCAAAATTTCTGAAGTTCTTATTTTTTTATGAAGTATCAGGAGAGGTTTCATAATCGGTCAGAATTAAATGCACCCTCAAATGTATATGTTAGCTTTCTCTTCAGCCCCTCAAGAGGACAATGTGTGGCAAAAGTCTAAAAACACTCACTACATTAATAAAAATTGAAACTAATTCAAAGAGTTAACAACCACTGCAAATAGATTTACTGCACTTCATTATAAAGTTAAAGTAAATGGAGCATTTAAAAAGAAATAACAGATGCCATCATCCTGGATGGATAATTAACTGCAGACTCTTTAACACTTATATTTAAATGGGACTGAAACATTTCAAAAAGATTTTTTTTTCTGTTGCAAAACATTCAGATATAAAAAAAAGACCATTCTCCTCCAACAACCTCCCTAGGGAAATGAACTTCTGAATACAACTGAGAAAAGACTTCAGGACTACAGGTTTCCATTTTTCATGAGAGGAGTGTGAGCTGCCTGTTGAGGTCCTGGGTGTAGAAGAATGGCAAAGGTGATACCCACCCATCCACCTACCTAACCCACTTCCACCCCTGCTGGGCAGTTTACCCTCCTCAGCCTTGCAGGTCTCAGCTTCCCTGCCTCTGGTGGACTTTCCAAGGCAACTCCGCCTTGCCTGCACCAAAACAGGTGCTGACACAGAGCCGAGACCACACTGTCACCTTCTGCACCATCAGCTCAGGTAGAGCTGCATGGGGACACCATTCCTTAGCAGGTGCACGATAATAAAAATAAGACTTCATTTCCATATGCATTTTTCCTGCACCTTCATTTAAACAACTCTGCCCTTTTTCCATCTCCCTGGTTCTGCGGAGATGCACAAAGCCAAGGTTTGCTCAGACCTATTCATTACAAAACTACACCTACTTTGCCGTCACTTGGCACCTTCTTTTGGCTGCAACAGTAGAAAAACTGGCTCACACTGACAGAAAGGTTGGAACCCTCCTCTGTTTTTTAGAGGTGATCTCTCAAGGTAAGGATTAACACATTGTTCAGACAGTCTGCGGGAACAAAGGTGCTTTTGCCATTCTCTGTGCCATTTCGAGGCATCAGATAACACCTTTCACTTTAATTTTGAGGAATACAAAAACCTTTGAAAACACAGCAAAACCATCAACTGCCAGGTTATAAAACTGACTCCAAGTTACCTCTTTTGAATGTTGAAGTTGGTGTGTAATACATGGCTGTCCAGAGGCTGGGTATATACCAGCTAAGGGTGGATGGGCATCCAGAACCATCAGGATATTTTTTCCCATCCTGGGTGCCTTCAGCACCTGGCACAGTTCAACCATCAGCTGCCTCAATAAATCATTTCAGGTTCTGAGTGTATGTTGCTTATAAAACACAGCCTTTCAGATAAACACAGGTTTCTCACCTTTTTTTTGTTGTTGTTTACCAGGCTGTATGTGTTACAGATTATCTTCTGAGTCAAGACACACAGATGCTCTCCTTATTAATGTGAGAAAATAATAGTGCCAAGGGGCATTAAAGATCTGTTCATTCAGGTTGGGGGGGGAGAAATTACACAATATGATGAAGTCAGAAAAATACCAGGAAACTAAGGACAGCCCCTCCCTTCAACTATTTACTTGTCAAATTGATTTTAAGTTCGAATATGTGGTCTGCATATATTGTCTCCCTATTAGCAGGTGCAAATTAATAATTGAGACTTTTGACAATCCTAGCACCAGAAACTTAATGTACATGTAGCAAAATGTGTAGCGTGTTGCTGGCTTGGTAAAAAACTGAACCGGGAGTCTAAACAGGAGAACAGAACAGGCTCCATCTCACAATCAGGAACAACTGGGTTTGCCTGTGCCTACATAGAAAGCAAAGCTCCAGCTCGAGGCATGCAGAGGGTAACTCATGAATATGAACATCCAAGAGCGATGATGACAGGAAGTTTACATAATGGTAACAGTATCTGTCATACTTTGCGATTCTCCCACATGTGATATCTGATGTCTGACAGTGACTCACGGGCCACGGCTCTCATGTGGCTGCTCAGTTAGGTATGACTAAAAAACAAACCCCGAGTCATGTAAGAGGCATGCACGTGTGCCCCGATGCTGACAGATGGGTGGGCGTTTATTGGGGCTGGTGTCAGACACCTGTATGCATCACCAATATTTAGAGGAAGGCACATGGGCACAAAACTGCATCTTTTACATACCCGTGATTTTGAGATGTCTGGGAAGAGAAGTGATACTCGGAGTCACAGTCCCCCCCCCCGTCTTGATGAGTCGATAAGTTAGCATTTTTGTCTCATTTCCATTTTCCCAAACTTCTACGTGTATGAAATTGCTATAGGCAACTGCCCAATGCCTTTGCATCTGCTAGAGCTGTTAAGTAGCTGATGAGGTCTTTTTCACAAGATCTGGCTTTTATTTAATTAATTATTTAGATTTTCCTTTTTTTTTTCTTAACAATTTCTGAAGATATAGAATCTGTTCCAGCAATATGGCGAGTGCAAATGCTCTTATTGGAGACTTGCTGATATCCAAGAAGATGTCTTAGTCCTGCTCTTAAAATTATCTATTTAACATAGAGGTGTAAATAAGTATGTGTAGATGTGTGTGTCGAAAAGGGATGTTAAGATACATAAATATCCAGTATCAGATATTTTTCTATAGTTCCCATGACAGCGGTTCATTTTAATGGAAATTGCTAAAGGACAGCCAGCTTCTTCATGATACTGGTATTGAGTATCAATATCTTCAATGATAAATAGAGAAGGTAGGGGGCTATATTCAGTCTTTAGTGCATGGTAAAACTACCACTGAAATTGGCAATTGTTGACTATGTAAAATTATGATTATATATTTCAGCTAACTAGAAAGGCCAGGGAAAAAAAACCCACATTGTTTTTCTTAGATAGCTGGATTCACTATTCACAGAACTTTCATGCCTGAATGGCTTCCCAGGAATCCTATGAATTGTTATAGATATTTTTTCAAAGATATTTTCTTGCACAGGTTTAAGTTCCCTGAAATGCAGCCTCACTTCACAGGTTCCTTCCTTGTAAACTTATTTGTGAAGGGAGGGTCTCTGCAGTTCGAGGACTGTCTGCTGGGGATGAAAGTGAGGGAAAGCGCTGTAAAACAAATAAAAAAAGGGAGGAGTAAGATCAAAGTACCTCATTAAGGCACTACATTACAGCCTTTTCCAACCTCTGCCTGCTGAGATTGTACATATCTGTCACCAGTTAGCTGATAGCCTGGTTCTGCACCAGGGAGGAGAGGTTGGAAGCAGGAACACATGGGTGCTAAAACTACTTGTGCTTCCCCACATAAGCTATATTCTGAGCCATCCTTGCAGCACTTAGATACAGGGGCCAGCATCCTTGCTTGATTTTTGAGCAAGCTGTGAAGCTGTTTGTGATGTTCTCAAGCAGCCAAGTTGCATTTCTACCTGAGCGCTCCTGGATATTTGTCATAACAGAGGTTCCTAATTTTATTTGGTTGTGTAGTCACACATGCTTACACCTCTTCTGCATGTCAAGGAAAAGATCTTCAGGGAGAGATCACAGAATCACAGAATCAGAGATTTCTGTATCTATAGCCTTTCCCAGCCAAGTCAGTGACAGGGCAGGCATGGCTGAGCTCTGCCCTTGCCCTCAGGCTTTGGCCATGTCTTGCTAATGCCAGCCTGTTCCCAGCAGGGTTGTCCAGCCCATCGAGAGCTTTCCATGATGAGGGCCGGCATGAAGGAATGGCCTGCCTTTCCTGCTCTGTGCTGCCAGAGCCAGAAGGACTTTGGATCCGTCTTTCCCGCCCAACAACTGTTTTTCATCTCTTAACAGGAGGCAGAAACTCTTCAGACTTGACAATTCCTCCAGGGCCAGTTTCACACCCACTCCTTGTGAGTGCTCCTCCAGGCTGGTACAGGTTCCTCCAGGCTGTTACGTGCCCAGTGGAGCCCTTAGGAGGAGGAGGCATCCCTAGGATCTGAACCAGCTTTCCAGCAGTGTGGCAGGACTGGTCTAAGGAGTTCAGGTGGCAGAGGCACGTTGGGATTTGCTCCTCTGTTGAAAAGAGGTAATCAGGGGGAAAAGCAATTGGTTTTCCATTCTGCTGTGTGAGCTGGCTTCTGTCCTGCCTCCTACATGTCCACAGCATATCATGAAGCTACGGCTGAAACCCAGTGAAACACCTGAGCATCTGCTCAGGTGTCTCAGCCCTGGCATCAATTGNCTCTGGGAATGTCTGGGGTCGACTGTGGCTTTAGGAATAACCTTAACAACTTTAACTATACTTTAACCAATTAATAACTGTGCAATTAATAACCAACAATTAACAAACATGTGACTAACATAATATATGAACTTAATCCTCGTCACAGGTAGGGCAAAATAATTATGCAAAAGATTAGCCATGATGTTTATATATGACAACCTCCCACACTGCAGGGAGACACCAGCAAACCTCAGCTCCTCTCTGAAACATAAGATTCACGTGGTCTCACTAAGAAAAAAGGGAAAGACAATGGTACAGCCACCACCACCACAGCTGCTCATTGCCACATTCCAGAGGGACACCTGCAGAGCCCCACCCCTGCCACATCCCAGAAGGACACCCCCAGAGCCCCATCCCAGAGCTGCCCAGTTGGGATCAACTCAGGCCTTGCATGGGTAATTATGAATGGATTGCAAACAAGGAATCTGGAGGCTTAGAAACAGGAGGTGGATTGCCTTAGGACTTGGCTGGTGGAGCAGTGATTAAGCAGCCTTGGCTGTTTGACACAGGTGGGAGAGAGGCACTCAGGTTTTTCTATGTGTTTGAATGTTGGGGTGCTGCTCTGCTTCAGATGTAATTTGATATTTATTTAGACATCTAGCCTTGGGCCCATGGTGACTATGGAAGCGAGAGAAATCACGAAGATAAATTCCTGACAAACAGATGGATGACTAAGCAGCTTTAGATGCCTAAATTGATAAGATTAATCATATTCCTTGATGCTTCCTAGACATACTGGTTGCACCTACCCATGGCACCTCAGCAGAGGTTCAGCAGGTCCTATATCCCTTCAAAGATGTGGCCAGAGTCCATAATTTCATTTTACACCCTACCCAAAACCTTGGTGACCAAATCACTAGTGGTGCCTTGCAGATTGTATTCTATAACTGTACAACATTATAGAGTTGCATGAATAACTACTAATAACGACAGTTCAAATATTTATTGAGCTGTAAAAGTCTCCTCACCACACCCATGGGATCATGATGTGATTCCATGGGAGTGAGATTTCATTTGTGAGCAATCACACCTTCAGCAGGTTTGCTCTGCCATGGCAGCCGCTCACCTGGCCTGCCTGCCTGCCTGGTGGAGAGACCAGGATACCTCTGCAGCATGGGCCCGAGGAAGTTCATGTGTAGTCTTTTTTTGGGTTGACTTTTTTTTAATTGCTTTGTAATTATCTACTAATAGCCTTACAAAAAGCTCTATTATTTCTCCTCCAGCTGAACAGGTCGGTTTGTAATGCAACTTACAAGAATTGGGTCTTCCATCCAAAGCAGGAAAAACAGCTCAGTTGTGGTCTCTGCAGCAAAGAACTTGCAAAGAGACTGAGCTCCACTTTTTAGGGAATCCATCCATCTTGAGGATGCTTGTGAATGCATTCTCTTTCTCCATCATTCTCTTTCGTTTTTCCCTCTCCAGTCCCTTGCCAATCCAACCCCTCCAAGAAGACAGGAACCACTTGGTTCACATCCATCTTCTCATCCTGGTGGTGGCTGTAGCACAAGGTGGCACTGGAGTATTTTTGCATCTTTTAGGTGACAGCTGGTTTCCTTCCTGTAAACTAGGACTTTTCCCATAGGGAATACAAACAAATTAGTGTACCATACAAATAATTACCTTTATGTAAATGCATGTGATAAGATACGTGGAATCTGAAATGATTAACTAACCTTCCATTTAACAACATTTCTGACATTTGATTCAAGGAATGAAGTCCAACCAGCTTTCCTGTGCCTTTTACTGTGGAACACCAAGGATGTGTAGTGGGCATTAAAGTGACTCAGCCATGCCTTGCTCTTCTTTGTCACATAGGCTGAAAATATGAAAAATGAGGGGAAAAAATTAAGGAAGCAAACAAGTCAGCCAATTTTTGATGTCCACTCAGAGTCAGCTGCCACTAGGGGAGAAGCACCTTCTTCTCACAGTTTGTCTTCATCGGTTTCTTTTGATCTGTGCTTCAGGTTAGGCTGAGGTTGACTTGAATCCTTGAATCCCAGCACCATCCAACCAGCACAGCACTGCATGGTGGCCAGCTGGGAAGCTGGTGATCCAGCAGCATTTTCCCAGGGCTGGTCCTGAGCTTATTGAAGCTTGCTGTCAGTAGCTCCATGCAAACGTGGCTGTTTTGGTTCAAGGTCTGGAGCTAGATTGTTCAGCGTTTGTCTGGGGATTTCTGCACCACACCTTCCTGCTCAGTGTAGACATGTCCCAGGTCTATCATCATTTTCATCTGCCAAGCATTCAGACAAAATAATTAACTTAGCTTTGCTGGCACACATTCTTCACTCTAAATTATTTGTATCAAAGAGCATTATTTCAACAAAATCTTTGTATTTAAATCATGAAAAATAAACATGAGAAGACTCAACAGTAACAACACTGATTAAAAACATAGAAAAACTTGACTGTGTTTTCTGGCATAGACAGATAATTAAGAGGATTTTTAAGGGTTTTCTCTGTACCAGGTAGAGATTTAGTGGTATTTTGTGCTAATCACCTCTAGGCTGCTGAGACAGTACCACAGCATAACACAAAATAAATGACCAGAAGGCTTAATGTTTTTTGTGATTTTTATTTAAAGTGATTTCATATTGTGGGCTCATGCTGAAAGGTTCATTTGTTTTTGAGTTTCTGGCTCTGAGGACTGTTATCCACGCTGTGAATTTACCACTGTGTTTGTCCACACAGTTATTGGAGTGCATATAAATAGTTTTCAGGTCCTATTCAAGCTTGTCTGTCTTTTGGTCTGAAACACCACTTTTTACAGCTACTGATCAGTGCATTTTAACTACCTGCAATGCTGTATCTGCTGTGAAGATTACTGTGATTCATGAAAAAATTCTCTTATCAGGCTAGGAATATCTTTCGCATAAGAGCATACCTGCTGTAGGAGTGTTATACAACACCTCCTGCAATAGGTGGAGGAGTCTCACCAGTCACTTCCCTACACTGTGAATTAAGTCCTGAAGTGCTCATGTAAGTTATTTTATACACAAGCATTTTTTTGAGGGATCATTTTTTTAATGTCACCCTGATAGAGTTTCAGACACTTTTTGACTTCTGGACATTATGTTCTCACACCAAGACTCATCTTGATGCCTTTTGCCACACGCCTCTTCTGTTGCAGAGTTCCTGAAGGGCAGTCTGAGACACATGTGGGTAAGACACAAGGCCACAGCTATCCTCAATGAATTCAGGTGTTGTTTGAGGCTATTCCATCTGCAAAGTCAGCTACACACTTTCAAAGTGTTTCCTGAGTGTTTGAGGACCCCAAGAGTCTGGAGAGCTGAGTGTGTCACACACTAACTTCACTCCTCTTTTCTCTCAAAGGCAGCATGAAACTGTGGCTCATTCTCCTGCTTTCAAGAGTGGTAGGAAAAGGGTCACCAAAAGTTTTGGGGTTTCTGTTACAGGTTAATTATCTCATGTCCTGCTGCTTGGTGCCCTGCTTGTTGTGCCAGCTTTCCATAAACAAACTTTGGGAATCCTTGTTCTAATAGTATCTTTCCATCTTCTTAATGGCTATGTTTTTTCACTCCATATGGCCACTTCATCTGCATTAAGCCTCCTCACTTATAACAAAAAATCCTTCTGTCGTTTCTGTGTTTAGCCAGGTCTGTTGCTCAGATGGTGCAACCACTGAATGCTTAAGCTGAGTCTGTGTAAAATGTTGTTTCTCTAGCTATAGGCAAGGTCAGAAATAAATATCTTTGGTACCATATCGATTTAACTGAAAATCTAACTAGACCTCCAAATCTGTGTGCTTGGCCGCATATGTTAGAAACAGATCCTCTAGGAACTGATTTGTAATAGCCATTCCTACCACCACCTCCTCCTCCTCCCCAGAAGCCTGACTGCTCTTGATTATATCCTGACTGTGTCCAAGGAAAGTTGTCTGGACTGAGTGAGGCTGAGAGAGAAATTTAATGTTGTTTTAATATCTTTACACCTTGGCTGGTGTTTCCAAAGGTCCTGTGTTTCCAATACTAGCAGACAAGGATTGTAAGTAATACAAAGAAAAGCAGCAGAGCAGAGTGAACATATGATAGTACTGTGCAATTTCCTCTGTTCCAGGTATCTCTGCCCATTCTAAGCCATGTACAATGTCCTTGCACCTGTAGGTCTTCCATGAATTTGTCAAATCACTTCTTATGCACAATGAAAACTTGAGCATGAGCAGCATTCTATGACCAGCACACATCAGCATAGCAAAATTCTTCCTCATTTGTTTCGAATTTTCTGGATGATAATCTTATCTGGCCAACCCTAATCTTATTGCAGGCAGAACAATGACCAGTTGTTCCTGATTCACTTTCTCTATTGCCACAATTAACTCCATAGGTCTCTACTGTATTTTTCTTTAGGTCTTACTCTACTGAGTTATTTCTTACAGGATCTATCCCATGCTTTTTTTTTTTAAAATCACTGTCATTCTCTATTTCTCTTCCCCTTGTGCTTTATTTTTTATGAGAAAAAGATCAGAAATATATGTGGTAGAAAGAGCAGGAACTTAGAGTGACTGAAAGACATTCCTCTCCTCTCCTCTCCTCTCCTTTCAACTCTAAGCTAACTGTGCTCATTAAAGACCTTATCCAAATTACCTTTTGCTCATGAAAAATGTTCCCATTAACTTGGAAATGAACCAGGTGTCGGCTTTCCTACTGTCTGAAGATGGAACAATATAAGTGGGAAAGCACATTATTGCAGGGATCCAACTGAACAAACATAATATCATGCCAGATAAAGCCCAATCCATAAATCTAACAGACAGTCAAACCCGGATTTTACAATGTTAACAAGAACCATGCCATTGCCTTCAGTGTGGTCAGGCTCTCCATCCAGGTCTTTATTTCCCTCTAAGAGCCAGTAGTAGAGTCATCAGGTATCCACCACAGTACACTGGTTGCCTCAGTCCCCAGTCCCCAGGTGACCGGACATCTTCTCCATCCCTGTAAATAAAACCAGGATATTTTAAATTCACTGACAAATTAGCTGCAAACAGACCGGTCCTTTTGTCACGGCATTCAGGATGAGAGTATTTTTCCTTTGAGGTGATCATGACAGATTTTCTCTACTGTATAATCTTCTTCTTGGTCTTTTAAAATGTTGTCTTAGATCTTTATTCCAGCTAGCCTTCTTCTGCCTAAATTCATTCCTACTCTTAACACCTAGCCTGGCCAAGGAGACTTTTATTAGCAAAGGAAGCTGATTTAACTGGGCACTGGGAAGCTGTGGCAGTCGTTTGGCTGCTTCATGCTCAGAATTCTTCTCTCAGCTTCTGGTGATGCATTATTTCTCAATTTCTCCTTGCATGCTTTCTGTTAACAATTCCATTTTCAGCACTAAGTTACACCTTTATTACCTCAGAGCTGTAAATATGTCTCCAGCAGCCCCCGTGGCAAGGCGCTGCCATAAGGGACGATGCCTTTTCCCCTATATCACCAGGTGTGTCTCAAAACTTTGCCTCCCCTTTCTACCCCTGCCTTCCCTCCTGCCAGGAAAGCAGATTTTTCAATCAGGGTATCTGTGCAGCAGGTTCAAAAGCAGGCTAATTCTTCAGTAGCACTATAAATAAGCCTGTCTCTCTCTCCGCTCCTCCAGTTCAGCAGCTCAGGCCTCCTGGTGCCATAAAAAGTCACCGTCACTGGAACCTTTGCTCTGTGACTGCACATTTTTGGGCAATAGGGCATGTAACACACTTTTGAGTCTTCATATGCCAAGATGCAGAAAATCAATTTTAATGTCCCTACAAAGAAGAGCTAGTGAAGCAAAAGGCTATCAATACTGCCAGACACTCTCCTGCACTGGAGGTACGAGGAGAAACGCTACAAAAATAAAAAGAGGTTCAGTGCTTTCTTTAGCCCCTCACTGTTGTGACAGGAATCAGCTGCATAACACAATGCAGAGGAATAGAAAAGGTAAACGAGTGTTGTCTTCATCATTTCCTTAAGAAATATTTGTCTCAAAAAAAGGAAAAATCGAAGGATTATGCATTCTTTGCCTGTTATCATAGAATCATAGAATGGTATGGGTTAGAAGGGACCTTAAAGATCATCTAGTTCCAACCTTTCTGCCATGGGGAGGGTTCTGTTAGAAGATTTTACTCTGTTCATGTCAGCACCAGATCAGTGAGCAAATGAGAAAATCAAAAAGTCACATCTAGAAACCTGCAATGCCTGAAGAGAAAGTGTTGATAAAAATTTCCAAAGACAGAAGTAATTAAATACTAAAGTAATGGTACTATAAGGATCTCCGTGTAGTTTTAATTACAATCCCTAGTTCTTATCAGTCAGTAATAATGGCTTTACCATATCTTGCTGCATCTGAGGCATCAAACTATCCATATCTTTATTTTTAAGCCCTCATACTAGCTTCAAAATTCATAATGGTTGAACTCCACAGATGAGAAAATAGAAAGTGAAAAGAAGAGAGAGAACAAATCAAAGCAATCAATTCAAAAGAAACTGGTTTTTGCAAGCTGAAGAGTAAATGTCTTCAGAATGTTTCGCTCTAGGGTTTTGACAGAGGCAAATTCTAAAATCTTGGAATACATGGTAGAAAACAAGTCAACAGTTTTGTCAGCAAGTAACACATAAATGGGAATTATTTCAATCATATGAGAATCTTAACCTTTGCAACTGTGCCTTTCGAGGGATATTTTGAGTAGAGCGTGAACTGACACCCTTTGGAATGCTCACACAAGGCATGTTCTTGTTCTTCCAGTTTTCTTCGGCGCGTCTGCTGCCTCTAACCTCCTCCTTCCCGGCTGCATCCTGAAACAATTTCTCAGTGCAGCCCAAGCACATGGCTATCTGCTGTGTTTATTTAGCAATGGGGAAGGGTTGTGCTGGGCAAGCTTTCTCTGTTAATGTACAAATACTGATACCCACAAAATACAAGTGCAGCACTTGGCACAGTGAAAGTCTTTTCAGGCTGGGTTTATAACAAATATAAACTTATGTTCAACAGGTGGGTTTAGCTGGTGTTTTCCCCTAAATGTCCTCCCAATAACAGCATTATTTAAGCAACTTCAGAGAGGAATAATGCTGAGTGCAAAGAGACAAATGTAATAAAGCTGCGAGGAACATGTTCACACAGTGCATTTAAATGTGCACTGAATTATAAACAAAGTGATTCCATAGAAACATCTACAATAAAAAAGTTTGGTGTGAATAGATTTTTCTATTATGAACCTGTTTGCAGGTATCCCTGTGCAACCCATTAAAAAAAACCAATATAGCTTGAGAAAAATTAAAAAGGAACAAGTTTAAGGGATTATATTAGAAAAAAATATTCAAGCACAAAAAAAAAATCATGGTAAGCACACAAAACTGAGACTTACAAGCACTAAACTCACAGTATCCTGTAGAGTTACAGACGTTGTCAGAAAAAGAAGCTAAGCACTTTGAGTGCTGCATATCCCCAAAATACATAAAGTTGAAAATAGATATTCAATATGCAATGCAAAAAATTTCTGAATTATTAAATCCATGCTGTTTTTCTGTGAGCACTGCTTGCTTATAATCACTACTTCAATGAAGCTTTCTAAACCACTGAAACTGTCACAGCTTTTACTACATTATTTCCTAGAAGAATCATAGCTTAGTGTTTCACTGTGGCATGTGAAATAATTTTAATATCTGTACCGCTGAAAAGACATGGTCAGTGTTCTGCTACTACAAATGGTTATATTTTGTTAGAAATCCACTGGAGATGGTGGCTGTGAATCCATGAATAATGAACTCAGGGTGCACAGAGCTGTCATTTTCTGGAAATAAATAAATCACCTGCTGAGTTATTTTACTAAATTATAGTGTGTACATCACTTTGATATATAAGGTAATGTTATATTTTTATCTGAGATAGAGAAGAATTTCACAATAATTATTTTTAATGCATATTGTAACATATACATATAGCCATGAAACACTCTGAGAAATTTGGGGTACTTTGGCAAAGGTGTTTTTCCCAACAGGAGAAATACATATCCTGGAGATGAGGCATTTAAAAGAAAATCCCAGAGGGAAGAGGGTGTGGTTTCTAGCAAGGGTTTAACCTCCCTGCTTCCCAGCCCATCTCTGTTTTGACAAACATGCCTTACTTCCATTGGAAAGCATTTTTCTCGTAAAATTCCCAGCTGGCTGGAATTGGGAGTTATGGCTATTTCCTTCCAGAGTTTGCTTTCTACAACAAAGCAGTACAGGTTGCAAGGCTTGTGACAAATATGTCTTTAACATCAATTGCATGCCAGGCAACTGCTTTTCCCCCGTGTGTGCCAAGCTGTGCAGGATCAGGTGTTCCTTCTTCTTCTGCCACATTTTAAAAGCAAGTGTGTGAGATATTACTGCAAAACTCACCTCTGTCACAATACAGCACAGGAACACTAAAAATGTGTTGCTGCTTTTCATACAGAATATTCTACCATTATAAGGCTTTGCTCTTTGGTGGAGACAAACTGGATTCTGATAGAAATACAGAGATGTCCGAGTCTTTTTTTGTCTGTGGGGGTTTTTTTTTCACATTAGGAAACAATTAATTTCATGGTGTTTATGAACTGTTAAAAATAACTGTACCTATTTTTCTCTTTTCTTCAGTCAATTCTCTGCAGAGGCTGCCACACAAAAATTCAGTAATATAAATTTCGATGAACCTGCAGACACATTTATTCATGATTCATTTTAAGAGCTTAAAGCAGAAATGCAATGCAGTTCATGAGCTTTCCTTTGGGTGGTCCTGAGGCATATACCAACAGCTTATTACACTGATGTATTATACAGTTTGCTTTTTGCCAGTTCTTGAAAAAACAAACAAGCCTATACAACCAAAATTTAAATGACAACTTTCTGGTTCACTTTAATTTGTCTTTCTACATGCAACATGCATGTACTGCATCATATTTGCCCTTTTCACTTGGTATTTAACAGCACTGTGAGTAGCTCCTCCCCAGTTTGTGTATTAATTTGGGGGATTGGCAGGAGCTGTACCTACCATGTTTTCAGGTGTTGAGTTAGAAATCCATCCTGTGGAAATGCCTACCAGCACTAATCTCCCAGGGCATGTACATATGACTATAGGTGTAGGTTGGATTAAGGTTAGCTATTTTTTGACTCAGTAGCATCTGGCAGAGCATTCCTTGCAATTCCATACACACCTGCAGGAGTAGTTAACATGGTGCAAGAACTGGCATAAGTGTGAGATTTTTGTTAGCCTCTAACTTAACATCTGTTATATGTTTCCAGAGGCCTAAACCAAAGTTAGGAACAAGCTGATTATGTACATTTAACAACAAAAAAACCCCTCCAAAAAAACCCAAACCAAAACAAAAAAAAAAAGTGGTATGTCCTTTCTTTTGTGTTTCTTCTCTCTGGTAGATCCAATCTTATAGAACCGTCAGTGAGAAATACTGCCCATAATGTTGGCCTAAAGGAGCAGGGAATGGATTGGAGGAAGAGAGAAGGAAGAAATTTAGAGAGTGCAGAAGACACCTGAGTGCAGCATCTGCAGGTGTATGAGGAAAGGAATGGATCTAAAATGGTTTCAATCCCAGCTCCCTTTCCTTTTACTGGATTTCTTTTCCGTTTAAGCAACAAGAAAGGGGTCACAGTGCTTTATTCCAAACTCTTCAAGCCATCAGCTGGCTGTTTATCCATCAGGAGCCTCAATGCTCTGACAGAGGTGATCAGTGAAAACAGTCACCATCCTCCTTTTTCCCTCTCAACCTGGATTTGAGAGCATTCCTGATCAGAGGGGTAAAAACCCTTTCTAAGTATTCTGAGTCACAACCCTCCATTGAAACAGCCCCCTTCAAAGGTGTAGCATCTCTTTATATAGCAAGAGACTTTTTTGTTGTGGAAGGAGCTGCTTTGGCTCCAGAAAGAACACTTGTCCTATATTGCTTCCTGAAAGGGAGCATTTCAGCTGCCACTGAGTCTGCAGGACCAGGGATGCTGCAGGAAGACTGCCAGAGGACAGTAGACATTAGTCCAGTGCAGGACAACTGCAGCACCTCTGCCATCCAGCATGGATACCTGTGCATCCTGTCCTGTGGCTTAGACTATTAGAAAAATTAAAAATCTCTCTAGCTAACCTGTTATTCAGAGAGAGCCTCCCTCCCTGGATCTCTCTCCAGCTCACTGCCTTACCCCTGTTTCAGCCACTCCTCCTCCCTGCCCAGACACATTCCTTCCAACCCCTCCCACACCTCAAGCTGAGGGCCTTGGGTTCCTTACATGAATGAATGGCTATAAATGTTCTCAAATGTGGTGGCTCCCATACACTGAAAACAGTTTTCTTTATCCTGAGGGAAAGGCTATTATTTAGGCAAGCCTTCCTTAATGTTTTTCGTCCTCTGTTTCCCACCTTACAAACAGCAAATTGAATTAGACTCTCAGACAACTGTTGATGTGGGAGAGGAAGAGCAAACACTGACGTGTACATACACACTTCTTAAGGATCTGCCTCTTAGTTTAACAAAAACAACCTTCTGTTATTCAGCCTTAGTATGCCTGGATGACTTAAACAAAAGCTTACTGAGCATTGCTCCTCATTCTCTAAGAGGGATGTGAGGAGAGCAAAAGCCGACCATGCAGCTCCAGACTCACAGCTATGGTTTGGTTCATCCAAGAGGATGAATGGAAAAAAACCTAAAAATTTATTTCCAGAATGCAGACTTTTCTAGACATTTCCCAGTGTCCATGAGGTGCAAGAGAACTAGTTCAGCTTCAGAGCATGACTGCAAAGCAGCTCCCAGAGGAACCATGGACCATCTGGACACACTGTCCTGGCAGACACAGTGCAGCAAAGAGCCACTCACAGCCACTGCAGAGGCATAGGTTGTCCCCAGACATCCTCATGCCACCACTAGAGATGGGATGGTGTAGGATGGCTGCAAGCATTTCCCTTCCCAAGCAGGGCCTCCCAAGTAGCACCATGCTGGGCGTCTCCTCTTCCCACAAGCCCTTGCTCCACAGGGCTGTCCAGGGGTGTTGGTTTTTGCTTCCGTACTTTAAACATTTCCTGAAATGTCAAAACTTGTCATCAGTAACTAGGTCAAACTTGCTGGAGCACTGTGTAGGCTCCTCCTGAAACCTCACCAATGTGTCTCACCCAATGTCCTTTCATTCTTGGTCTTTTTTGCCACGTCCAAACCCAAGCCATACCAATAAATGAAAGTTAACCATGAAACTCACTCTAACTTTTGTCCTAATGTGGCTTTGAGCCAAAGGCAAAGAGTTAATGCTTTAATCCACTTCACCATCTATCCCTCTGGGGGTTCATAACTCAGCCATGAATGTTTGTTCTGAGCTGAAACTTGTAGTGCAGGTTCTCCTCCAAAGAGCCGCAGCAGGGCAGGAGGCAGCCGCTCTCTGGAGAGCACCCTGGCACCCCGCAGGGAAGACAATGGGAAAGCAGTAAGGGAGAGGAAGGGCAGAGCCCCTCTGCAGGGAGAGAGGTGGGAAACGAGGCAGGGTGCAGTCTGGAAAGGGAGGAAGGAGGGAAACACTACAAGACATCTTTGACTCGCTTATTCTTACTCTCCTATGGTTTGTCTGGATTGACTTTTCACTCTTTGCGCAGGGACCGGGACTTGCATTCTCCTGATCCTGGTTAGGTAGTGTTGGTGTCAGTATAGTGCTCTGAATCATCATAATCCCAGAAATAATAATATCCGTGTGACTGTTTCATATTCCTAAAACTGACCACCTTTGAATTTGTGGGCATACATTTTTATATCCTTGCAAGTTTTATACAGATTTTTACAAGATTCAAGCAAACAATGTACGTTATCTGAGGTCCTACCATTGGGATATCTGCATGTCTCAGGCTTTAGGGTATGGGGTTTTTTTATAATTCCCTTGAGAAGAGTGGAAATGCTACATCTGTTTTACAGAAGAGAAACAGAGGTATAGAGAAGCTAAATGCCTTCCCTGTGACCAGGTAGGACGTCTCAAGCAAAGCAAAGAATGAAAATATTTCATGGAATCCAGACTGCTGAAGTCTTGTAGTGGATTCCCAAGCACAGGGACACTGAGATGTGAACTATGACATCTACTGACTGAAAAATAACATTAGGCATTCTCTTATCAGAACACGAAGTACTTATATATGCAATGTTTACCAACAGTTTTCTTTGGTCTTGATTTCTAGAGTAACATTTTTAATTGCTTTAGTGCAAAGCTTGGTGGAATTATAACATTAATGGACCTAATGAAAGATTTTCCATTTCTAAAATCCTTTTTCTGACATGAACCTTCTAAACACATCTTACTGAACAACTCTCTTATTTCTTTTACGTAGCTACTCCTTATTTTAAAGGTCTCTCCATGGGTAGCAGTTAGTTAATCTGAATTTTGAAACCCCATACGGAAAACAATCCCTATAGCCTAATGTCCTCTTTGTATGGGTACACCTACCACCACGCCTGATGATAGGTACACCATCAAAGATTGCTGTGGATGTGAGCATGTTAAATTATGTTTTAACATGCTTAACATTTATTTAACCAGGGGCACAGTCACCAAAGCTGTAAATTTCCTGACAACTTTTTGATTGATCCAAGCTGTTTGATTTGCAGCAGGGACCAAGTTGCAGCAAAAAAACTCGTGGAAAAGCCATGCTTTTTAACAGATACTGACAAGTCAGTGTGAGGATATCCATGCTTAAGCAAGAAGCTGGAAATCTGAAGGATGAACAGTTCTGATGAGAAAAGCACATCCCAGTTTCCCATCACACCTCAGTGTCATGTGCTGTACTGAAAGGAATGACTGGCACACCCTACATAATTCTGTGTCTCATGCAGGAAAATGGCCAAAAAAAGGTGTCACATGAACACAGCAGCCATAATCGACCACCTGCAGGGGCTCTTGCAACAGAATGTAATCACCAGGTTTGCAGTCCACTGAGAGTCCCATCAGTGTGCAAGTAACAACACTGCAGATGTAGTCATGCTGATGAGGCATCCATCCAACTGCACCTCTGACCCCCTGTCATCAGCAAGCCCACTTTAGCCAAACACCTTGCACAAGAGTGGCTTTTGACTGGTGCCATTTAGCAGATCAGAGCCACAACAAGTGGTCACTCCCACTCCTTGAGTTGCTGAGTCATTAACAGGAGAAATAGGCAATGATTCAGCCTACATGCATGGGATGGGTGCACTGCTGTGCCTCGTTACCAGCTGGATTGCCACAAAGAGAAATCTTTGCATACTTTCCAAACAGTATTTCACTACATGCTAATGATAGGAAAAGCCAGAAAGCTTGCTGGGATACCACCAGGGTTGGCTACAGAAGACCTAGGAGTCTGAGACTCATGGATCCTTATCTATAGGTGCTTTGCACTACAGGCACGTACACCATTGATAAATGTGGATGAGCACAGAAGAGACGTGGGAGTGTCATCCTAGGAATATTAACTTAAACTTCCTGAAAGATATGCTCACATTTCAAGCACATCTGATACTTGGAAATATAGGACTGATTTCTCTTCTACATTTTGCTCTGTCCCACTCGTGACATTACAAAAAGTGGCTCAGCTTTACTCCCTAATGTATGCAATGTATACTTCACAACCAGCAGCCCGAGCGAGAAACTAAGCCTGTAGGCAGGCAGAATAAGCCATTACTGAAGATTCCCTTTGAGATGGAAAAATGAACAATCATCAAACCCCAGTATTAATGTGGGATATCAAAAGATGCCTCAGCAGAGGTCATGCATCTTACCTGCCTTCTCATTTCCAAAGCCAAATTAGCACATTCTTTGAAGTACCAGTGTTTACCCAGGAGCCATTAAATCATCTCTGGGTACAGGCAAAGATCTAATGACTAAGCAAAAACATTTTGCACCTCGTTTCAGCCGTGCATGCTGCTTTGAACTGGTGCTCCATTCACAGTATGGGCTCTGGTCCCCTGGCACTCAACTGGGGAAAAGGGTGTGGGGTCCACCAAAGGAAAGCTTGTTCTGGGAAAGCCTTCGGACTACAGGATCACATGCTGGCAGTCACCACCTGCCTGCCAGCACAGGCAGTCTGTCACCTGCCTGCTCTCTCACCTGTGTTTATTTGGTGGCTGGTCTGCTTTTCATTAAATAGCACAAGACCAACATATTTGACCTTGCACCCAGTCCCTGGTCCTCTGTCTAGTCCTTCTCCACAGTCGTGTTCTCACAAAACAAGCAGGAATAACAATCAAACAAACAAAAGTGAGAGAGAGAGAGAAGGAGACAACTACCGGTGGAACATCCTAGCTCCCCGAGTCCCAGAAACTAGCATTTGCTCTTCCCAGAGTCCCTCTCTGAATGCAGCAGCACTGGATGGCATACAGTGGGACTTTGTGCTCTGTCTTTTTCAGTGTTTTTCTCTTTCCTTTGGGGGATTATTAAGTGTTCACTTCTCCAATATTTGTCTCTTCGGTCTAGAAATAGCACAGGAATAATATTTCAGCTGAGTGAGAAAACGCTGACTTCTGATGTTTTCCACAATAGATGGGTTGATGTGAATATGAAAGATGATGTACTTGATTTGCTTCGCTTTCACCATCCTCTAGAGAGTTTAATCTATCCAGAAAAGAAGTGTCTGCTTTTCTCTTCCTATGTGACTGGCAGTTCATCATCTTGTAAGAAGTAGTTATTCTAAACACAAAAAAGAAGAATTCTTAAGGCAGCTTGATGAGTTTGACTCACCCTATTTGCAGTCAACTTCCTCTACAAGGTTATGAAGGGATATGTTTAATTGGCCAGGCACCATCAAAAAGGTGACACCTGAATTCAGTGCTTGGACTTCGAAAGAAAGGGGGTTTCTGTCTGCTTATCAATTTTCACTGAATTGAAAGTGTCAGATTCAGCTTTTAAAACTGGCCCAAAGCAACACGTTTACTTCATGTTTGCCTACAAATATAATCTTATTTTTCATACTTCCTAATAGTTGTTTCCAATCATTTTATTTCCCAAAGGAAAGAAGAAAATTATTCAAATATCATAAGACAAAAGAAATTTTTCTCATGCCATGTTTTCTTATTTTCATAAAGCTTTTTTAAAAAATTCTCACAGTATGAAGGTTATACACTAAATATTATTAACAAGGTTGGTTCTGATTCACTTATCTATGATAAGTCTGACCAGCACAGAAAAAAGCTGTGAGATGGTGCAAAACAAGGGGTCTCTTGCTTGATGATCACCAGCAGAGAGAGCCCAGAGAGCCATGGCACCTCCTTACACCTGACAATCTGTCCTTTACCTGAGGGAGCACCACTTGCAGCCCTTCTGTCAGCCAAAAAAGGAAGGACACTTATTCTTCAATTTAGTTCCTGGTACCTCTAGCTCAAATTCTGGTAAATACAGCCTTTCCCTGCTTTTATCAGACACGCAAAGCTCCAAGTGGCACAAAAAATATGTAAGGGCATAAAACAAATGGACGTTGAGCAAGAGCTTCTGCTTTTCTTCCCTAGCCATATGAGGATAAGGTGACATTCAATTACATTAAAAATTGGCAGGTTTGACTAAAGGAGGTCCTCTTTCACATAATTGATGGATGGAAGTCCTGGCCCCAGGATGTCATTGAAAAGAAGTGCTGCTCCTTGACTCGGATGAATCTGCAGGGATCTGCACATGCTCCAAACCCATCCTCAGGAATGCAGTTGTCTCCCTGGAACTTCCCAGGATCTATAGGCTGCAAGACCCAGAGATGCCTCTTTGAAGGGATTTTGCAGGAAAAGAGCCAGAAAAAAGGCCTCCTTTGACATGTCAACAAATGTTTCTTACACACGACATCTGTGCAGCAATTGTGAAGGTTTGGTTCACCAGCAGCAACAAGTGATGTGCACCTTTTCACAAGCGGCAGAGCAACTGACAGCTGTGCTAGGGCTCGGGGCTTCATTGCTAATGATTTAAGAATTTAAGGTGATTAATGCTTTTGGACAACATTTATCAGCTACAAAATCTTAAGAAGTTCTACTTTTTCATTTCCATCAGGGCCTGCATTTTTCCCATTGACATTGATGTTTATTTTGATGACAGAAAATCAGATCAGACACCCTCTTCAAGTAGCACATTGGCAAAATTAATAATAAAATAGACAAATGTCCCATGGCAGGTGCATAGTTTTCAAAGGAAAACTGAGTATACCCTGTGACTAGGGACAATACCTAAATAGTCCGGGGTCCTTAGTTACCAGCAATTTTTTTGCCATGCTTTAACAAATATTTTCAACAAACATTTTCAGACACATCTATTTGCATAATAAAGTAACATCTTCAACAGGCTGGAAGCCACCCATGAAGCCACCCAACTTGGCTCCCCAGAGCCTGGAGTGGCATGAGTTGGGTATGTTCTACAGTTTCACAATAGTCTTTTATTTCAAGTTTTATTTATAACAGAAGGAGGTGCCTTGAAGAGTGCTGGCATCCAGATAACTAATGGGGGAAATAAAACAACAGGTGGAGCCAGTATCTGCCCAAATTGCAGCACAAGTGCACCAGAGTTGTTGACAGGGTGTTCTTTTCAGAGTATATTAAATCCCAGACTGGAATTTAACTTTGTAGTTCAAATGACATGAACTTATTGTGTGGCACAGTTTGGCCAAGAAGAGGAACAGATTATGTTGGATATCTGTGCTGGGTACTGCACCTATAAAAATTGGGGCATACAAGCAGTTTTAGCAGGTGAGACCAAGGCTGTGTTTCACCCGATGTCCTGCCACCAACAGCTGCTCTAGGAATGCCCATGGAAGAGTAAGACAAGCAACAGCTCCAGAACAAAGATGTGCCAGCTTGGCTCAAAAGACCAGCTCCTGAATTTCCATAAGTATTGGAGCAGCAAGTGTAGAGACCCTCTTTTCCTCAGGAACATTGATGAGAAACACACAAGAAGACATATCATTTTCAATGCTGTACCCCAAGTAATTTAAAGTAAGTACAGCTGTATTGTTGAAGTTGAAAGGGACACATGATTATTTTTTTTAAAAAAAATCAGTTTCACCAAACCATTTATCATATTTTCTTCACTTCCAGGGCATAAGATCATGACAGTGTGATGAGGCAGTTGCTCCTGTCTCCTTGCAAGAATGACTCTCCAGGCTCTTTTGGACAGGAAAGAAAACTGCAGGGAGGTGCAGGGTGCTGCTACCCCTGGTGCCAGCAGCAGGCACAGATGCACAAACCCACTGGACAGCCCAGAACTGGACAAGTCGTGGGAGTGTTCATGAGTTGGACAAATTTGTCCCAGTGGTCAGCATATTCCAAAAACCAGCTTCTGCCAGAGCCTTCAATCCTTAGGAAAATCTTAATGCATATAAGAAGAGATGGATGATTTAGGCAGAGCAGCCAAATACTATTTTAATTGATATTTGCCCTCTGTAGCAGCTCAGCCCAGTGCCTGAAGAGCTAAAACACCAAACCAAAATGTGTTTGGCAGGCCAAATACACCTGGTCAAGAGAAGCACCTGAAAATTAGGATTTCCACCTGAATTAAAGCACTTTACCTTCTGAGGTTTGCGGCTCACTATTTATAGCACAGCTGGGTGGGTCCTGGTCTTAAGCATGTGAGTAGTCCCATTCACCACTGCTGCTCAGGAGAGCAAGGGCTGTGACAGCACCTTTCACTGTCTCTTTCCACCCTCAGCAAGTGCCAATGCCGAGGCTGCTGAGCAGATGTGTGATAACCCACAGCCCCAGCTCGATCCCAGCTTATGGGGCAAACCACGGTCAATTCCACGGCACTCGCTGCTGTTATGGCAGGAGTCAAACAGCTGTGAGCTAAGTGGCATCAGGATCACATCATCTGCTTACAGCCTCATATGTTTCCAAAACATTCGCTGATGGGGCTGAAATTTTCCATGATTGATCTCTGGCCAAAGGCAACTCTTCCTCTTTTGTTTTTTTCTTTTAAGTGTAAGCAAACCCTTCATTTTCAAGAGAGAAGATGTTGGAAAGAGGGCAGAGCAACCCTGTGAGGAACAATTCTGTAACCCACAGCCTTTTTGTTCGAGCTTTTGTATCCTCATAATGCAAAATGTGATTTATTACCATAGGATAGCTAACTCCTAAAAAAGGCCAGAAAATGTACTATTGGACAAAACCACTTGTTTTCTCATTCTTCTGATTCGAAAACAACTCCTACATATATTTTTCCTGTAATTGTATGTACTGTGTTACAGTGGAAATCAGAAAGTCATTGCTACTAGCCATGAACAGAATGGGAGCTAATAAACCTGATTATAAAACAAATAAATCTTTCTCTCTGTAGTTCCAAGTGTATAAAAGCACCCTCTGCTTTGCAGAGCCTATGCAGGGGTCTAATCCACACCAAGGAGAAAGAGCAAACTCGAAGCTAGCCATCAGAACAGACCCGAAGAGAAGGCCAGCTCATTTGCAAGTGAACAGTTTACACAAACACCAAAAAGTGCAGACCTTTTTAAAAAAGTGGTATTACTATTGAAAATAATTTTCAAAGGCAGAACTATGAATGAATCTTCTAGCATTTGCTGCTGACTTCTGGACAAACTATCTCTTTACTAACTTGGAGCAGAAGATGGAGAGCCTGTGTTAGTTTCTCCAGGTTTTTGTTTCCAGCTCAGTGGTTTCTGCCTGACTGCAGCCCAGATTCCCCGCGAGGTCAGCAGCCATTCAAAATCACTCCTGCTCCCGAGGACCAGCCAAGCCTCATTATATTTCTGTGCAAACATCCTCCTGAAATCGCAGCTCCACTGACAAACAGTTTTGCACAGCAGAAAACAACGGGGTAAATCACACTGAGCTACAAGTCCCCACTTTAGAGTTCCAAGTGAATCTGTAAAAAGCATGTGACAGCATAGAGCCACAAAATCATTAAACATCACAAAAGCAGGCAGTGCCTGTGTGTTGGCCTAAGGAGGTGTTCAGGACCCACTCAAGGGTCAATTTGGTACGATGGTCACATATTTAGTGGGTTCCAAACTCACACAGTGAGGACCCAGACCTGGCTCAAGCTCAGCCGGAGTTGCTCAGCAAAAAAGTTGGTCTACAATGGGAATCTAACACAGAGCGGGGAAAGAAATCACCTTATTCACCAATAGGAACCCATAGAGCTGCTTGAAGGGGAGGTCTCATTTCACAGAAGTGATGGTAGCCACTGATCCCACGCCACGCTTCCCCCACCTCCATCTCTCTCTGCTGGCACCTGTGATCCTCAGGAGGTCACGCCTCCTTGCCACACTGGGAAGAGGAAATATGGATTTTTTTTGATTGCTATTATTTAGTGTGTGCATGTCCAAAGGTAGAAATCACATTGCATTCATGGCAAACACAAGAGATGTATAGCTGACACCAGGACACAAATATTATAATGTGGGGGGTACCAGTGAAGCAAACCTCAAACCTCGCAAGTTACCTAATCAATCACAGGCTGCCTGTGAATTCTCAGGCAAATCACACACCTGCCCCATAGGACCAGGGAGCAGGACTGTCTCAGATGCCTATATACTCAAATCCCTGCCTCACTGTCCTTTAAGCTCTATTTCTGTGCCATCCCAGACTTTTCCAGTAGTGCTGATATCTTACTCTTAAACATCATACGAGCTTTTCCTCAGCTCCCCTGACAACCCAATTAGATACATTTCACATTTTAATAGTTCTCTGAAAAGAGAGATCAAGTGAAATGAGGATTTCCTTCCCACCCAGGGATGCCATAAACATCAGGCTTCAGAGCCAGCCTCACTGACACTGAACATCTTTGTCTCTGCACTACATTGGTTCTGCAGAGGCCATGGGGAACACAACCTCCCCACAGCATATAGAACCACGGAATCATAGAATGATTTGTGTTGGAAGGGACCTTAAAGATCATCTAATTTCAACACCCCTGCCATGTGCAGGGACACTCCCACTAGACCAGGTCGTTCAAAGCCCCATCCTACCTGGCTTTGAATGCTTCCAGGGATGGGGCATCCAAAATTTCTTTGGGCAGCTGTTGCCAGTGTCTCACCATCCTCACGATAAAGAGTTTTTTCCAGACATCTAATCTAAGCCTACTTTCTTTCAGTTTAAAGCCATTCCCCCTCATTCTTTCACTATATGCTCCTATAAAAAACCCTTCTCTGTCTTTCCAAGGCTGGAGATTCCAGCCCCATAAAGCATGGGATTTATCTGAGGCCAAGCCTTCCTCATTAAGGAGGAGGGGCACCCAAAGACACTGTGTTTCTTCCCCATCCAAAAGGGAAGAGCTGACCTCCAAGTGAAGAGCAGGAATTGGAACATCTGTCTGCATGGGGCTGGGTGTCAAAGGCTGTGAGGGAGCATGGGGTGGCTGCTTGGCCAATGTGGCTCGTGGCAGAGGTGTGCTGGAAAACAAGCAGAGTTGGCTGCTGCCTGCAGTGCTTGATGGGCACAGCCAGTGTGAGTGGGGGAAGCAGTAGCTGCTGTGTTTGGGGGTTCTGGGAACATGGGGTGCTGCTCCTATGGTTTGGACTGCTGTTGGAGTCCCAAAATCATGCTTAGCCCTTGCTGCAGCAGTGATGCTGGGTAGCATCACTGGTATACAAGTCTTTCCTGCTGAGTTGTATGACTAATGTCAAGAGAGGGCTTTGGTTTGTGATTCTGTATTTCATCAAGAATCCTTCCTCAAACCCAGATTTAAACTTCTGCCTTCTGTCGGCAAGCTGGGGAGAGCTGCCTGCTCTGCCGCAGGGACTGCGCGCTTAGCGCGGGTTGGGGCAGAGAGGCACAAAAATAGTGTGGCAATGAGTGACCACAGAAGCACCATAGTTAGACATGGTTTGTTGAATGCCAGAAGTATGCAAGTAATTTTGCCAGAGAAGAATCTTCCTCCCAAAGAGGCTCCCAAAGAGCCTATCATCAGTTTTTTAAAGTGTTTGCAGTTTGCTGGCTGAAGCTTTCCACTGGAGTTGGTCTTGCCTAGGGGCTGTAAACTTGCAGAGTTGGAAAACATAGTGTTGATGTATTCTTGCCAAATCCAGCTTGTTCCTTGGATTGTTTCCTTTCTCTAATCACTGTTTATCTTTACATGGGCCAGATTGGCCCATTTCTTCCACTCTTTCACTAGTCTCTGCAACAGATACATGATCTCTGAAATTCTTCCTTGGCTGACCACGGTTCATTCATCGGGGAATAAATTTATCCCTTTGTTGGGAAATTAGTTACCACTCAGTGAATTTCTAATACCTCAGCCACCTTGGATTTCCAGGTTGTCACAGGAGCACTACCCTGTGTGCACCCAGGATTTCCCCTTTTAGCAAAACATCTGCCACCAACAGTCCACAAAAGCTCTGTACCTCCAGCTCTTGGACAGGAGTCAGATCTTCCCCACTCTCCCCCCAGCACTTTGATAGGCAAGGAAAAGGAAAGAGTTGCCCAAAACCTGCCCTCAGCTGTTTATCTAAGCAAGGATTTTCACTGCAGTTTTCCAAACTGCATTTGGAATTTCTACTCTCTTTCTCAAGGTATTTGTTTTGATTCTTTCTACTCACCTCTGTAATTTTTGAACTCCCAGGCCCATTTACTAAATGTTCTGTTATTGTTACTTACATTTCAGTATATATTCTACTCGGAATAGGTAAAAGAGATGAACAAGAGATTATCATCCCTTTTGGCAGACAGACAAGAGAGAAAGTGGGAAAATTAGGTTATTGCCTCACAGATTGCAGCACAGTCACAAGCAGAGCCTCAGTCCCTCGAGTTTGGTATCCTGATCCCTAATCCTGATTTTGATCCTGTAATTTTCCACCTGAACCCATTCCAGCTTTTGCTGATTCCACAGGGCTAGATGAATGTGCTTTAGGAATACCTCTGCCTGCCTGGGACAGCAATACTTTCATGCTGAAGAGAGGGGAAGTAACCGGCCACTAAAACAACGGGAGGCAGATTCAGCCCTTACGTAAGTGAAAGCAACTCTGTTCTGCCAAGCCTGAATTTGCCTCTGTATCCACAGCATTGCATTTTTTAAGATCCTCTGGCCAGCATGAAAGGGGGGTTTGGTAACCCAAAGAAACCATAAAGCCCAGCTCTGAACTGGCTCTAACACAGCCGGCTGCCATCTCGGACAGCTGGAGATCATTGAGCTGCGGACGCCGTGCCAGCACGCGGATCCATCACCCATTGCCCCCCACGGGGAAGTGAGGACCACAGCCAGACTATTCCCATCTTGCAGCCAGAACCATGAGGCTGAAGCAGCTCTGCTGCCACCTCACGCTGTGCTTCTCCCGGCCTGCCTCCGCCGAGAGCCCGCTCTCCGCTGGCGGGAGCGGAAGCCCCGCGGGCCCCGCTGCGGGAATTTTCACACATTAGCCTCTGCACAACTCCCACTTAGAAACAAAAAATCGCAAGTTTGGGGCAAAAAGTATTCGCCAACACCCTGTAATTGGATGAGTTGCTATTCAATTTCCCAGTGGTATATTTAGATACAATTTCTAGCTTCTTTCTTCTCGAGCCCACATTGAACATTTGGGGGTGCAGATCCTTATGGAAAAATAGTGCTATGACTTTATAATAAAGTCTTGTAAATATAGCCTATGAGAGAGAGCACACGGGGGGGG
>VZTH01014758.1:757561-774060 GCA_013397815.1 Aleadryas rufinucha | reverse complement strand
GGGGGGGGGGTGCGCATGATGTCCAGGCAGCTGGCATAAAGGGGTGGATTTCTGTCATTTCCAGAGTCATCTCTGCCAGTAATGAGTTATACTTCATTTGAAATGGCGACATCAGCTCGCAGGTAGTAAAACCAACAAAATTTGCTTGGGACTGCCCTAGAAGTGTTCAAGGCCAGGCTGGATGGGGCTTTGAAGAACCTGGGCTAGTGGAAAGTATCCCTACCCATGGCAGAGAGGTTGAAAGTAGATGGTCTTTAAGGTCCATTCCAACCCAAAGTCTCTCATGATTCTATGACATCTGAACATGCTGTCTTGAAACCCTTGTGATACATTGTGTTACCCTGACCTGTGCTTCTCTCCATGCAAATAAAATTGCTAAACCTACTTTTTTTATATATAACATTTTTGCCTATTTTAAAATAAATATTTTTTAAAAAGAGCTGAGTCTATTTTAAGAGCCTTCATATAGCCTCCTTTCCATTTCCCACAGAGAGGCACAAATGCAGCATATACAAATGTGACAGCATTTACAAAATACAAAGCTCCAGCAAACTTAAGACAGTGATCCAGAATAACTGACTCTCCAGAGAAAATGGGAGGAATAAAAGAGAAGGATGCTGAGCTCTGCGATGCTGAGGCTGACCACAAGCGAGAAGCACCAAAACCTGACCTTGGTGAGAAGCCCTTCCTGTCCTCTTCCCTACACCAACCTCAGCCAAATTCAAAGATACCACAGATGGCAACATGACCCTTGTCCACAGCTCACAGCCAAAAGGCTACACCCTTTTGTGGCCATGGTTCCATTGGCCAGCGTGGTATCTCAATTTAGGCTCTAGAGACCTCATGAAGACTGCAGAAGGCGACTGATGCACGTAGGAGGAAGGTTCCTCTGCCCCATTTCATCCCTAAGACACCTGTGCTAGAGAGAACTCTATAAAAGGCCACAGTCTTATTAAAAAGAAAAGAAAAAAAAAGAAAAAAAAGTAAATGCTTTCAAGAAAGGGTCTAATCACATTCAGTTCCTTCAGTGCTTGCTGGAATAATCATGATGAACTCTGTCAGTGTTAATGGGGGTGTTATAAGTATCTGTGTAGGACTGCCTCTGTAATTCAGCATTAATTAGCTGAATCATTATTTTAGAGTGTTACTGAATTATCTTATAATTACTACCTAACTTGGTGCTTGTAAATGAGGCAACAGAAGGAAATGGCAATTCTTTTAAATGTACTTAAAATTAAGAAGGCATAATAAACACTCCATTCTGTCCTTTTGAGAAGCTTTTTTATCTTCTGTAAGATGTAAGGCTAGTACAACTGCTTTCATCTGTGCCTTGTAGATTTATTACAATCATTACAACAAATGGAAATGAATATTATTCAGGTTTATTACCCCATAGTATATCTTTATGAGCACACAGGAAACCATGTTGCTTCTTTACCCACTGCCTACAAAGAGACAGAAAAAAATCCTGCCTGGGAAAACAGACTATTGTGATTAAAAAAAGATCATTTGATTCTCCTAGTATAACTGTTTTGCTAATAACTTATCTGCTCTGATTCCCAACACAATCAAACCTAATTGTTGCTCACTAAGAAGCCTCATTACGACTTGACTGGGAAGGTAGTTAGGAAATACCACGTATTTTTGTTGTCGCTGGTTCTGCTCTGGAGGAGCTAATTCTGTGGTACAAAGTCTATCACACCATATCCTCCTGCCCCAAGCATGCAGAAGGGAAGGGGAAGAAAGAGAATGTGTTTGTCACCAGGCAAATCAGAAAGGCTGGTTTGGGGTTCAGGTTCTTGGAATCATCTTTCAATGCTGGGGACAAGCCCCTTTGCTCAGACCACCACACATTCCCAAAAGACTACTCTGCAAAATATTTTGCAAGATTTTTTAATGGCACAGACACACATTTATAAAATTATGAAGAACCACACTAAGCAAATCTCTCCCTATTCTCAGGCTTTTACTGGAAAGTCCTTTTTGTAACTTCTCCGCTCAGACTAAAGGAGATTGACCAGGTCAACAGCTCTGCTAGACCAAAGGGGAGTCAATGTTGTGCAACCAGTTGTACAAGCAACCAGACATTTCTGGCGTGCTTTAGTTTTTCAGGGTGTATTCAGAGATTTGCAGCAGGCCCTCACAGTCTGCATTCTCTAACTTTTACCACATACTTCGTATGCAGGACTCACAACATACCTATAACCTCCATTTTCTCAGTGTTTTGACATCAGAGCTGAGGGCCACGTTAGTACTTCTTTGGAACATAAGTGGTTCTAAGTTTGAAACAAAAATCAATATATACACACACACACATATATATATATATACACACACACGCATGAGGAATAGAGATACTCGAAAAATCTTTGTTGGGAACACATTTTCAGCCTGACTACTCAAATACATTGCTTCCTCAACACTAAACATTATACACAGTTTGAAATAGTGTAACAGTTTATCATGGATGATTGCTGGGAGGATGATACTGATACAATGAAGGTATGAAACATTAAATCACACTTAGCTTTTATATCTATGAAAAAATAGATGATTTTCATACTGTGGCATGTTTATTGCTTTGAGACCTAGCCTGTTATTTATTAGGGTTTACTCTGTAGTTCTTAGAAATGGCAGAATATTACTATTGTGATTGCTCTTATTGCTAGAATCATGATGGTATTCACACTCCATACAGAGCAGTTTAAATCATGGGAAGAAAACAGGGCATGGTTAAAAGATTTGGTGGCAAAGATAGCCCACAAATAACCCCAGCTTACATGTAGTACACTTTAAGAGGTGACAGGAGAATATTTATCTTTCCTTAAGATTCTCAATCCTCTTATCCAAGATCAATCAATTAAAAATGTGTGCCATAGCTGGTCTTCAAAAGCAACTTTCTAAATAGACAGCAGTGGTCTATTACAAAGAAATATAACCATCCTGAAAACTAGAATATTAAACACTTGGAAGTTTACATGACGAAAATACGATGGAAAAATTTTGGTTGGAAGGAAATTTGGGAAGTGGTCTCCTCAAGGCAGGACTAACTTTAAGGTTTTGTCAGGCACCTCAGGATCTCAAGTAAGCAAATTTTGCTTACTTCCCAAGCTCTCCAAAGCTCCCAGTGACAAAACATCTCTCTGTTCAGCCTATAACCAGAAGAACCCAGTTTGGGTGCATTTAGATGTGTGACTCCTACCTGCACTGCTAATATCAGCACAGCAGTAGTTTTACATATTGATGAGGCTGCCAACTTCCTTGAACAGCCCACTTCCAACTGTGTGTGACATTTCCAAACACTACAAAATATCTCCATAGCGAGTGAATTGTTCTCTTTGCTTTCACTTTAAAATACAAATTTCATCTCAATTAGCTGAGCTGTTTCTGAGGGGCAGACTCAGGAACAAGCTTCCTGCTGAAAAACCGAGTGCCCTCCCATAACTTCAGAGCAAGGACAAGAAGCTCTGTCAAAGAACAGCTTCTCTGTGCAGTTTCTGTGCAGGTCCATCCATACTTGGTTAAAGGATGGACTTTATAAAAATTGTGATTGAATCCATTCAGTGTGGACTTGCTACAGCCTTGAACAGACGCTGCCTGTGAGGATGCCGGCCCCACGGAGCATATCTCTGCTTTTTTGGAGAGCAGAAGGCAGCTGTGTGTCAGGGCGGGATTTGGGCACAAGCAAGACAGGAGCTGACCTGTCACCACTCCCTGCTACCAAGTACCTTGCTACCAAGTCTTGGACCACCCAAGTGGGCAGAGTGCAAAGGGCCAACACCAAGAGAGGGAGCATGAAGACAGGAATGAGGTAGAAAAGACAAGGCAGGTGGAGTAATTTGCTCGTGGCGCTCATCATTACCAGTCCTGAGTGCTTTACAAGCACCAGTGATTTCATTTTCACAGCATGCTGGGAACTGAGGTGATACTATTAACAACATTTTGAAAAAAAATCTAAAACCTGGGGAATAGTTCCAAAGTTTCTACTATTCTTGGTGTCTGTTCTGAGTCATTATTTGTTTTTCTCAGAGCATTTACCACTACATAATGTTTCAGGCATTCAGAGTTCATTACAGATGTAGCTGCTCATAAGTCTGAAAACCAGGAGCCATGGCCAAGTGTCTGTAGAACACTAAATTAAGGATAACCTGTGAAAAAACTGGTTTAAGCAACTACACAACGTCCTAATGGGACTCTTTGGCAGAGCCAAACAAGAACCAGCTCCCACAGCTCAGCTAAGGCTCCCTGTGCTCCAGACTTTGTAGTACGCCTCCACTTTCAGTTGGGCACCCTAGAAAAATCTATTGTGGGCTGGTTTACAAGAAGGAGTTTGTCAAGATGGGAGGATAATTGAAAAAGTTATGAGAGGATAACATGGCAAGAAATATTATTAAAATGTTGATGAATATGCTTAGTTTCCCCTGCTACTACATCATCTCACCCTTAGGTCTGACTGGTGGCTCTAACTCACTCCAGGACAGGCACGACCCAGAGAGCTCTCAGGGACATCTTCCCTGCTCCCATAACCCGTCCAGAATAAACCTCCTGGGAGGCATTTTTCTTCTCTAGCCCACAATTAAATGACTTCTTCTTTCCTGCTTCTTCCTGTTTATGCATTCCTGCTCCCCAGTGATTGGGCTCAGCAGCTGGAGCGTCACATCTTTCTGCAAGGGATGGCCTCCTCCTTCCCTCCCTCCTAGAACTTATTCCCTTAAATTTTCTTCTATGCATCTTAATTAGCACATTGCCAGCTTCAGGCACCAGGACACTTTCTCCTGCTTAAATCCTCCTCAAAGTACGATCACGTTACCTTGCACATTATAGAGTATGGAAACGTTTAATGATGAAAAGCTCTTTTAAAGGTTTACTCTGTTGAACTTGATGAGATTTTCAATACCCCGCTGCGTTAAATCTCCACGCACACAGACAAATGCAACAAAAGGTTTAGGAACGGAATAGTTCAGGCTACACAGTTGACATCTCAATTTGTTGGATTAGGGAAATGGCCTTGCACCTGCCCTGAGTTTAGCACTGCGAGGTTAACTCCAGTTTCAAGGCATTAGCTTGAATGCAAATAAAATATGTTTACTCAGTTAGGCTTGAACATGTGTCACCTCAGTTGCCTGATAGCCTACCATGACATTTATACTTGTGTTAATTCTTATGGTTCAGGTAAATCTCTATAATTTTTGTGATTTTTTTGTGTGTGTGCAAATGCCAAGAAAAAAAAAAAGGAAAGAAAAAAAGCAAGCAGAAATACAGTATGTTTGATTTCTCTTAGATTCATGCAGTGCTCAGACAAAACAACCTTATTTACTCCTGGGTTTCTTATTAAAAATCTCATTTCTGGATATATTTTACATCAATTTCACACTCTTTCAGGCACAAAACTGTTTGCCTGTGAGCTGGTGCTGCCACTGAAAAATCCTGAATTTCTAATTTCTGATGATGATTTTATAGGGGTTTACTTACAGCAGCCGTAGCCCAGAACTTTGATTCTGCAGAACAGGGGTGCTGCCAGCTCTTTGTAGCCCACCAGAAGCAAAACTCAAAGGATGGCTCCTCTAAAAAACTTTGTCTGACAGATCTTCATACGTCATTTCTTGGCATCTATCTGTCAAATTATTTGGCAGTTCTCTCCATAGGAATTGTAGCAGTTTAGCTGCAACAATTTCCAGATCAAAGCTGTCAATCACTAGGCAATTCCCACAAGGACATGCAAAAGGACCTGACAGGAAAATTAGCTAAAGCTGCAATAATCTAGAAGATGTGAAAAAGATTTAAAAAAAAAAAAAAAAAAAAAAAAAAGAAAAAAAAAGAATACATTTTTACCACAAAAATTACACCAAATATAGCATTAAAAGGTGTTAGATTTNAAAAAAAAAAAAAAAAAAAAAAAGGAAAGCAAGATTGCCCGAATTATATGGATTGAAGTTCAATTACTGTTTTCCTTCAAACAATTTAAGACAGTGAGCTATCATAGCCACTAGATCTACAGGAAAAAATCTAGAAAGTGAGTTGCAATTCATCTGTTTCCTTGGCATTCCCTTCCATTCCAATTAAATATGCTTTTCTTTTCTTCGCCATTATTCTGAGGAGGCAGTAAACTTCAGTCTAAATGAGCATTTGCATGAAAATCAGAGCTCTCCAAGGCATCTACTGAAACTCCTTTAATACAATATTTACTTTAATTTGATTTTCTCTCTTGCCAGTGGGAGAGTTTCAATTGCATTTGGTATGATTTATAATTGTATGTTCCCTCGTCCTGCAGAGGTCATTCCTTTCCTAAAACTGCATCACTTGACCAGAAAGAATTCCTTTTACAAGTAAACAGCTCAGCAATCAATACTGTCCACAGATGATAGTGAGCACAGTGCATTTTTTAATAGAGTCTCTCAAATGTCAGAAACCTCACTTTAATCTCCAAGAAATATAATCTGTTTACATCACCTGCAGCCTCTTGGTTCTCTCCTTCAGGAAGACTGCTTTCTTGGGCTCACTGAATAATCTCTTCTACTTTATTTTATGAAAAACCCAGCTTCATCATACATATTTCAAGCAATCTTTACCTTCCTGAATACAGGGGAATAGTGGAATCATATTCTGTGATTCTCCTTTATTTATCTCTCCACTTCAAAATATGAAGCCACATATAAAGGGCTAGGATGCAAGCATCTTCTTAAAGATATTTAATCCTGCTTCCATGATATTGATCTCACTTTGTTTTATTAAAAGAATCTTCCAGATGCTATTGAAACTGCCTCTCAAAGAAGCAAATACTTCTTCTAAAGAGGGAACACTGACTAACTGTACTAAGTATTAAAAATTAGTATTTAGCGTTGTATTTATACAGATATACTAAACTTTTACCAAACATAAAATAAAGGCTAAAATCAGCAGCAGAAAAGCAAAATTCTAATAATTTACAAAATAACTATTTTTTCTGTTGCTAATCCATGCTATGACATGCCAAAGCACTACCATGCCTGTTAGAATACTGCACCTAAAGTAAAAAATTATGTTTATCTGAAACACATATCTGGGTCGGGTTTTCTGTCCCCACATTTATGTCCACATATTTTGTTGCGTGTCTGCATGGTATTACATAGACATGTAATGAATTCAGTAAAGAAAGCACCTAGACACGTCTGCATGTGTATCTTCTGCTTAGCTATGTATGTGTGGTTGTGTGCTCATTGACCAGACACATAACTGATGGAAAAATTAGAGTCCATGTCCTTCTGTCCGTGTGTGTCCACAGGATCTTGGGGTTCGGATTTTGTGGGGTTTCTCTTTCTTGCAATCTGAAGCTCTTAACAAGTCATTATTTATCACCTATCTCAGTTTCAGTACTTAGAGCTGTGTGAAAACCCAGGTGATTTCTGCATAGTTCTTTGGCTTCTTCTGAGGAACTTCGGGTTTTATTTCAGAAACAGTGTGCATTACCCAGCCTCAGGTCAGCTATTCCATCTGTGTTAATTGTTGGCTTAAAACCATTTCCCTGCCTATATTGCAAATGACAGCACTCTTTCCAACTTTTTTTTTCCTCTTCTTGCTCTTAACAGAATATCCCTACCACAAAGATAATAAACTTTGCATATGCACGTCGCATGAAAAAGAGCAATGTAGAGACAGTTAATCTTCCTCCAGAAACCAGGAGAGGGACAAAACCAGGTTAGGGACAAAAGGTTGGCTCCTCATGAGTTAACATAGCCTGTAAAATAAACCGATATGCATTTCTGTAATGCATGTACTCTAACTTGTTTTACTTGCTTTTAGAGTGGCTACAGTCCAGATGTGCATAAAGTGTGTGTGTGTGTGTGTACATATATATATATATATTTATATACATATTTGTTCACGGCTGTTTCCCTTGACCGTATTGCTAAAGACGAGGCAGAAAACCACAGAGAAAACCTGCCAAGCACTGAGCCAGGGTAAGATCTGCAGCCTCTCGGGCCCAAGACATTCACATGAGGGGACATTCCCAAAGAAGTTGCAAACACATCATCAGTCAAACATGCTCCTAAGCAGAAATCCCCTGCACTGCTCAGGAAATCCTGCCAGCCTGTGACAAAACACCCAGAGCCACCAGCAACCTAAGAGCTGAGTGAAACCACTTCATGCCATGCCAGAGAAGCTCTTAACCCATAGTACATGGGGAAGGGCTAAAACCACTGTAGCCCCCTTCCTAGGGCTATGGCTTTTGGCTGGACCACTTCAGCTGACAGAACTTATCAGTCACACTACTGAGGATGAGAGTGAGACACCCTGAAATACATCATCCCCAAATCAAAGTTGAGGATCCAAAATACAACTGTGCATAGGTCGCTCAGAAATAAATGCTCACAGTGAATGCAAATGGACTTACGCTGATATTAAGGGGAAAATCCAGAGAAGCAGACTCTCCTAATCCTCTGGGCCACCTATATTTGCCTGGTCACTGCCCGTCCCCATAATGCACCCCAAAACCTATCCCACCAGAGCAGTGGGATTTACCCTATAGCTTCCAGTCTAACTGAAACCCCATCAGTCTGCTCAGCAGCACAATCCCAAAATGTCCCTTTATTTTTTCATCATCCTAAAAAGGTGCAGCTTCTTGTTTCCAGACGTGGCACTGCCCTGAAAGCAGAAGGCCCCTAACGGGATCAATGCACAAAATTCCTTGCTCTGTGAGGATGTGTTGTTGCCTGATCTAACTTCTGTGATGCATTCAATTGCCTCTATCGATGCCTTATCAATGCTTTTCCTGTGGTGAGCAACATTTTGAACAGTGCTCATTTCCATCTGTGAGCATTAGCTGTAGGAAAAATCTTCTGGTTTTTTTCTTATGGAAAGCCCATTAAAAAAAAGATATCCATTCATCTGAATCAGGGCTATGTCAGAATATCACTAACTTTAAATCCAACAAGTAAAAATAGTTCTGATGCACATCAATATCTGGAATCATATTTAATATTATGTTCTAGCAAGCCCTGAAGTAACATCATTATGTGGCTACTGCTGCAGTGAGCAAGGAGTAAGAATTGAACACATTTGAAGGCAGAGGCTGCCATTTACAGATGTGCTTTGGATAAGATTTGTAACACGCAAGTCTGAGTCTCTCTCTTCCTTTCAGCTATTACAGAGGTGCAGGGAGCTGGGGAAGCAGAAGCAAAGGAGGATGGACTGAATTTGATGGACTCTTATCTGTCACCTCCAAATGAGGTTTCTTTGAACTGCTCTTCCTACTGATCCATAACAAGAGTGGAATGTCATGTGTTACTCTTTACTAAGACCACTGGGACATAGTGTAGGAGAGCCTCAAATCAAATGTTGGCTGTGAAGACATCTTATAAGAAACACCTTTCTCACTTCATGTGAGCCATATAAAGTTACCTTCCTACCTGAGAACTGATATGTCTTTGCCAATTCTGAACCACCTTCATGGAGATAAACTTCTGGGATAAGAGCTGTGAATGTTGCCCCTCTGTTACAACCCCTAAGGTGATACTCAAAAACTGCTGCCAGTTTCTTCCCACCAATCTGCACCCCTGAAGCTGCGGACTCAGACTGAGCTAGCAGGAAATTATCAAAGGGGTGCTTCAAATCTTGGTACTTCCGCAAGTATTGCCACTCACCTCAGTATCTACCACGACTAGAACCTCCACACAGACCCAAGTGGAAAGAGAAAATGACAGGTTTTTGTTAGTGTACTTCAAATCTTTATTGTCTTCTTCATTCCACCTTTGCTGCTCAAATCAGAGTCAGCTTATAATGGCATTACTGGTATGGAAACCATCCTGCCAAGTGTTTCATGTACTCTATAAAGGTCACAGATGCCCATTAATTTACACCACATTTCCTTTTTTTCTTAATTGTTCAAATACTTTCTGCATTTTATACACATGCTTTCTGGGCTTTGTGACACCAAATAACCCTTCATTGTCTGTCAAAAGGAAATGCATTCTTTGTATCACCCTAAGTATTAGAATTTCTCGTATCAGTCTGGATTACTTGCAACCCCTCCCTTTCACTCTTCAGTTTACAGATTATCCAACTAGATGGGGAATTTTTAAACTCAGGATCTATTTTCATGCATAAGGCGGGAGGTTGCATCATTTTTTTCATGACGTATTCCAGTAATCTCTGGATTTATAAATTTCTTGCCCTTGTCAATTTCTCTCTTTGATTAGTCCTTTTTTATTGTGATCAGAACTGGCATGGGGAAGTACCTTAGGCTGTTTTGACCAATTATATCTTCAATCCTTAAAATCATCTTTTTGGCATGTCTGATTAAAATGGATCAATTAAAAGGGACATTTTGCTATTCCTTGACATGAACACCTCACTTTCGATCCCATCTCATATTTTAGTTCCCAAGAATTACGGCACCAGTCGAAGTAGGGTTTTTTTTCTGTAATCAAACTGTGATAATTCTTTTTCTAATGGTGCAATTATCTCCTCTCATCTGGTTTCACCTTAGCTAGCTCAGTGAGTCATAGACCTTTACATCTACAGCATCTACGCCCACTGACGATCAACAAGGAGCGACAGTCCCTGGGATTAATTTGCTCTACACAATGGATTTACAAGGAAGCACTTGCTTAGACACCCTTCAGTACAAGCTCTGAAATAAAAATGGGCAGGCAGAGAGTACTGCCTACTTCATGTATTCAATTTTTTAATAATTCCCAGTAAAAGAAGGTCTAATTTTTTCTCTCCTGACAGTGCAAATCATGTTACAATCACTATTGTTGTGGTTATATAAAAGTAGTATAAATAATGCGAATACAACTCAGCACCCCTAGTTCCTTAACTGTCCTGTGCCTCCTTTCCGTACTCTTATGTATGCCTCTTACAGAAAAGAGTAATGGTTAGGACTTGAAAAGTCCTGCAGGACCAGCATCACAGTGACAGGTGTCTTCTGCCTAGAGCAGGACTAAAGTAACCAGATTAAAAGGATCAGTATCCGCTCTTATATTTGGAAGGAGTCATATCTTCCATGTAGCTGTTGAACACAAAACATTTCTGATAGTCTCATGTTTTCAATTTTAAGTCATGCATAGAGGACATAAATGAGCCACGCCAGGAGAAATTCTTGTTTGCTAAACCCTCTATGAGTCCTGCCCTGGACCAACTTTGACTCTTAAACGATTTCCTTTGAGTCCTGGCTGATCTTCCTTTAGAAATCTTGAGAGGGGTACATAATTTCTATGCCGTGACTGTCTAGCCAGGGCTGAGAATGGAATGCAAAATGAATAAATTAAGAAAAAACTTATGAAATTACTTTTACTTGGCCTCTTACATGCTTGCTTTATGTGTATATATGAAGGAATAATTTTTTTTTGTCAGAATTACTCAAGAAAAGCAGAGTTTAAAGTGGTGAGTGCATGAACAGCATGCACAGAAGCCAAAATGCAAATGTGCATGTACAAGAATTCATGCCAGAAATTCTTGCACGTTCATGGAATGCGACTCTTCCGACCAGGTTTGAGCAGGCAAGGAAGGTAACGTCAATCTTCAGCAGCTGCTGCTAATCCATAGGGTAAAAGCCCCAACAATATGGGGCTTCTACATTCATTTCAGTACTGAATCCATTCAAACAGAGCACAGCGTGTTTTCCTTCCCCAGACAAGAACCAAAAGTGTTTTAACTCTACGTCACTCATGCTCAGGCAGCATTCTCAGGAAGGCCACGGCTGGAAAGGAAATCTGGTCCTGCAGTGGAAGGCAGTGATCTGTGATTTGGGAAGTACTGAGCTTTGTACTTTGTGAGCTTCTTAGTGGCCTGAGACAAATCCTGCAATCTCTCTGTTCCTCCACTCCCTGCCTATAAAATGGTGATAATGCTGCTCTTCTTTCCAGAGCTCAGAAGAAATGGGCCTGTGTGGTACTTGGATGCTGCAGGTGCCAGGACTGCACAAGCACTGATAGAGACAGCACCCTTTGTGGAAACCAAGCTGAGTGACTCTCACTTAAACCAGAAGAGAATGAACCATAGCCAGGCAACAGGGTTGGTGAGGATATCTACTCTCACCTGTGAATCACGCTGCGTATTTGCACATGTTTGGGGTCATTAGGGACAAATGCTCCCAACGTGTCAAAATTTCTGTCACCCTGGCTTGTGGGCTAAGTACTGGTGGGAAAATGCTGGAATGCATGGCTTTTCATTACCAAGTATTTAGTCTAGGCCAGAAAAATTCTGGTGTGACCTTGATCTCCAAAGCCAGGACACATTCTCAGAACACTGACTTATGGTTCCTTGTGACAAATATGTTCCTTTCTTAACCAAATCTGTGTAAATCAACGTGCATCTGACAAGGACCAACTCTCCATGTTGTGCAAGATCAACTGCCCAGTGTGGGCCCAGGGGACACATTGAATGAGCTCCTTGAGCTGGATCATAGCCTACACAGGAAGTGAGCTTTTAATATATGAACAAAATCAACAAAATACGTCTATTTGGGAAAGCAGTGCAACTTCCACCAAAATCAATAGATTTTTTTTTTCCTTTTCTGTCTTCCACGTTTCTTGCTCATTCTCTTAGCTTCACAGCGTTGCTCTTCTCAGTCTATTCTTCTCTGTACGTTCTGGGGAGGGTCCAGCCGAAATCTCTCTTCTCCAGGAAATACAGATTTTAAAAAATGTAGAAGACAAAGGTTTTTCAAGTCTCAATATTAATATGATCGTGCACGTTAATACCAAACCATCTCTCATTGCATAATATCTGAGAGCAGGCAATTTCAGGATGATAGAAGAATCTGGAAAATTACATAAGAATTCTCCTTTTGCTGTAGGAGCTTTAAAGCTGCACCTTCATTCAATCAGGAAGATAATTTCCTCTACGCAGAAAGTTTCAAATTCTGCATATGACCTTGGTGTCATGACAATTTTGGTACTAACTTATTCCACACTTAAAGTATTGCTACTAGAACTGTGAAAAATCATCAAAATTAACTAGCCTATAGACTGATTAAATAATTTCCTCCAATTTGCATTTGATATGTTTATTAAGTGCTGGAGGGTGCTATTTGCTCTTTTTACTGCTGTTAAATACTGTGTCTGGGTTTTTGGCATAGGTGCAGTACTATTATGGTTACTACAAAATTTTTATCAGATTATGGCATGAGCTACCATTTGATACTGTAAAAACGCCAGTAGGTAGTAGATAAATATTAAGATACAATTAGCTGCCACTACCTTTTATTGCTTGGGAATTCATTAATATTGAGATAAGGCTGCATTCCGTGGCAATGTCAATTTTTTTACAAATTGCACTTTTTTACAAGCAATAGTGCAAGAGCAAACAAGAAAGAAGCTGACTATAAACAATGTAAACATATGTGAGAATATTAAAGCTCCAGAAAATACAAAGTAGTGCCCATGTGTTATTCCTTATGCTTTGTCCTGCCACTGTCTACAAGACCTATTACCCACAACAAGCGACTCCTTGTGAGATGTTTTTATTTTGAAGCAGATGAAACTATCGGTGCTAATAGTCAATAAAAACTGTGATTTGAAATGTATTGGAAATAGGTGTTTATAAAAGCGTGTCTTGGCCCTTTACACAAGCAAGTGGTTGCTAATGCCAATGCGCATTAGAAATGCAATTGTGCTATACTTAGAAGTGGTTCAACCACAGTTACAACAGGGCCATTAAAGAGCACTAAAAAAAAAGAAAAAAAAAAGTAGAGAGAAAGAATACAGGTTAAAAGGGAGCATGTTCTGTTGCTCAGCTGAAGGATTTATCCATAATTAGAAAACAAAATTGTTCAGAATTAGACTAAATAGATAAAATATTAATATCCCAGATAAACATAAACATACCATACAGAAAACATGCTTACTTACATTTAGCCTTGTAAAGAATTCTAAAGACTTTCAGCATGGCTTGGAAAATTAGATTTAACACAACTGGCAAGTAGGAGAAGACTCTGGAAGACTCATGCCTGTTGGTCAGGGAAAGTAAACTCTCACCTGTCATCCCCAATGTTTTTCCAGTGTCTTCCCAAAATGCAACTACTTCTGACTAGCTGTAAATCTCAACTAATCAAACCCATATGAGCCAAATGGCACAAAAATTAAATCTACGGTGAGTAATGTCGGGTAAAGGAGTAATATACGTGACCATGTGATTGCCTGCATTCCTGGGCTGGAGCTGGAGAGAAGTGGGAAATGCCCAGCTGACTTAGTTGGAAGCAACTCAAAACTTCATCCGCTTTGGTTCAGTTCTCAAAATAGGGCACATGACCTCTAAGTAAGACAGTACAGTAGGCTGCTTTCACACTACATCGCTGCTCCTGCAGCCCCTAATACCAATTCCCTTGCTTTTCCAAGCACGGGAGGAGGTACAATTTGACACTTGCCAAGTTTCAGCGTTATCTTGTTTTGTAATGCATTATCCATAGCAAATTTGCCCCTATCTTTAGGAACAGAGATGACATCTGCTACAGGGTGCCTTACACTTGTCTGTCTGCTGCTTTCAGTGTCATATGTCTGACATGAGTTAACCTCTTATAAAATCTAATATGAGGGAAGAGAATTGCTCATTGGAGGTGTCCGCGCTGCTCCTCTTGACCTACTTGGAAAACTATGACTCGACTCTTTGCGGCTTCCCCCATCGCAACACAGCTGCAGAAGGCAGTAAAACAGGACCACTTTTAACCAAATCTGAAATGCGCTATATATACACTTGTATGCCTTTGAATAACATTATTTCCAAACCTTGCAATGCCCTTTCGTTACCTTATCAAGCCCACTACAGATCTCCCCCCCCTTTTTTTCCCCCCATGGGATTGGCATAATGAGAAAAGATAGCCTTTTCTCTTCACAGATAAAGATCCAAATTGCATTTTATAATCTGACAATTATGTAGTTTGATTTTTTTAAAATAAAACAGATAAACTCCCCTCCTCGTTCAAGATGGGATCGTATTTGTTAGTGACAGCTGTTAAAATGCTGCTAAAAATAGATGTAGTGTCAACCACTAAAAAGCTAAGTGCTCCTGTGAACCACAAGCAGAAAACAAATGAGGTTTCTACAGAATTTGTGGAAAATCTGTGAGCATCTTGCACGTACTGTGAAAGGTGCTTTATTCTTCCAGCAGCTATCTCTGTCTGTATCACAGAGGAAAGGGAAGGGATCAAATGTTTGGTACTATGGCAGTAGATTGGTATATTCCCTCAATTTTATTTTCTATCTCCTTTTTGTTCTTAAAAATACAATAAAAAAGATGATGCAACACAAAGACTGAGGCTACATCCCAGCATTTCAGATGCCTTTTTCATTTACAACTTTGCCCTGAAAAAAGAAAAAAAAATCAAGAAGAATAAAACAAAAAAGTGCAATCAAAGAGCCAAATACACTGTAATTATAAATTAATAAAAAATAGCTGTTTTGGCTATGCCAGTTATTGGGAGAGCAGACAATGTGCTTGGGTGCTTTTTGCGTGTCAGTGACTTCCTGGGTTCCTTGCAGAGTTGTGTGGAACTTTCCTCTGCCTTGGCATTGCAGCCTCCAGCCCATCCGCGGTAGTTCTGTTCGATTAATAAATGAGCTGTATTCCAAACCAGATGTACGACACGAAATGAGTAAAAAGAGAGAGAAGAGAATTGTTCACATTCGATGTTATAATACATCTCAGTAGGTTCCTCCTTTTTAGCTACATTATGGCTAAAAATAGAGCACTAGTGTAGGCACAGTGAAATATGATTTGCTTCCAATAATACAGTAAACTAATTGTGAAATTAAGCTATTGAATGTGCCGTTATCTCCGAGTCTGGCCTCACCAGCACTTTCTGCTTCCCTGTTTAACATTTATCAAGTTACCCACAAACTTCGAAGGATGCAAACAACAGCTGATAAAATATCGCCTTTTCCAAGGCCCCGATCCGACAGACTTCGGCACAGGTAAAATTCCCGGCAAGCAGCCCTTTCCCGCCCTTAAAGACTTGCATGGAGGCTATTTAAAAAGGGCCAAGTTTTTCCTTCCTCCAATGCCTAATTTTTTTCCTTAAGATGTTTAAATGAAGAGACATTTAATGCCCTGAACTCAAACATAATCAGCTCTAAAAGACCTTAGCCACAAGTGAAATATTAATTTAAAACCAGCATCGCTGTTAGCACCGATTTTTCTGTTAATGTCTGGAATCGGGGCGGGTTTGCCCCACCGCAGCCCCGCGAGTGCGGCGCGGATGCTCCCGCTCCTTGATCGTACCGCGGGACCCAAGGGCACGCCGGGGGGCAGCGGGGACCGGCTCCCCCCGCCTGGCAGCGGCGGGGACAGGGGGATGGAAGGCGCAGGCCCGGCGGGGGGGCGCAGCCTCCTCCCGCAATCCCGTCCAGGGGCGCTCCGCTCCCCGCAGCCCGCCCGGGGGCCGAGCGGGGCGGTCGGAGCGGGGAGGGGAGGGGTGTTCTGCCGCCGCCGCCGCCAGGGCCGGGAGAGACGCTCCGCCTGGGGAAGGGCACGGGGAGACACTCCTCCTCCCCCGCCGCCCGCCCTCCTTCCCTTCCTCCGGC
>VZTH01014758.1:547982-755956 GCA_013397815.1 Aleadryas rufinucha | reverse complement strand
GGAGCGAGCTCCCGGGCACTGCTGGGCTCCCCCACACGTGACAACCCGGACTGCACCTGCGGGAAAGCGGACAGGCGGCGGGGGGGTTGGGGGCAGGGGTACGAAGCGGTGGCTGCTGCCGGGGAGCTGCGGTGATGCTCCTCACAGCGTAGGGTAAATAGGGAAATCAGCGTGCGCGCTGCCTGCGTGGGTGTTAACCCGCGGGGACGGGGGGAGACCCGCGCCCGGCTCCGCTCGGGTCCGTGGGCGGCCGTGCCGGGGCAGCGGCGGTGCCGGGGCTGCCCGCGCCGCTCCGCCGCTCTGGAGAAAGAGGGGAAAACCCCAGCCCAGCCATGAAACTCTGGTCCCCGGGGCAGTCTTGTGTCAGCGGGGTGGCTGGCAGACAGTGAAACTTCAAGAAAATTTCATTTACAAACACCGAGAATTAAGAAGTGGGTGGCCGGTTGAGCCACCAGTCTATTTTTTTAATGAACCTGGGTTTACTTCAGATTTTCCCGTATCTAGGTGACCTTTTGGTTGCAGGGATACCAGGTACCATTTGATTTTTTTATTTGGCTGTTGCTGCGAGACTGGTTTAATGCCTGATTGATTGGAGATTTGTGCTGCGGAGAGAGGGCTGTGTTTGTTGATGTGTTTGGGGTGAAATACACAACTCGCAGTGTCTCGGTAGTTCTTCGGGGAGGGAGTTTGGAGAAGCTGCTGTCCTCACAATGTATCTTACGTTGTGAAGTATCAGATAGAGATGATCTTGGTTCCGATATGTAACACTGCTGAGCTTTAGTTGTGGATGTCCGTGGACGTTTTAGCCCGCAGTCGGATTTGTTTAGTGAAAGTTAGTAAAAAGGCATGTGTGTGCAGTAGGTGAAGTGTGGGTTCTGTGGATAAACATACTAGTCAAGTTGTAATAAGTTCTGCCTAAAAGAACAAAACCAAACCCTAGGGGCTACCAGTAACCCCTGAGATGATCAATTTGGTTCTGGTATCCACCGAGGCGCTTGGAGGTGACAGAAACCAGCACTTCCAAAAAATCTGTTTGCTGCTGCATTCTTACTAATTTATATCAGTCGTTTTAAACTGAACTTGTATCAGGCCACAAATAATCTCTGCTGCTTTTTGATCCTCTGGGATATATTTACCAGCCTTTGCAAGTGCAGGATCAGGGCATTTTTTGATTTCTTTTCCTTTGTGTGATCCAGATTTTTATTCGCTGAAGTTTTAGAGTATGCTCCCCTATTGATTATACATGAAGTTTGAATTTTACTGCTATGGGAGAAGTCACTACAAAGCTCAAACACTGGTGTAATGTTAGGCCTGTAACAGAGATTTCCTGGTATGCAGTGGTTCTGCTGGTGTTTCTGAGAGTTAAAATTAACTTACATACTAATTTTAACATAACTAAGTTTCCTGGTTTTCAGAAATGCGGGTCACTCACAGCTGCAATTGATTTCTCTAGGAATTAGGCTTGCTCAGCACTTAAATCAGGGGTAGGTGATTATCTGAGAGTGACTTTATGTGGAATTAGGCACTTTTGTCTGAAAATTTTAGACTATAGGAATGTGATTTGATAAATATGATGATGTGAGACACATAATTCTAGGTTCTAATAAAATTTGTGCTTGAGGGGAATGTAGGCATAGGGCTGTAGTTCCAACTAAGTAAGGGCAGAGAAGTATTCAAGTCATTAATTTTAAGGTTTTTTGTTTCGGTTTTATAATTTTGCTTAAAATAGCTTGGTTAAGTAGTGTTAAGTAAAAGGGTTAAACACTGAATTAAATATTGGAAAATGAATACATTCTGAAAGGAAAAAACATTTGCATAATATTGATATTGTAACTGTTGGCACTTGAGTTTCTGCAGTTCTAATGATACTGTGAGCCAAATCCTTAAAAAATTAGAAATTGTTACTTATATGTGGGTTTCAGATTACTGGAGACTAGGTCATGCATTTTACTCCCTACCTCGAGAAAGCAGCATGTGGGATGGGAGGGGTTTTTTTAGGATCCATTTTAGAGCAAGGTTTACTTTTCTTTATATATTCCTCTTGCTGGCTGCCATGGAGGTTTGCAGAATTGGTAGAATTATGGATCCATTTAAAAGCCATGCATTCCCACCTAGTCTGATCGCCTTCCTCTGTGGCAGAGATGTTTCCTACTGAGCTTCTGTCCTGCTTCTCTCCCCACGCCTTCGTGTCTCCTTGGGTGGCTGTACAAGAAGTTTGTATAGCTGGGAAGGGGCAAGTCAGCTCCCAGCCCTTCAGAACCGCTGGTTCCTTCTAAAGCATCCTGTGTTACGCTGGAGGGTGAGGATGATGAAGAGAAACCCCCTTAAAACAGCAGCCTCCCTTGTGTTGCTGTCCTTGTAACGTGGTAGTGGAAGGTCCTTGGAGGAGCAGAGCTGTAATGAGCAATTTCCACAGGTTATGCATCCTGCCTATGACCAGCGTGTCCTTCCAGGACCTCTCTGGATCCCCTCCTTCCTTACTCCCCCTTCCCCTTTTTCCTTCCAGGTCCTTGGATGGAGGACAGCCCCTGGTACAGCTGGCACTGGCCATGGGGCTGTGGCCAGCAAGGGTGGGCGGTTGTGCTGACATTGCCAAGCCTTTTGGGGCAGGGCTGGGAGCAAAAATTTGGGTGTTTCCTAACTGCTGAGCCATTTTCTCCCTGAATCCATAGGGCTGTCATATCCATGAGAGCTTTTCCCTCGGTTTGATTGAAATTGGACAAATGGTTGGGAGATGATGGATGGGGCAGGGAAATGGGACTGGCAGGCAGAGAGAGAGAGGAGGATAGACAGAGAGAGCGGATACGCCTTGTTTCCTTAGGAAATTAGGAAATTTCCTTAGGAAGTCACACTGTCCTGTCATTAATTTTACTTTTTTGTATATGTCTTTGCTAGTTATGGAGACAAAAGGATACCACAGCTACCCAGAAGGCTTAGATATGGAGAGACGGTGGGGTCAAGTTTCTCAGTCTGTGGAGTATTCTTCCATCGGTGCTGGAGAGCAGCCTGATGACAGTAACTACATGGAGATTGTAAATGTAAGCTGCGCCGCCGGCACTTTTGCGAACAGCAGTGCTCAAGGAAACAGCAAAGAAAAACCTGAGCTACTCTCCTGCCTGCAGCAAGACAACAGCCAGCCTGGTCTATTGCCCTCTGACATCAAAACCGAAACGGAGTCCAAGGAGCTGTCGGCAACGGTGGCTGAATCCATGGGTTTATATATGGATTCAATACGAGACGCCGATTACCACTACGATCAGCAGAACCAGGGGAGCCCAGGAAAGATCTACCAGAACGTGGAGCAGCTGGTGAAGCTCTACAAGGAGAACGGCCATTGCTCCTCTCCCCTCCACAGCGCCAGCAGGCCCCTGAGGTCTTTGATGTCGGACTCTGGGAACGCTGTGAACGGTGGTGCCATGCACGCGATTGTCAAAAGCCCTATCATGTGTCAAGAGAAAAGCCCCTCAGGCTGCAGCCCTCAGAACATGGCCTCTTCAGTATGTAGTCCCGCGGGAGTTAACTCCGTGTCCTCAACTACCGCTAACTTTGGGAACTTTGCCATGCACAGCCCCATTGGGCAGGGCACCCCTCTGTCGCGCTCGCCGAACGTTGAGAACCGGAGCTCCATGTTGCACAGCCCCGCGCACGTCAGCAACGTTGGCTCTCCGCTTTCCAGCCCTATCAGTAGCATGAAGTCGCCGATTTCCAGTCCTCCCAGTCACTGCAGTGTGAAATCTCCCGTCTCGAGTCCCAATAATATCACTATGCGATCTTCTGTGTCCAGTCCTGCAAACCTGAACTCCAGGAGCTCCATTGCCAGCCCTTCCAATGCCAATAATAGGTCCACTCGTTCTAGTCCAGCGGTTAGCACTGTGGGATCATCCATCTGTAGCCCCGTAAACAACTCCATAGGGTTCCCGCCTTCCAGCGTGCCAGCGGGACCTAGCAGAAGCCAAGATACTGTTCCTAGTCCAGAAACAAAAGACAAGAGTGCTCAAGAACTCACGTTTCCTAAGATGGAGGAAATGGAGAGCGCCATCTCCAACAACAGCCAGATGAATCTTGTTCAGTTCATAAAGCCTGAGCCAGATGGGTCCTTCGGCAGCGCCTGCATTGGCGACAGCAGCAGCAAAATAAACTCCGATTCCCCCTTTTCTGTACCAGTGAAGCAAGAGTCGGCCAAACATCCTTGTTCTGGTGCCTCCTTTAAAGGGAATCAAACAGTAAATCCTTTCCCATTTACAGATGGCTCATATTTTTCTTTTATGGATGACAAAGACTATTACTCTCTTTCTGGGATTTTAGGACCACCTGTTTCTTCATTTGATGGAAATTGTGAAGGTAGTGGTTTTCCAAATCCAGGCCTACGTGTGGGGATTAAGCAGGAGCCTGATGATGGCAGCTATTACCAAGAGAACAGTATACCATCCTCTGCCATTGTGGGTGTAAATTCAGGTGGACAGTCATTTCACTACAGGATCGGTGCCCAGGGCACGATATCCTTGTCGCGGCCGGTTGCTCGAGAGCAGACATTTCAGCACTTAAGCTCCTTCCCTGCTGTCAGCACACTCGTGGAGACCTGGAAGTCGCATTCAGAGTTGGCATCCAGAAGAAGTGATGGGTATCCAGTTCTAGAGTACATTCCAGAAAACGTGTCCAGGTGAGCTGGCAAATTACTACTTTTTTTTTTTCCTCTTTTTTTTTCTTTCTTCCCCTGCATTAAGCAAGCAAGGCATGAATTAAAATGAGGACCAGGGTGGTATTTCTCGGTCTGATGTGTAATTCTTTGTTTGAATTTCAGTTATTATTAGATTTGTTGCTATCTTGCTGTATTTTACTCTGCCTTTAATAAAAACAAAGTGCTGGCTTTAATATTTAAGAAGAACATATTATATTCTGTTGTTATTAGGTTTGAAGGTATAGCTTTAGTATGTTTATGAGCTCTTACTACTACAAATGTTGTTTTTCCCATAATGAGAGCTTAGTAAAATTGCTCTCTTGTGTCCTATAATGGTTATTCTTTCTTAGCTAGTGCTTGAATGTGTTGTTCCTCTGATGAAATGTTGAGACGAGGATAAGAAAACAATAGTGTCAGGAGTCTGTTTTTGTGAAGAAGCATGGTTCCATGATTGCACTGGACTTTAACTGGTTAAGTTTAAAAAACTAAACGTTACAGGCCTGTGGCAACATATTATTTCTGTATTTTAACTGTAGGAACATTTGGTTTGTATATATAGAAAAATGCCTCCAGAAGGAGGAGGGCTGTTAAAACTTGATGCATTTGAAAGGGAGAAATGGATAAACTGATCTCCTCACTTCTGGTGGAAGAGAAATAAGCAAGTGTCATCTGAATTTGGGTTTCTTGGCTGATCCGTGGCAGCACATCCTTCTTTAAACAGGTGTCCATGTATCTCGTAAGGGATGCTTACTTTCCTAAACCATCTAGTTTCAGAGTCAATAGTACGAGTTATGAAGCGCCTCTGACACCATGACTGAGTTAGAATGGTTGCATAGCATATCCATATGTCCAGCAGGCTCACCAAAGGCTTATGCTAAAGCTCAAATAGCTAGTAACAGATTTGCATTTACCTTTCTCAAGTATTTTTTTTTGCTACGCAGCTGCCCTCAGTGAATGAAGCATCTGCCTTATTCTTGGAGTAGGGTGAGGAGGATGCGTGGTGTTTTCCATATTTGTATGATACTACAGGTTTCTGAAAATAGTGTTGCAGTGAAAAACATAATATCTAAAATAATGGTGCTTTTCAGGAGGGAAATCAGCCTATCGACCCATAAGGAGAAAGAAAAAAAAAGACTGTTTTCATTTTTTTCTCAGTTCTGTCCAGCACTGCTACAATCTCCCTATCATTCTGTAGGCCATACTTGACTTTTTCTTTGGCCATTTTCAATATGGTCTTGAAAAAAATTGCACTTTTTAATATACTCAGCTTGGAAGGGCTGTATTCCATCATCATGCTGAACATTGCATGTAGCTGGATATTTGTTATCATCCAGTCTTGGCTTAAATGTACTTTCTTGGATTAAGGAACATGGAGGTACTGTTTCCTAGTTATTTTACCTGATGAAATTTTCATAAATTGCATTATTTATATAGTGAGAAAAGTTCACCAGAAGACTGATGGAATGCCTGAATGTAAAGACCCAATATTTTACTGCCTTTGTGGTTGAGCACCGTTGCTTGGGCAGGTAGCTCTTGCCAGCTGTGAGAGCTCTTGTGTGACTGAATGCTTGGCACTGAGTAAAGGCTGTCATCCATTGCAGGGGCAGGCACAATAAACAGGGAAATAATGAAGGCAGGAGCATGGTTGCCATCAATAGTTGTGTTCGGACTGACAGTTTCTCACAAGGTTTTTAAAGGAGTCTTCTGTTCTGACATTAGTCCATGGTAGCTCTAGGTCAGTAAATGTAATCAGACTTGATGATGACATAGGCTGGGTGCACTTTCCTGTCTTTGTTCTCTGAGTTGGTATCTCTGTAGGGTGTGCAGGTGAGTGTGGCTGCCACTTTGCAGGATTGAAATCCTGAAATGTTCAGTGCTCAGAGCTGTTACGTGTGGAATTCTGTTCAGGTGATGGAGATGTGCAGGGTTGCGACACTCCAGGCATCCTGATCTGTACTCCAGATTAGGACATGTGTCATCATTTCAAATCTCCTAACTCAACCCCATTATTTAACTAAATGTTGCTCTTAATCTGCTTGGCGATGGCTCTATGCCAACAGGTGCAGCCAGGGACCTGTGCAAAGCCCTTAAAATTTTCAAGGTAAATTCATGTAGAGATCATTTTAGCAGTGCAGATTTGAGTGCAGAGGTGCCTGCTGAGATTATTTGTCTGCTGGTGAGACAAGTCATAAAGACTCAACATAAGATGTCACACATGTAAAAGCTTAGCCTTGCTATCAAACCTCAGACTGATCTTTATTTTCCTCTTCATTTCTGTGCTGTCTTGCAGCTAGAACAGAGGAAATCAATGCTCAAATTAGTTGGTGCTCTGAAGTGTTGTAATCAGACACACATAGCTTAAAACCATGCCAGACCCAACATCCCAAGGTTGGTTTCAGCTGTCCCATATCCATGTGGTATGGGGATTGCAAAATACCTCTTCCTTCATGTCATCAGAACAGCAGCATCACACGTCTGTCCTCTACATCTAAACCAGATCCTTGCTATTTCAAGTCAGGTTTTTTTCCTGATGTATCAACCATATCAGGCATCACACATTTTGCAGAGTTTTACAGCATGTGATTAACCCGTCAAATTTTTCAATATTTTAAAGTTTCTGGTATTCTAAGTCTTCATCGTTTTTTTCAGGGGTACTTAGCTTGCAGTATAAATGGCTGCAAGTAAAGAATAAGATGAAGGGAAGAAATAGGCTACATGGTTCTCTAGAGCCGTTAGATGACCAGCATGGAATATGTCTTGTTTTAGCAGCATTATTTTCTCAACCCTGATGTCATACCCTTTCTGAACTGCTTCAGACTTGCAGCATTCATGGTGAAAAGGAGTGGGTGGCCAAAAGAAGATGACTTTACTTTTTACGTTGATAATGAATCCTTAGAATATTGCAGTAATTTTTTTTTCATATTAGAGTGTCCCCTTTCTTGAATCAGTTACACTTGGTGGTGGTGTCTAATAACCATAGTTGAGGCATTTAAAATGCCTTGCTACCTTGATTATGCCAATCATCCACTGCCAACTAGAACATTTCTCTTTTTCTCCTTCAGTTACTTTTATTAGATGTGCACAGTTATGGTTCTTTTAAAATTAGTTGATAGTAACTTTTTTATAACATTGCAGCTTGTGATGTTTAGGGAACAAGAGCCTCTTAAGCAAAACCAAATTCCCTTATTCCCTTTTAAATATTTTTCTTCTGCTAATATGCATGCAGAACATGTCTTTGTTTTTGAAAGATTTTACATTTGTAATCTTTAATAAAGAGTGAATCATACTTGTCTGTCTGTGTTTATAGATTCCTCCTTCCATGAATAGCATTTCTAAGAAATACTGGTTTCTAAACTAAATAATAGCTAAGTGGGCTTGAAAAATAAGGTGTGTGCAATTGTGTGATGTCATTGATGAAAACCTACACTAAGAATCCAGATAAGATTTCACTTTAAGGTGATCAGTGCTCGTCTGAATTGGGGTGCTAGCCTAAGCCCCATGATCCTGCCAGTTACGTGATTTTCAAAATGGCCTAGGAAAATGTCATGGTTGCTTAAAACAACAGTAAAAATTGAGGAGGATGACCTTTCTGCTGCATTAGCTCTTACCTAAAGCTTCTTCTGCAAATGTGCCTTTTCCCTCTAATTTCCATATTAACTCATGTATGTACACACACATACTCGCTTTTCTCTGTGGTTGTGGTGGAAACAGAGGGCTGATACTCCTACTGTCGTTCCTTCCTGGCAATTCCACTGGTGTAATCCAGTGTGGGAAGAATTCACGAAGTTTGATGTGCTGTTATTCAGAAAGTTTAGTGTTTTAATATGAATTGCATATGTTTATCTATAATCAGGTTTCAAGAAATTTTTGATCAGACATTGACAGTATTTTAGGAACAACTTATACCTGTCTGCTCCTGAGCCATTCACATGTGTCAGTATTTATTTCTTAGACCCTACTTGAAAAAGCCCCCCAGAAAACCCATCCCACCCAACCCAAAACCAGAAAGCAACCCAACAACATGGTCTTGATTTACCTGTAGCCTTTACTGGTTTGAATTGATTCTGGTTAAAATCTGATTTCAGGCTATTGCAAGTATTTTTGTAAATAAACTTTAATGTTAAATATTATCTAGAATAGTCACTTATCAGAATTATACCTGCCAGAAAGATAAAGGTCTGGTAAATATTATTTTTAGAATTTATGAATGGCCTTGACCTATGTTTGCTGATGGACTTTATGAGAAAAGGACTGTGCTGTTAAAATATTCTCTGTACTTGGCAGGATTGTATTCCCCTTTATCTTCCCAAAAATTTACTGTGCAAACCTTTTTTCACAAATGATTCTCTAATACCATAGATCATAGCCTTAAATCTATATTTTTCCTTTATTTCAATTTGAGAAGGTATACTTGTTTTTGTAGGTTTTTGTATAATTTTGTGTGGGGTTTTTTTTAATGCAGCTTTGGGTATAGTCTTGACACAACCGAGACCTCTGCATATTCTTTATTTCTCGCTAAAGGAATTAGAAGTCTGTATTAATATGTCAGACCAGGAGGTTGAAAGGTTCCCTTGGGCATACCAGCATGCATTGAACAGCTTTTTACTTTCTACAGCTTTCTTTGTTGTTATTTTGGTGAGGGTGCTGGGTTTTTGTATTGCTTTTTATTGAGGAGTTCAAAGTCTGTATAAGGTATTTTCTCTTAAAATGGGAATGCAAATAATGTTTTATTCTCCCTTAAAATTATATACATCCATTGACTCCTGTGCTGTGGCAGGGAGAAGCCCACATTACTGGAAAATTGTGCTTCATAAATGGGTGGATCTTCCACATCTGGGAAAATAAGAGCTCTGTTGTCAGTCTGGGTGCCAGGATCTAGGGCTTGGTTGTTTCTTCGTGCGGGGGTAAATAATGTGTATTTGCAAAATGTTTCAATTGCTGGTTAATGCCACTAAACTTTGCAGTACTTGGCTACTGGAAAACCGTTTGACATGTTTTATTCTGATAGTAGCTAATAGTTGTCGCCTAGTTTCTGTATCACTTTTGGTGATATGGATTCTCACTATGATAATCTTCTTTTGATGGTTTTCTGAAAAACAGGAAGGTGGGGATGCACAGATTTTAGCAAGCAGAAGAAATTTTGATTATGTGTTTTCTGACAGTATGGATCAGTCCATTTTCATGAGGACTGGAAGACAGAAAAGTATGTACTGTATAAAAAATGTTCCCGTCCTACTTTTTGGGATGTGTGTTGCAGCAAGGCAGGCAAGCATGCACAGGGATTGCTGCAGCAGATTCAGTGCTCATGCAGTTCTCGTGTTGTCTGCAGAGGGAGTAAATTGTTAAGTTGTGGTTCAATAACCTGGCCTTACTCAACCAGCACTTAACGTTAATGGAGCTACAACCTGCTCTGAAGTGCTCTGCCCGGCTGAATCAGATTTTCAGGTACTTGTTGGTGTTTTGCTGATCCAAGGCTGGAGCAGTGGCTGCTGTTGGGTGTCACTTGTAGCTGAACAATGTGTTGTTTGCCGTGGTGAAAATACTCTGTCGGGCCATGCCTTGTCTGCTCTGATTTTGGTTTTGCCCTTTGATTGGGCTTGTTGTATGTGACAGCCACATTAGGTTCCTGATCTAGTTCACTCTGAAGCTCTAAAAAACCAACAGGACAGTGAAACTTGATGAGCAGTGTGATGTGATATGGACACGGGAAAAAACTGAAGGGATGGAAGGGGAATGGAGGCTGCAAAATATCCCAAGTGCACCTTTCTGCTAAAAGATAATGTGTTGTCAAGCCATAATCACAACACTGGTATTTTCAGGATATAGTTTTAAAAGGCGTTTTCTCTTTTTTAATTGTATGTATTGAGTCTTTGAAGAGAGTTGTAAGAGATGGAGTTAATAATGGACTTGTTTTGACCAAAACTTCTTGGAGAACAATGGAGTGCTGTGATTTGAGATTTAAGATCTCAGAGGTCAGAAAATACCACAGTTAAGGATGAATATAGAACCGTAACTTGTTCTCTGGCAAATGTGTCTTAAAATATGGCTGTCTAAGAGTGATAAAAATGGTCCAACGAGGAAACTAAAAAGAGTGTGTGAAAAACAGGTATTAAATCCATCTAAGTTTAGTACTTTTATCAGTTTTCACATGCAGCTGGTTGCTACACAGTGCCTGGTGCTCAGCATATGAATTACTTTGGTTGCAGTCTCCTCTGAGTGAGAGATCTGTGGAGAGGAAAAAAAAAAAGCAGCAGTATTTCCATCGGGTGCAATGGACCAGGTTCTCGCAGTGTTATTGGGCACGTCTGAATGCACCCTAAATAGACCATGGCATGATTTGACTGCTCACTGCCCTACTTGTGTAACCTGCAGCGGAAGGTCACCGTCTGGTGGGCCCACTGACAGCCCTCTCCTGCTGGAGCCACCTTGGGTTTGTTGCTGGAGGAGTAAGGCTCACCTTGGAGGAAGGCATAGTTTTTTGGCTTGCGCTACAGGGGAAGGGCTTGCAGGTCAGGAAGTGCCTGTTTATCCATGCCAGCAGTTCCCAGTGTAGCCTGCTCCAGTACCACTGCCGGCAAGAGGAGTGGCAGCATCTCCCGCTGTCTGCGGGGCTTGTGTGGGAGGAGGCACTCCCTCCTCGGACTTGGAAGAAGAGTTTCTATGATCCATGTCTTTCTCTTCAGGGACCCCGGGATTTTACAAAAACCCTGAGGGCTGGTTTGTTTTCAGGGCAAAGTTTTCAAATATATGGTCTTATTAAATGGGAGGCTTTGTGACCTTCTTTGGGGTTGTGGGTTTTTTTATTTTTGTTGTTTTTGTTTTGTTTTGCAGCTGAGGTTTATTAATGTGGTTTACCAGAGCTTAACCGTGTGTTTTCTGAAAGGAAGTGATCTGGAAGGTTCTCTTTCTCTGTTTCTCTGAAATCGGTACTGAAACATTTCAAACACAAAAATCAACCCTCCCCCCCATCCTACCCCGATCTCCCAAAACCCTCTCCGAAAACAACTACAACAATGACAAAAAGTGCAGAAAACCAAATCCATGCTGTTCATTCGGGATTCTTAAAAGTATAGCTAACACTGGTTGTACCTATTCAGCACGTGAATAAGTATTTTTGCAAGATGCTGTTTCTTAACTGTGTTATATTATAGCAGGAGTTCCCACACTGCTGGTAGATCACAAAATAAGTTGAATTTTATTTCTTTATCTTAAACAGTGAATTAAGCATCTGCAATTACATTAGAATTTGTTATTAGCTGGTTGCTAAATTAAATTTCTCCGAATCTGCCGTCTCTAAGCTGCGTATTGGCTTCATGAACAAACTGATAGCTTAAATTTCATATTTGAAGGTAGGATTACTTGAAGTCAGTATATAATGTTATTTTTTGAGAAGGAGAAAAAAAAAGTAAATTTTTTGGTTAGAACCTCTGAGCAGAAACAGGATCCAGTATTTGTGGATAATATGTAAAATGGGTTATAGGAATTTGTACGCTCCTCTAAGATGCATGGGTATGCTGCTGATTGTGGCTAGTGATAATAATAGATCAAAGAGTTACAGCCCTGAGGTTAAAAAGAAAATTTCAGACTAATTGCTGAATGTTTCTGACAATTTTTATATCACTTTACTCGTTTCCATCCTCTCTCCTAAACAATACTTTCTGCTTGCGTCTGGAGGTGAAACAGCTTTTTTGAATGAGCATTCAGGCTAAAATTTGTACTGAATGCCTGAGTCTTTCCTATTGTGCTTTTCATTCCATGTCTGCTTAGAGAGGTGTTACCTCAAGTTTCTAAAAGTGGCAGCTTTATAAACCAATTCCATAGCAATTAAGTCTTAAAAAAAAAAATTAGAAACCTCTTACCATCTTTAATAATGCTTTCTGAATCTTTAGAATTTGTGAGAATATACTTCCTTTTTTTTGTGCGTATATGACCTTTTTGGGTGCGTGTTCAGCTTTAAGTCTGCAAAACAAAGCAGTATTTTAGAGGTTTATTTTGGGCAGTGTAATCTATCAGTGGTCTGAGAACTTTTAATCAGAGGGCAGAATGGGGAATTAAGTAGTTTGTCCTGACCAGGATTTTTCCTGTCCCAGCTGCCGAGAACTGTAGGGTCTTGCCAGCATTTTTAGCAATGCTTTTCTGAACCCCGCATTGTGCTGAGATCGTGGTGCAGTCCCGCGAAACCCGTGGCTACTGAATTCCTTTGTACTGAACTTCTTTTGTTCACCAGCTCTTCTCCTGTACCTGCCTCAGAGGGTCAGCGTGGCGCACGGGAGCTGTCCCGCTCTTGGTTCGGGAGTGCCCCGTGGAGATGGGAGCAGTAACTCAGCAAAGCAGTGCTCTGCTTAATCAGTTTTACGTCGTGCTCTGCTTCTTGCTGGCAGATCCAGGCTGTGCAGGGAAGGGGCAGGTGCTGAGTGTGGCTGGGCTGAGCAGGGCCCACGGTGCCGGCGCTGTCCGCGCCCCGCGTCCCTCTGGCTTGCGCAAGGAGCCGTGTCCGTGTACCCCCGGAGTGCGTCACCTGCCGTGTCCTTACGGAGACCTGCGCTCCCCGAGCCCTTTGGAAACGTGGTTTCACAACCGGCGAGCCCCGGTTTACTCTGGCAGCGTCTCACCTTGAAAAATCAATTGTGTTTGTGTCTTTAGCTCTCCCTTAGTGCTGCTGCAGGAAAGAGAGTGGGGAGGGGACTCTGCTCACTGTTACAGAGTGGGTTGGGTTGGGAAGCGACATCAAAGGTCATCAAGTGCCAATCCCCCTGCCATGGGCAAGGACACCTTCCACTAGACAAGGCTGCTCAGAACCCCGTCCAGCCTGGCTTTGAACGCTTCCAGGGATGGGGCATTCACAGCTGCTCTGGGTAACATGTGCCAGCGCCTCACCACCCTCAGAGTAGAGAATTTTTTCCTAATATCTAATCTAAATTACCCTCCTTCAGTTACAGCCATTACCCACTGTCCTATTGCTGTGTGCCCTTGTAAATCGTCCCTCTCCAGCCTTTTGCAGGTGATTCACCGTATTCCCCACTCAAGCACCGCCGCTTGTCTGACAGGAGCAGTGCTGGAGGTGGGACATGGTCTCCTAGTGAAGTTTCGTCAAGGTCACTGCCCTCAAACTAGGAGCAGGAAGGGGATTGCTTCTGAAAGAGTCTTAAGGTTGGGGCATCACGACAGCAACCTTTCTTTTCCCTCAGGAGGCGTGAGTTCAAATATGAGCTTCTCCAAAAGGTCGGAGATCTCACTTTTAGCATTGCTGAAGACTTGTCTCTAGAAACCTGTCATGCACTTCAGCATTTTTGAAAACTGGAGTGCCAGGGACCTTGCAAATGAAGGTGGGTGGGAAATTTGCACAGTTTCCAGGCAGACTATCTGAGCTGTCAGCTTCATTATTTTGAACTAAATTAGATTTGTGCTAGAGAGTGCAGTATGTTAGAGCAGTTAGAAAGCTCTTCCTCTGATGGTAGCTTCAGAGCTACTTTGCTAGATATAACTGTGTTAACTTCCAAACTCACTTGGATGAATTAAAATAAAACAAAACAACTAAAACCTTGCACAGGTGTGTATCCTGGGATATGGGAAAACTCCATAGAAAAACTCAGGAATTTCACTTGCAGACAATATACTTTAATGTTTGCCGTTTCTAAGGATCAAGGATTGTTACTTTTTATGGTTTGGTAGAAATTGAACGTGTTGTCGTTTCTGGCCGGGGATGCACTCTTCTGGACCACTGTGGGTGGTCAGGAGTGCATTCCTGCAGCTCTCCAGGCACCCTGAGCCCAGCAGGGAGAGAACGTGATGCCCTAGGGGATGCTGCAGTGGAGGTAATTTTCCCCCATCTCCTAAGCATTGCATCCCAGCTCCTAGCCTGTTGGCTTGGATTTAGTGTACACCATGGGTTTGTTTTGTTATTTCTGTTTTAAATTTGTTTGGTTTTGAGCACTAAGGCTTTCTAACGTTAATAAAAACAAATATTGGCCAATAAATATTCCTTAAGGATTAGAAAAAGTTACTAAACATGACTGGCTTGTCGAAATTCTTCACTGAACCTTTGTTGCAGACTGCCCTGCTGGAAAATCTGTCAAGTAAACCCACATTGCTGCAGAATTAGCTCTACAAACCCTTGCACAGCTTTACTCTACTCTTCCTTCACATACGCAGTGGCAAAAGAGAGTGATGCCAGTTGATACAATTAGGATTTTTAAATCCTTATTTTTAATCTGGATCCATGTAAAGTAGCTGGAAGATGAACAAAGTGTGGGGGGTTAGACGTGTCAGCTTCTGCTCAGTGTATTGAAGTAAATGTTGGAAGTGGTCCAGAGCTTTATGGCTGCTGCCAACTAATGACATAAGATAATGTTGCAGTGAAACAATGCACTTGATTTGCATTTGTTTCCCAACTAACCTTTCTGATTCTTGGGACTGCTTGGAATTTGTTTCTGGAGATTTGACAGTAAAAAAAAAAAAAAAGGAGATTGGGCATTGAAAACTTTGAATGATTAAATATGCAGTAATGACAACTTCAAACGGCACATGCAGATAATGAGATAAAGAATGGTTACTCACTTCATATTAAACCCACTTGGTGGAAGAAGCAAAGGGGACGAGTGTTTTGGATGGACATTTTATTTTAAAAAGGGAGAAAATTCAGAGGAGCTAATGTATATAGAAATAGAAGTGAAAAAAGTGAGTTGCTGATTTACTTTTTTTTTATATCTGTAATCAAAAGTGCATCTATTATGGGTCTGCAAATTGTCCTGAATTTCTTTTCTAACATAAACAGGAGTTACCTGTGTGCAGAAGGCTAATAACAAGAGTTTGTAGGGTTTTGTTTACATTTTTATTTGGATCAGAAATGTGCTTTTGAAACAAATCTTCCAGTTGCCACCATCTTCTGCCCTGTGGTTCACATCACTGGGCAGCTGAGAGGTGAGCAGTCAGATATTTCTGAGCTGGAAGAGAATGACAAAAGCACTCCAGGAGGTTCTACCCAGGGCATTCCAGCCTTGACTTCTGTCCAATGGGACCCCGCTGGAGCTAGCCTGAAGCTCAACGCTTGTGTCACCTGTAACTGGAAGGTGGATCCTCAGAACTGACCACTCCTCTCCATAGATCTCGTTTTATCATGCCTGTAATGTAAGTGCTGCCTGTGTATAATTGCATTTTCACCTGTTAGCTCAGGCATCCGTAATTGAGAAAAGGTTCAGGGTTACAGACAGAGGAAATTGTTCCACAGAAAAATTGGAGGCTCTGTTTTCAGCAGATGTGTTTGTTCATAAGTTGTGACCAGAATGAGCAAAGTACCTACTTACTCATCCTTCACTGCAATCTAGAAATCCTAAAAAAAGCTGAATTAAATTCTGGAAGTAGGAAATGAAACTGAAGTGACAAATAGGCTGTATCCTTTTTTTCATTAAGTGAATTTCACTTCTTTTCAGCTATTGATATATTATTGATATATTTCACTTCTTTTCAGCTATTCTGATATTTATTATAATACTAATCTGTAAAGGCAAACAGAATTGTTTTGATTATAGGCAGCTGCCTTAAGTATTTACAAGCAGCTGTAACTTAGGCAAACTAATTTAACAACTTACAATTGCCATTTCAGGAAAAAAAACTACTTTGTGGATCAATAAATTCTTGTAAAGTAAACTTATTGATTTGCAGCTAATTGGATATTGTGGATGTATGATAAATTAATTTTAATATGAGGCTAACTGAGTTGACTAGGTGATGTATTAGTGGTTGTAAATGACTTACAGTCATTAAGTCTATTTATAAGGTAGCTACAGGAAAAAGAGAGTTATAAACCTATCTTAATTTCTAATGAATCAGCACTGTAATACCAGGGTCCAGATGACTTCTGAGCTCACAAGAGGGGCTTCATGCTTTGGTTATTTTCATACCCTCCATACTGTGATAAACAAGCTACTCCATGTCCTCCACTAATTGCTCCATGTCCTTCCACCTGTATTAGCCCTTTTCATGATCTCAAGATGCTTCAAGTTCTGCTTGCTTCAGCACGAACACCTGATATTGTGCTTATTGAAAGAAAGTCTTACTTAAGGTTGTAGCAAGGTCCATGTTGCTGCACAGAAGCTGGGTCCTCCCTTTGCCAAGCTGCTGTTCTAAGCTGGAATGCTTCAAGGCACAAGGAGGTGGCAGCCCGAGCTGTGGTTTTTGGTGATAGCAGTGGGGGGGGTCAGTAGGTGTTCATGGGGGCTTCTTTACCCCAGTGCTGGCAGCGTGGGCATTTATAGTTCTTTCCTAATTTTGCCTGAGGTGCTTGAGGCCTGGAGCTTAGGTCTGACTCCACAGGAAGAGTTGCTACTTGTTGGGATATAGATTGGCTTTTTTCCATCACGCGGCACGCCCCGAACTCAGAGGTGATATTGATGTTGGCATGACTTAAATCAGTAATTTAATACAAGTGAATGCAATTTTCATGCTGAGTAAAAAAAAAAAAAAAAAATTATTCATGACCAAATAGGAATGATCTTAGGATCAGGAATGCAGGGGAATAAGAAATGGGACCTAATGGAAAAGAAGAGAAGGATTATAGGAGCAAGGAAAATAGCAGGTATTGGCATAAGAGGATAGAAGCTCAGTATAGTGCACTATGTCCTAGGAAAGCTCGTGGTTTTGTCTGACGTGACAAAAAATTAAAAATATTCAGCAACTCATCACTTAGGATTAGAAGAAATAGCTTTGACTGATTTTTATACATATATTTCATGGAATCAGTTTGAAAGGCAGCAGTAAATACACAAATGTTTCCCATTTATTGGTTTTGGTACAATCTAGGCTTTTTCTGATGTTTCATATGGGCAGATGAAGGTACCATATCTCTTTGTACTAGACATAAGAGCTGATGGTGAAATTTGTTAAATCATCCACTGTTCACAAAAATGTAAAAATAATATGCCATTTGTAGGAGACTGCATCAACATTGTAGCTTTTTCTTTTATTATTATTATTAAACTTACATAAAACCAAGGAAAATAGCAGAACTTTGTTGCTTTGTTTGCACTGCTTGCAGTGTCCGAAATACTAATGCTGTAACAGGTCTCATAAGGTAAGTACATACCCAACTCTTAATTATATTTCTATATTACGTCAGGTCTGTGGATTAGGAAAGTGAGATGTCAGGAGTAAATTTAGGTTGAGACTTCTCCGCCAAGTCCCCAGTGCTCCCACCAGTAGCTTAGTATGAATGAGTCTGTTTCTTTAAAGACTTGAAGTAAATATTGAGTAGGGTTTCCTAGCAACATTTGTAAGGTTAAGTAAAAATCAGACTTGCCAGGTGTTGCTTCCAGAGCACACTAGCCTTTCTATTTCAGCATTTATACTTTTGATGCATTATCTGCAGAACAGAATCTGATAGTATTGTAAATAGATAATTTTGCAGAATTGTATGTCCAAGGGCAAGTCAGCTGAAATATTATTCTTACTTTGGGATACAGTTTTTCTTCAGCTGTGTATTTGTACTGTACTTAAACTAATGGAGACTAACCTTACTTGGCTTCTGCAAGTATTAGCTATAGATATGTGTGTGGATGTGTGTGGATTTTAAACATACAATAATAAAAGCCACCGTTTAAGCCTGCTGAAAAAAAGTTTTTATTTATTTTTTTTAATAGTAAAGCAAGAAGTCACGTGTGTCCCAACTGGTCTCATGACTTTGCAGAGGTCTGAGGTACAGGTGGTAGAATCTCTTGCAGAAACCTTGAATTTTCTTCAGCTTTGATTTCTAGTGACAGGAGAGAAGATCAGCCTGAATACTTTCTACAGTGACATAAAAGTAGAGGTTTCCTGTTACTTTAGTCTGCTCAGAAAATTGCATGCACTCTCCACAGGTGCTTTGGGATGTGTAAGAGGTGTGTGTGCCTGCGGTATGCTTGTTGTGGGTAGGATAGTTCCCCCTTAAGAAACACAGGAAGCTGGAATTTAGGTTAGCCCAGGGTAGATAGATAGACAGATAGATAGCAGAGGAGAGCAAGGAGTGGAAAAATTTGGTTGGCTGCTTCCAGTCCTAAGTTTTTGAGTCTATAAATAGAGTCTATCAGAATATTTCTAGTTAGTTCTGGGGAAAGTCAGCTGCTGTGCTGGGGATTGGCTGTGATCCCAGAATGAGGAGGGGAAGGAAAAAAAAAAAAAGGATGATAGGAGGCCTATTGAAAATCTACCAACAGACACCAGTGAAATCGAGAAATTGGAAGATGCTGTGTTTGGGCTTCAGTTTATTTTTCTGCAGCTTCTGTCAGTGCTGGATGCTTTGCAGAGTGACTCTCTCAGTAGGCTGCTGTGAGTTTCTGAGTTAGCCAAGCCCAGCAGGCAGGTCCAGCCCACCAGGGTTCATAGTTCAGAAGCCAGGACTAAAGCCTGATAGCAGGAATTAGCATGGAAGTGTAAGGAAGCAGCATATTACCCTCATTCCATGCTGCAGTGGCAAGCTTGAACAGCCTGCCCTCTCTCTGGGTTTGATGCATTATATAAAGGGAAATGGAGAAGTGAAACCAAAAGCTGAACTTTCAGCTAATACAATTTACACAGTAACTTAATTTTATTTTTTTCAAATATACGTAGAAAGGTCTTGATGATAATTTCGAGTGCAAACTAGTTGAAGTATGTTATGATACCAGAAATAGACATTTAAGGAAGTCATGATGATCTTTGCGAACAGTTGAGATGCTTTCTAGGAAATGTAAATGATACACTTGAAAAATATTCTGAGTTGAGATTCAAACACAATGTACAGCTAGAGTATAAATAGCAAGTAAGTTTAAAAAATACAGTATTTTTAGAAGGTGCTTTAGTAACAGTAATAGATAACCTTTTAGCAACACTCCCTCTACCCTCCCTACCCCAGCCCTGTAACTACAGAAGGGTAATCCTTCATAGTGTATGTGGAAAAAATAGCTTTGGTCAAATAAACAGCATTATGCAGGTAAGCTGAACCAGAGTTCTCAGAGGAGCATTTATTCCCATGTCAGGGTTCACAGGAGCTGAAATTATCTGAGCAGTAAATGAGCTTTTCCAGTGCTGAATTAATCCCAGAAAAGTCTGTGCTCACATTGAAAATAAAAATGTTCATGACAACGGTTTTGCTGCTCAGGCTTTGCTGGCAACTCATTTTTTCCTTTGTCATTTTTCAGGAATTGGAGAAAGGGGTTACACTGAATGTTCATGGCAGGAGGAGAAGGGGTCGAGCAGTGTCAGTGTTTCCCTCATAGGTGCGTGCTGCCTTGGATGTCCATTCACGTCATGCACCAATAAGAGGCTTGCTGCTTCCAGATTTCCTTAAACATTAGATAAAGAAGGTCCCACCCATGTTTAACTTAGTTTCATTTTTAGGTTTCTTTTTTGTTTTTTTTTTTTTTAAATAATTTTAATGCCTTTTTTCCCATCTTTGTGTTTGTAATAAATCATGATGCTTATAAAGCTATTTTAGCTCTGCATCAGTAGGTGCTTCAGCTTCTCTGTATTAGTTGGAATAAAATCTTGCACTAAATTACTTCCTGAGCTCTCTTACTAAGCCTTTTTTATTATTTAAATATTAATAGCAGTAGAACCATTTTAGACATTGTTGAGTGATATTAAATGGACGCATATAGGTAAAATTTTCATTGGACACACGGAAAAAGGCAAGTGTTTTGTTTTTGAGGAAAGGATGTTGGTAAATACTTTGGTTTTGATAGTTCTTGAGGAAGATTGGCTAAAATGGTAAAGAGCTATATATTTTTATCTCATTGAGATGTGGGAAACCAGCTCTGTAAAAAAAACTCAAAGAACTTCTTATCATTTGAATTAATAAAGAGGAAAATCTGTCAGGAGGTTGAAATCTGCCCTCGTGAGAGTTGACCATTCCCACTCACTTTCCATAGGGCCAGTATTATACCAAATGATGGCTGTGGGAATTAAAACTCTTAATTCATTGTGGCTGTGAATTTTGCCATGAAGAAATTGTGAGAAACAGCTCATCTATGGAGGGAGGAGGGGAAAATCAACCTGTGTATGGCCAAGGTAGATTTAACTTGGAATAATGCTCTAAATTTGAAAAAACCTAACAATATCAGCTATCTGTGTTGGACAGGCTCCAGGAATATTTCAGCTTACAATTCTGTTTGTCAAAAATGGAGAAATTGGAAACAGAAGATAAACAACATATTAATATTTTATTTCTTTTTGGGATAAAGTTCTGTCATGTGTTTGGAAACTTCATTGAAATGTTGTTCTCATTAGAAGAAGCAGCTCAAAATTGACATTAACTGTTCATTGTGCCACTTGTTAATTTGGATTTTGCAAATCAGTGTGATAAACTGCTCTGGAATGAAACTGGAATAGAGTTCTAAAATGATGCTTGTAAATAGGTCTGAGGCCAGCAGATGTTTTGCCTCTTTCAAGAGCAGTACATTTAAGATGTATGTCTCATACTGGAAAAAAAACCAAACCCAAACCCCAAATTAATCCCCAAGCCCCCTCCAAAAGTCAAATAAGCTGTGGATTTAATGGTGAATTATAATTCACATTTTCTGAAATAGCATCTGCTCGAAGTTTCAGAAGCAGACAGAATTGTGTCTTTAGAGGGAGGATTTGATCTCGCATCAGTTAGAGTCCTGACAGCTTCTCCTGACACGTTGCTTGATGCATGGTCTGGCAGACAGGCTCCTGCATGGAACTTTTTCTCTTGCAGCAGTGGCCCTATTAAAATCAGTGGGACTGGCCACATAAAAAAGGCTGCTGCAGGTTGAAAGTTTCCAGTGTTTCTAACTTACATCAACTGTTTTATATTATGCTTTTTTCCTGAGTTGTTCTGGCACTTTGATTCTTGTCATGCACAGCATGCATCTTTTCACACTCCCAATGCCTGACTGTGATGGCTTGAATCCTTCATTATTTTGTGATTAATTGTAGAGATACAAACATTATCAAATCAAAATCCCCTAAAGGCCTCTTTTAAAGGATCAGCCTAGCTTTTTTGATTGAGCTGCCCCACAAATTACTTATCTGGTGGCTGTGTGGTTTTTAACATCCTGCTAAATTTGGAACAAGTCCATTAAATACTTTCTGCAATATCTGGGGAATAGAAAAGCTTGATAAGTTATTTTGTCCATTGCTTGGGTCAAGCCTTTAAAGAGATGGCAGTGCTGTGTTGAATCCATTAAGTAGGAATTGGTGGGTGAGCAGGATCATGATTTGTATTGTCAGTGTTAGGGTGTTCAGTGCAGATTTTCAGGTGCTAGAAGTCCAATTTTTCTTTCCAATACATGTAGGCTCATAAACTGCAATTGCAACTGTACAGGAGAAATTGTGATGCAGGTGAGAAATAGCACAGCAAGGAAAGCGCTTTACATTAGCTCTTTTGTGCATTGCTACATGTGGTGGTTTTTTTAAACAGATTTTATCCCTTGGGATCTAATAAAAGGCTGGAGAGTTATTTGGTTTATGAACCTGTGTGGTATATTATTTGGATATTCAGAGGGAAAAGGTCAAAGAAAGTCTCCTGTGTTATCAATTCCTCAGTGGGAAACTATATTAAAAACTTGAAAATATAATACTATATAATTTAGAAATACAATATATAATGTGGGTTGAGAGACAATTACTGTGTTGTATTTCTCTGTATTTTCCATTTTACTGAATGCATTTCAGCAACAATTGGGTTTTGGCTGTAATGCTATTTGTAGCAGTTTCATGAAGCTGCACAGCAAATTACTGTGGTGTACCAGATAAAATCAGCTCCTCACTTCATTCGTGAAAGTCTCATTATGAAGAGCTCTTACTACTGGCTTATGCAGGTGACAGTGGGTTTTGTCCATGTTTATACAGTTTAGTGAAATCTCCATTGTAAGTTTTAAAGCAGTTTTAAGATGGACATATTTTACATATCTAGTCTGTCATTTTTCAGAGTTTATTCATTTAGAATTGTAATTAATACACAGACTCATAGAACATGTCTGTTTCTCACAAAATACTGTTGCCTGGGATGCAAATGTAACTTAAGTATTCTGCAGCTGAGCCTGACAAGGAATTAAGAGTGTATTGTTTGTAAGTGTTTAAAACCAGAAATATGTTTATTGTCAGTAGCCTTCTTGGTATTAGTGTTCCTGTGCACCTGAGCTGGTAGGCATTTTCCTGGTTTTGATGACCAGCCTTGGAGTGCTAAATGGCTCACAATGACATATTAGGAAAATTAGGCAGATTGGGTTAAAAAAAGGAAATTTGGGTTGCTGTCAAGTGATGCTTTATCCCAGGAGTTTGGGATAGCATCCTTGGCATGTGTTCCAAAGAGGACTTTTTGTCAGGAACTGTAGTGATAGCATGAGGAGTAATGGGTACAAACTGAAAGAGGAGAAACTGAGGTTAGATATTAGGAAGAAATTCTTTACTGTGAGGGTGGTGAGGCCTGGGAACAGGTTGTCCCAGGGACATTATGGATGCCCCCAGCCCAGCAGTGTTAAAGGCAGGTTGGATAATGCCTTGAGCAACCTGGTGTAGCGGAAGGTGTCCCGGGGCAGGGGGGGGGGATTGGGACTAGATGATCTTTAAGGTCCATTCCAACCCTTAACCTTCTATGATCCAATAAGTCTGATGGATCCGTTTAGAGAAAGAAGGCATATGTCTTAAAAATGTACCATAACGGATGGCAGTTTTCTGCCTCCATTTTCGTCTGGCTGCTGCTTAACACTGTTGTAGGAAAATCTAGAAGTAAATTGTTTTTTCTTAGTAACAAGTTCATATTGGGCATTCCCAGTGATGTGCTGAGGGTGTTTGGGCACCCAAACATGACCAGCCCTCCTCATCCTTGGTGTCCATGGGGACATCAGCCCTGCTGGTGGGCTTGGGTTAGTGGAGCAGATGTTGCTCTTGGGCATTACTGACTTCTGCATATGTGTGAGAGGTGCTCAGAAACATCTAAAAAGGCTGAAGGTGTTCTTGGTGCTCTCTTCTGGGGGAGGTGGAAGTTCTAGAGGCAAAGAAGGGGAATGTGGTTTGGGCATGTGAGGTGGTGTTTACATCTGAGTAAAGGTCCCATATTTCTTTTTTATGATGGACTCGAGCATGGTTTGATTGAAGTGGGCAAGCCAGATAGAGGAGGCTGCTAATGACTTCAGGTGACTCAGGATAAAGGATGCTGAAGTGGAATCCATACTTATTTTGTGATCTATTTTGCAGAATTTTTCCTTTTTTTCCTGTCCATATTTATGGATTTCAGTCTTTCTCCCTCTTCTCATTCACTGGTGGCAGAGAGTTGCCCTCAGGAGGAGCCTATATCTTCCACCACATGAGGGAGGAATATAACAGAACTCTTGGCCAAATATGACCTTGGTGAATGATGGCCCTTATTATCATCCTCATTTAAGACTATGTATGTTCCCACATGTGTTCCTTCAGGTTTCACTTCTGGATCAGCGTTCTTATGGCCTTTTAGTTAGAGCAACAAGGAACTGGTCTGTCCAGATTTTCTGGTCTCATCAGAAAGGCTTTAAGAGACTTTCTCTGCAAAATTTCCACATGACCTGGATCTGAAACACACTGCAAAAGTGTATTCCCCACTGGTAAAGCAAAATACATGCACAGAAGTCTCCTGCTGATCATAGGTCTGAAGTTTCTCTGTTTTTGTAATCAACAGGAAATTTTAGATACAAAAATGTGATTGTTTACAGAGAGATTCTATGTTGAAATGTGTGTCAATATTTAAAAAAATACTCCTGTCTGTCTTCCTGGCAGGAGTGAGATGAGGCGTGCCCCTTTGTGGCCCATTCCATACAAGGGCTCGTGGGCAGTGTACCCCCTTCCTGCCACTTCACTCTCCTGAAATCAGCAAACGAAGTTTTAAGGCAACTACTATGCAACTTTTGTTTTCCATCTAAGACAAATTTTATGGTATCATAAAATTGAAATTTATCTGATCTTGAGAATTAATTTTGGGTGGGTTAAGGTGGGTTTTGCTGCCACCTTTATTTACATAATACTAGTGTAGTAGTGCTTGTAAATAACTTACCCCATTATTTAAGCAACTCGCTTTCCTGGTGATACTGACAGTGTCATGAAACCAAGCCTGAGTGGTAGGAGAAAGTAAATCTTGCACAATAAATTTCAGTTCTTCTTGCTGCTCAAAATACCTTTTCACTCTTACTAAGAATTGTTAGAGAGCAGAGTTTTCTTTTTTGGTTTAATTAAACCAAATTAAATTACTTAATTAAATTGATTCTTTTTTAGAGCATTAGATAGAGTTTGACTATTCACTCTATGGAAATACATGCTCATTGTTATTTTTCCTCATGCGGAACTCAAAGTAGTGTAAAATGAGTTATTATTTTAATACTTAGCCCTTATTTTATTTTACTGCTCCTTCTCCCCCATAATGGCAGCCCTTTTGCAGCTTTTGTAAGCCATGGTATCATTTGGTAGTTCAGGAAGTGGGTATATTTTTGTAAGAAGAGGCAAAAAAAGGGTTAACATCAACTTTCATGACAGTTTCCATTTTTTTGTTCTACCAAAATGATTTTATATAAAGCATGTATAAAACCATTGCAGATCTGTTGTTCTATTCCCTTCTTTATTCCCTTTTTTCCTTTCACCGTTTCAGTACAATACACATACATATTTCCACTAATGGAATTTTAAATGGGGAACCTATCTCAAATTGTTGATCACAAAACAGTAAACGGGCTTTTCCTCCCTTACTCAAAAAACTCCTCTAGCTAATTTCCCTTGTGTGTGTTGTGAATCCCCAGCAGGGCATAAATGTGTATGGCCACAATGAAGGATAAATTAAGAACTGCAGATAATACCAATCTTAGCCTGCCTTATTTCTCTGGTAAACCTTGAGAAAGATTTTATTTACTTGCTAGGAAATCCAGGAAGTGTAATTAAATGGCAATTAAAGCATAGAAGTTATTTCATGGTGCTATCGCCTTGCTTGAACTCGGTGAGTTTCTTTAAGAAAATACTGAAATACTGTGCTCGAGTGAGCTGCTACTGCAAATGAGACAGGAATAAAAATTACTCCTGCTGGCCTAGGAAGGGATGCTGTTGGTTGAAAACTTGTGTGGTTTTGTAGGAATACTGGAGCAGATGAATGCGGACACTCAAAATACTGTAGTTGGAGAGATGGTGTGTAGAGTCCCAGGTTGAAGCTAATGTGAACAGAATTAAAAATAGCAAGTATGACAGACTCATTAATTTTTGAACATAATTTATGTTTTGGAAAATAAAAACAAAAGCTAAAGTTTAAACGAGATTTGTCCTTGAATCAGTAATAGCATTCAAATGGAAATCTTAGCAATGTGAGGTTGCTCTATGGAGCATAAGAGGAGCTCCAATGAATAATTAAACAAGTGATAGCTAATAAAATATACAGCACATTGCTTCAAACTTAGAAATTGTAACTCTGCCTAAGGGATGAATGTTTTTCATTACTTTTTAATTGTTGCCAGTGTTGACCTTCAAGGTCTTTTTCTGGCAGATAATTTGTTATGGTAAGGATGAGATCATTAAGTATTTTAGCACAAGCTGCATGATGCAAATAGTTTCCTAATATTATAGAATTCTGATGTGGTAAGGGTTTGTTTTCTCAGGAATTTGTTCTCCATATTTAGTGATATTTGGGATCATATCTTAAAAGAGCAGTTCTACTGTAATCCTGCAGGACAGTGATTGTAGGTAGTGCAGTAGCAAACGTCACTAGTTTCTGCGGCAAGATTTTTGTGATGACATTGTAATTGTAATAAAAAGGCATTACTGTAGAGTATCAGCATGGTTTTTTGGCTCTTAATGATATTTGTATATTCCAAAGACAAATAGCAACTCTTTTCCTTTGCTGGGTTCATGACAGCATCGACGTTGCAGCCTGCAGGTTTTCCCCACGCTGAAGTGAACCTCTGTGGCATCTGAGGCTCCACGGCCCATGTGCAAGAAATTGAATGTTTCTAAATTTTGCTAGTTTTATACTGTAACTCTGTTTTTACTGTTTTAGTGTTTGCATAGGTAGGCACTAAAAGTATGTATTGTACAAACACCAAATGCTCTCCGATTTATGTTGACAGATTTTAGTTTAAATTCTCTACAAGTAAACGTTTAATATTATTTTTTTTTTACATCAGAAATGCCTGGTCAGAGGGAAATGGCGGTGGGGAGGAACAGGCTAGCATATAAACTCCTTTCAGTATTATTTTTCTAGCCTGAGGTGCTTGGAACAAACTGAATCAGTTGTTTGCTCAAATGTTTGTTGATAGAAACATTTATTGCTTGCAAAGTTACGGATGGAAGATGAACAGAGCTATTGTCTCGTGTTCATCAATGCTGTGGGCAGTCCCTTGCAGGAAATCTATAAATAATTCTTCGTGTAAGATTTACCTTGGTACTACTTAGAATCTGAAGAGAAAAGCCTGGTGATGTGTGGGTCTGGGGCAGAGGGCTCTGTCTTGCAGGTCATCCATCTGCAGGCAGCTCCCTGCAGCAAGGACACTTGGGTCCAGCCTGCCTGTTCTTAAGGAAGAGCTGGAAGGAGGGGAGGAAGAGCTACCAGCAGAGCCTGTACTTTGATGGATAGTTAAGGGTGACCAGGGCCTGCTGCCCAATACTGTCAGGAGTGCATGGGAGCAGTCTTGGGATAAAGAGGCGAGCTGGAAGGGCCCAGCCTAACAGAGGGTCCCTCTGGAGAAGTGTGTTTTCCTGAGATGTCTGGGCAGGATGAGGGATGAATGGCAGGAACAGAGCCTGCTCCCCCTCAGCCCCATCCCTGTGCCTGCCCTGTGCCAGAGGCTCCCTGGGAAGAGGTGCAGTGGCTGGCTTTCCTCTCTACCTGAAAGGGAGGGAAGAGGGTTGTTCCATCCTCAGCTGTGTGTTCGGGTTGTTCCAGCCTCAGGCACAGCGTCCTCTGGTTTCCCTGCAGGAAATGCACCTCCACGGTTTGAGTCTTGGCACGCCTGCACCAGCTTTCAGGTTTGGGTCCTTCTAAATCAAGAAGGGGCCTCAGCAGGAGCACCTATCCCTATTTCTGTTTTTCCTGGTGTTGCCCCTTATTCAGCTGCACATTAAATGAAGGTAGAGTTTCCAGTGCTCAGAGGTGTACAGCGGTGAAGTAAGTTGATATGAACATGTAAATGGTGTTGTTTAGTTACCTTTGGCTTATTTTCAGAGATTTCCCACTTACTTGTGTCTCAGATTAAATAGATATTTGTCTAACTTGTTTATGATCAGAATGAAAACTAGAAGCTGTAGGATTGTCAAAGTTACTGACAACATTAGAAGAGGAGGTATTGCTATTGAAAATGAGCCTAGTTTATTACAGATCTCTGGCAAGGGAGACATTAACACTTGCAACAGTATCAATATGTTGTATCTGCTGGGAAAGGAAGGCAGTTTAGCCATGGAAAAACATTGTGTGGAGTGGAGGCCATGCAGCCTCCCTGCTCCTCTAAAGATGTCCCCTATTCTCAGGGACTGGAGATAGGAAAAGCTGGGTGAGGGAGCTGGCTGTGGACTCCAGACCCTCTCCCTCTAGGTTGGTTGGAGAGGAAACCACCACAAAGGTTTGTGTTAGAGTGTAGTAACTGGCCCTTGCTGGACCTTTTCTAGCCCCATGGGCACCATAGCGCTGGTGAAAAAGCAGAGATGTGAAATGGTGATGAAATAGCATTAATAGCTGGCTGTGGCTTGGGGCTGCAGGGTGTTCAGCAGACCGTCAATTGCCCTCATGCATTTTTGACTTAGCAGGTGGCTGTAGCAGAGGACAAGAGTAAGAACTGGGAATTAACAAGCCCTGAAGGCTTACATTGCTCTTTGTTGGTATATGTAACTTGTCATACCTTCCATGGGTTTTTTTGTTGTTTGTCTTCAGCAGGTTTGCATTCCTGATCTAAATATGATGAGTATTGTTAAATTCAAACAAGGATGTCTGAGGCCATCCGAAAATGTTCTTTTTGGAACATTCACCTCAAAAGAAGCCAAATGCTGACTTTAAAGAAAGTTGTGATTTTGAACCCAAATGATTCAGGATTTGAATAACATATTCTGGAAATATGCTTTCTCAAGTCAACTAGGGAAAGGGCTGCTTGGTGCAGCATGCATAATGGTGAAGAACTGAAGGAGCTATCAGGAATGCAGTCTCAGAGCTTGAGCAAAATTAAGCGTCATCTAACCATGTTATACACCCTGCAAAACAGTAGATTAGAAGTAATGGAAATTATTATCAAAGCTATCATTGGATTAAAAATAGTTTTAACTCCTTGAGAGGAAACACTGTTAATCAACTTGTACTTGAACAGGGAATTCAAAAACACTCGTAGATATTGTATGACTTGCAGGAAATACAGTACTGCAAAAATCCAGAAGCATAAAGACAATTATTTGATATAAATTCTTATGTGGTAGAGAATTAAGATGCCTCTATTTGGTGCTTAACTTGAAGCATACTTCATAACAATGAACTTCCCATGTTGTTGCTGAATTAATTCAGAGGCGAAACTAAAAAGTACATTTAAAAATCCAACCCAAAATGCCATAAATGACACATGAGATCTGAGACTCCTTCAGAAAACAGTCAGCAGTTGTAAAAGTGTCCCATTGACATGTAAAATATTCCCTTTACTTGTGAAATTGTTCAGTTAGCCCACTGACAATCCCTACTGTTTTTGCATTTATTTCTCAAGCACTGCAAAGAATGTTGCTAAATTAGAACTGTGATTTAGCATGCTGCAATTAATTTGCATTATGGTTTTCATAGGAAGGGAAGAAATTTGCCAATTGTGTGTTTTCTGGGTCTGTTAAACAGTGTCTGGCTTGCTAAATACAATTTTCTCTGTCTATGGCGTTGTAGGAGAGTTATCACTTGTATTTGTCTTGCAACCTTGGTGCCTCCCTCTTTATCCCCCATGTTCATTTAATGATAGACCAACTTAACTTGTACGTGGAGCCTAGTGAGAGACTAGAAATGTGTTGAAGGATGCATTGATGATCCCCTTTTACCTGTTTTTGCAAGTCGTTTACTATTTGTGCTTAGGAAGTGAAATCAACTACCCTAATGTTTACTTACATGTGTACATATGTATCCATATCTATCCAGTGTCTCTACGTGAGGATATATGCGTGTATATGTACTGCAGCGTTTAAAATTTTTTTTAAACAGCTAGAATTACATGTATTAGTTCCCAGTTTGTGTGATCCAATAGCTCTTTCTTCTAATAAATCACAGACAAAATGCTGTGTGGCAAGGGAGGAAACTGCTGTCTCTCTGGAGTGTGTAGTGCATGTGCGTGAATTCCTTCAGCATCAGAGTAGCCCGTGCAGCAAATGCTTCACGTTGTCCCTGGTTCCCAGATGAAGCAATTTCTTGCATTTCCCTTATTTTGAGCCTTGGGTGTTTGCACAAGCTGAATGCCTTTTTTTTTTTCCTGCCTGTGTTTATATCTGTAAAGTGGGTGTAGGGAGAGCAAATGCCTGAAGTATCAGGAACTGAAACGGGATGTCTCAAGGCTGGCTTAAGGCCAAGATGAAATACATCTCTCTTGGCAGCAGGGGTGCTTGAGGCAGCCCTGTGATACTGGATAACTTATTTTTTTTTTTACTTGGTTAGTCCCGTCCATACCTCAGCTGACCTCCTTTGCTGGGTGGCGGGCAGGGCCGTGCTCAGCTGTCAGGGCCCCCCGCGTCCCTCCTGGAGTGAGGGCAGGAGAAGGTGCATGCGGTGAGCGGCGTTCTCGGCGTGTTTGCTGCTGTCCTGCTGTTAGAAGATGGCCTGTGTACCTGAGGGGGAGCCAGCCAGCGCTTGGCATGGGAAATCCACGTGCCAGCAAAGGACAGAGCTCTTGGCCCCCACCTTCTTGGGTGTGCTGACTGAAAATGGTGCCCACTGGGTTTGTGGTGCCTGCCCCGCTTTGCATCCCGGAGGAGATGTCCCCCCATGGCACTGTGCTGTCTGTCACCTGTGTCCCTGACGGGCACTGGCTCGGCTGTGTCAATGTCAGTGACAGGCAGCAGCTGTCAGAGTGTCTCAGCCCTCCTCAGGATGAGTGTCCGCTCGGCTCGGGCAGGAATGCATTTATAGCGTGTTTTGGTTTCTGTGCCAAAGACAATCAGTGAGGAATATGGCTCGGGTCAGTATTTTCTTAGGGGCCTTTCCAGAGAAATGCAATGTATGGCTGCTGGCCCAGGGGAGCTGTGCAGCCCCTGCGAGCCCCGCAGCTGCAAGGAGCTGTGGCAGGCCCAGGAAGATGCTGCTCTGAAAATTTTGATGAGGCAGAAAGGAGAAGCGAGGATTAGTGTCAATAAGTGGCTGCAAACAGTTTTCAAGGTTCCCCCTGCCAGCTATAGAGCCGAGTGTCTGGCCTGTGTGCTTGGCACCCTTCCTCTCCAAGCTTTGTAAATGTTGCTGGAAGTTGATGCTTTCACTGCTGATTTTCTTTTTTTTCTTTCTTTTTTTTTCTTTTTTCTTTTTCTCCCTTCTTATTTTCTACTTCTGCACATGGATGGTGGCAGGAAGCGAGATTCAGGTGAGAGCAGAGAAAGCAGGGCTGCCAGGGGCTGAGGTTCCTGAGAAGGCAGTAGGGTCTTCTTCTGCAGCAAATCCAGAGGTTTTTGCAGCTGCCCCCTTCTGCAATCACTGCTTGCTGCCAGAGGCTGCCAGATCATCCAGCCCTTAATTATTGCTATGTGAGTTTCACCTTTCCATTGCAAAGGAGCAGATCATTTAATTCATGGTTTTAATGCCAAAAAAAAAGTGGGTCAATCAGGTATTAATAAGCTATTGCATTAAAGTGGTGATAACCTGCTGATTTTAAATAGTTTTTAAATATTTCTGAATAGTTGCTGCAGTCTCCGTGCAGCATAGACATGCACATGACAGAACAAATGAGGGACAAAACCTAGTGAGCATTTTTAACTAAAAATGCGAACATTTTTACTCACTCATTGCCTGGGGTGAAATCAATGGCATTTCATAAAATATCTAACCGAAATAATAAGTAGGGTACTTAGAAGTGTCAATATTTTCAAAAACATTTCTTATTGCTTTATAATAATGTATATAGACTAATACTACAACTTTTCTATAATAGCAAAATACATATTATTGCCTAATTGTCTAATTATCTAATATAATAATGCATGGTTATTTAAGTTTAATACAATAATGTGCAAGATGCATAGTTAGGTAAGTTTTTCCAGTTTTTTCTAGCTCTTATTTTTTTTTAATTAATTGTAGCATTTCTACCTGTATGGAATTCTGCAAACAGTGATTACCAGATTAAAAATACTTTTTCCCCCACAAAGTTTTGTAAATACGAGAAATACAAATAAAAGATTCCATGTGTCAGGCACAGTATAAGTAGGATTTCTTTAAGAAGTAAAAACCTGCTTTTGTAGGGGGATCCTGTCAACTTGAAATTTGACAGACCAGAAACATTCTTGTTTGTTTAAAATAATGTTTCACTTTTATGTAGTTGACAAAGGACTTGAGTGAAAGAGAGGTGCAGGATAATCAAAATTGTGTGCTGGTAAGATTAAGTGTGTACTTTGTAGGTCATTTGTTTGTATAAACAAGAACCTGTTGCTATAGCTGATGGCATTTCAAAGAGTCCTAAACCTTGAGAAGACCAACAAGAGTAAAAAAAATCGTGGGTTTCATGCATTTCCATGGATTGAAGTACAGTTCCTTTCTCAAAGCTACCCAGGTCAGTTCTCGGGCAGCCTGATGGGAGGCGTGCTGAAGTCAACTGGAAGTAGGCTCTTAACCTTTACGATGTTTTGGATCAGAGCTCAGGTGAATTCCTTTGTTCCTTGGAGGAGACACTTCAGCACTGTGTCAGAATAATTTAAAAAAAAAGAAAAAAAATCTTTGCAAGATTTATTTTATTTTTTTAAAAATTAAGTAGTGAGGGAAATTTGTAATTGGACATGGTTATCAAAATATGTAAAAATGGTGCCGAGAAATGTGTTCTTATCTCATGTAATTGCTCTGTAATTGTTGGGGAGGGGAATCAGATTAGGGAGGCTAAGTATTTCCAATGCTGAAGTTAATGTATTTTTGCAAATAGTGAATCTATGTCTGCATTCCTTGAAGTCAGTGGGAGTTTGTGTGTTTTGAAGTATTGGAGCTAGTATTTGCAAGTTCTTATCTTTATGTAACAAGTTTGAGCTTTTTGGGGTTTTTTAAAGAATAATCAAAACTTTTAATTAAAGGATTCATTTGTGTTTAAAATATTTTTTGAAGTAGGAAGTGTTAATCTTGAAGGTATAATTTATTTTTTCTTGAGTTGTCTTTCTCTCCTACTCTTCACTATCTCTTTTAAAACTGAAATACAGAAACATTTCCATCAAGCTTAAAAATCAGTAAATTAGTGAATGTTTCTCATGCTTAGAGATTTTTTCAAATTTGGTTTTGTTTTTTTTTTTTTTGTTCCCTGAGTATGTTGTTATGAAACTCAGCAGCACTTGCTGCATTTTGTACCTGAGGTTAAAATATTTGCATGGCACATTAGGAAAGCATTAACTAGCTTTAGTGATTTTTTTTTTTTTTTGCCAAATACTACCTTTAAACTAAAATTTTGTACATATAAAGTTACTGTTTTCATGTCAATAACTTCATTTGTGAGAGTTAGTTGTTCTTTAAAGCCTGTAATTCTTCTTAGTTCTTCCCAAGATAAAAAGAGCAGGCAAACGCATCAAAACTTGTGCAGTAGGTTATGGTGTAGATGAAGATTAGATAGCTGAAAACCAACCTTCTGTGAAAGTTGTGCTTCACAACCATTATGGAACTTCTGAAAAGCATGCTACTTCCAGCAAAAATTCTTGCCTTGAATTTGGTACAAGAGCAAGTATTTTTGCTGCTGTGGAAGCTGGTTCAGTTTTGTTTCCATGCTAACCAAATTTGCACTTTGTTTGACATTGTATGTGATGCTCTTGCTGCCGGGGAGCTGCAGCAGCTCATGTAGTAGATACTGTGTCTGTGAAAGCAAAACCAGCCCTGGAAACAAAATAGTGATGGCTGAGTCCTATAAAACCTGCTTCGAAAAGTCCATGAGAGCAAAGGAGCAAAAGGAAATCTCCCCAGTTCTGTGAATGCCGAAATGGAGACATGGGGAAGTGGTTTTCCTAAAACCATCCAGGGGTGACCTGCAGGCTGGGGACAGAAATGGGATTGTCAGCTCTGTATCAAAGCACTTTTACTATCAGCATCCCTGATTTTTGGTGTGAAGAGAAAGTTAATACTTACGCTGAACTTGCCAAAAATCAAATACTTGTTATAACAAGATGCACGTCTGTCAGGGATTTTCATATCTTTGCAACCTTTACTGGTATCTTTCAGAACTGGGATCTAACCTGAGACATTTAGTAAGATGCAAAGGTCATTTAAACAAGGCTGTTGCTGACCTGCAGTACTATGAGCAATTTTACATTCTTAGCTAGGAGGGGTGGGGTGGGGGTGGTAATGGAGAAGACTGTCAGGGACTTGAAAATCACTCTTTCCAGCCCTTTCAGGACTGCAAGCAAAAGCTGTCTTTTTTATGTAAGCTGAAAATTCCTCCATTCTCTTCTATTTAAGCAGAAAATTCATTTTTAGACTAGAGAGACCAAGATACCAAAGTTTAAAGATCGAATAATATTAAATTCAGAGGTAAAAAAAAACACTTAATTTTTGGGAATTGGGCATGGACGTCCGAGAATCAGATAAAAATGCTGCAGTGGGGAGAAAAGAAAATAACATTTTTCTGAAAGCAGGACTTTTTTTGAAAATGTACTGATGCTTATGGGGATATTTAGAATGTCTCTAGACATAATATGGGTAAGGTAGGAGTGGAATAGTCAGAAATTCACAGAAAGTTTCAAGGCTACATAATAAAACAAAGGCAAGTCACATGGATGTTCACTTCTTGTAGGTGGAACCAGTGCTCCTTTTATTTCTGTTTTAATAGTGGAAGGAGCACTCGGGCTGTGCTTATTTATAATCGTTGATCCTTAACTCTCATCCATATTCTCTGTATTTACACATGCGTTCTCACTCATAATGCGGCGTAGCGATTTTCTTTGTCCTTTAACGACTTGCTTCCTCTTCAGTCATGCTTTCATTCACTTCCTTTTGGCTCTTTCTATTAACTCTAGCCTATTCTAATTCCTGCTTGTTGCTGCTTTTTACCCTGCCTTTCCTTTTCTCCCCAGCCCTTAATTCCTCCCATCATTCTGTTCCTTCTTCCTTCCTGCCTCCTGCCAATGGCTCAGATGGTTTTGAGTGACCAAGATGTGGGAATATTGCATGATGCATGTGGAATGGAGCAGTGCACTGAGAAAGTTATCCCCAGAAGTCAGTACTCCTTTCAGATTGCCCCACTGCTGGCAAATAGCTACCTTTATGCACTAGGAAGCCTTAGGAGTAAGCCCTCAAAAGATGAGGTTCCCTGTGGCACAATCCTGTGGAAGCCCTTCTGGAAGCGGGTGCTGTGCAGCTGGGGAGGGCATGAAGCAGAAATGTGCACTCGTGTCATGAGGAAACAGAAATATGAACCAAACTGCTTAACCCAGCACCTTATACTTCTGCTGGAGTAACTTGATTTAGTAAGTTAAAATGTCAGTGCTGTGGCTGTAGCACTGCTATTTCCTTTCCCTGCCTTCTTGACGATGACACTCCAGGTTTTTTAGAAACATCCTCCAAAAGAGGGAAAGATCACGAAAAACACGCTCTTAATTGCACGCAGTTTTTAATATTCCTGGGATCTGTTTTGAAGGGTGCATTTGACAGAGAGAAACCCAGCAGCCCCACACTGAATCCTTTGTCCTTCCTGCGGGGTGAAACAGTAGATAGCTTACTGTAAGTGTGGCTGCCTGCCAACCCGTGGCGCAGATTCTTTTTTTAATACTGTAAACTGGCAAGAAATCAAGAATTGCCGTTCTTCCTTTTATTTACTTTCCCTTCTGTATTAAAGAGCTCAGTAAATAAGAGAAAGTTAAATGTTGAGTGAAGGTTTCATACTGATTAATCATTAAATAGCAAAGAGTTATCAGTTCGGGGGGGCAGATTTGCCCCCTTTTTTCCATTTCTCTTTGGTTGAAACTGGAAATATCAGTTGCTTCATCTGGAATAGATTATCACAGGGAAAAAGTCTGTGCAGTTTGAAATGAGGACAGAGCAGAATGCATCTATCATGCATAGTTTAAAATAATCTGCAAGACTGCTTCTGATTTGATCCTTAGATGTACTTCCTCCCGATTTTCTTCAAAACTTGGGTTAATAATGAGTACTCTGTCTCTAGAAAAGGCTTTTTTGTAGAGTGTGCCCCCAGCCTCTGCTTGTAAGTATTTTCTTATTTGAACAACTAAGCTTCCTGAAATAGCTGCTGAGTTTTTTGTTTTGCTGTTATATTTAAAAGTGGTAGAGGGGTGTGGAGTTCCTTCTGCTGCTTCTCAAATCCAAAGCATGCCTTGCAAGCTACTTTGCTTTCACGCTAGAAAGGGAATCGGCGTTGCTGCTTTTCTCATGATTGTGTTGCTAAATTATTGGCAAAATTATCCCCAAGCAAAAAAATGATGTTGGTATTGATATAGTGCACATTTGAATGATTTATCTTGAGAGAAATATATTTCTGTGTGCATGATGCAGGAGGCCAAATTAAATTTAAAAATTACTGTTGCTGTTAAACACAGAGCTAATGTGAAAAATTAGCCTACAACAGATTGTTTTAAATCCCAAAGCGTACTGTGGTTCATTCGGAGGTCAATCTTGCTTAAAACATATTAAACATTTAATAATATCAATGTATATCTGTTGCTGACTTGATGAACCTACCATATAGGTCATGTATGTACAGCTTTATTAAAGGCGTTGTTGAAAGAAAATGTGGATTCATGTTTTGTTTCTTTTATACTTCTTGGCTAATCGGAAATTAAGGTTTCTGGAAGTGATAAGAAATAGTTTTGCTTTAAAAGCAGTGGACTGTAACTGAAGAAATCTGGACTTGTTCTGCCAGATTTCTTGAAATAACGGGCTCAAGTCATTAGTTGTTTTGGGGGTTTTCTTCTGTTTGTTTGGTTTTTTCCCCTCTGATTTCTTCATCTGTAAAATGGAGATAATCCTGTTCCCTTACCAGACGGCAGTATGTTATAGATAAATTAATGAATGTTTGTGGGACAAAGCAGTAGCACTTAATGGGTTCAGCATAAGTATTCACATTAATGATTCATGTTAAAGAATGATTGAAAAACTGCATTAACTTGAAGTTGGGAGTGTGCTGTCCCAGAGGCAGAGGCTTAGTTTCCAATCTGCAATGCCCAAATGAGGGACACAAGAAATATTTATTCAGGAAATTTAATAGTTTACAAGTTTCCTTCCTTTGGTTCCTTCCTTCCTTTAGCTAGAAAGAAATTTTTTTTTTTCAGACTCTGCTGGACAAGTCTGGATTTCTGAAGTAAATTCTCTTTGAATGTAAAAGGAATAGGCACATTTTTGTGGACATTTGTGCAGATGACACAAAAATTAATGAGTAAATAAACTATTTAAAGATGATTAAATTTGAGAGATGATCCAGAGAAATGAGAGCAGCTTTTATAAGCAATTATTAAAAAAACCCAACCCTCTCCTGCAAAAGCACGGATCAGAAAATATCCCATCTCAATTACAGCCATCAGAAATCTTCCCCCCATTCTCCTTTTTGTTTTGAATCTATATCTTGAGCTCGTTCAAGATATGTAGGAAAGTTTTCTTGCAAAATGACAGGTAGAACTATCACAAACTTGTTACTATTTTAGGGGTGTTGGATAAGATGCATAATTATCTTGAATACAGTTTCGGTTTTGCTGCCTTTTCAGTGTAGCAAGCTACAAGGAAAATACAAATTCAATCTTCAAGGATCCGCGACCTCAAAGGGCGAAATAAATAGGTAACAACTCTACTTTCACTTGTGTTGTGCAGTCTTTATTTTTTATAAACATGGTTGTTTATTTTAAGTGTAAATGGCATTAGTTCATCCCTGTTTTGTTATCCACATTGAGGGAAAATAAAGTATCTGCGCAAAGTTGGAGTTATAATGTGTCTGCGTGACTTGAGAAGAGTCTACTAATATGTGATTCTCCTTTGATACTGTAAGCAGATTATCTTCAATAACTAGCAGATTTCTCTATATATTTTTAAAATGCAGGAATAAGTGCTTGATATAACTATTACAGTGGCTTTATTTAATAAAAAACAGTGCACTGCAGTAGCATATCAGAGTTACTCTTGCCGTGTTCGGACAGTTCTCTTGTGGATCTCAAAAGCTCGGGTTTTGTGCTCCTTTAGCTATATATTTGGAAGAAACAGAAAATGGTTTTATCACTTGCTTCCTACTGACATACTCGGTTCTTACAGTAACAATTTTCCTTGGCTATTGCAGCATGTGCCAGGAGATTGCAGATCCTGTGTCTGTACTTAGACTTGATACCTCAGAAACTGTCTTTTATCCGATATGCCGGTAAGGCAATTACCATGAGTCAGATGAACCCCCCACTCCAGGTTCCTTGTTATGGGTCAGGCCAGAGCAAGACCTTTTCTGGTCAGGGAGCCAGTCTGTGAATTAATGTCAGTGAGAATTACGGGTAAAATCCCCAGCCATGGCTAGTGTCCAAAATCAGTAGCAAGACTGGTAATTTAAATGTCTGCCGCTCCTGGACAAAAATAAGCTGCTTGCATCTTGCTCTTCCTCTTGTCCTAACAAGACCGTTTCATATTTGTCCAAATAAAACCAAGAGAATGTTTGAGGAGGAGGAAAAAGTGTGTCTTCTTCCTTCGCTTCAGTAACTTCATGTTTGTCCATGTTTTTTTCCCCAGCTCCTTAAACCGGAGGAAGGATGTCCCACTGATCGTCTCTCAGCAGGTCACGGCATAAGCTGCTCCCTGTTTTATCCCTCCGATGAGCCCATATACCACTCGCTGCATTCACTCTTTCCTTTGCCAGGTCACGTTTGATTTTCTCCTCTTGAACAGGGCTCAGAACAAGCCCAGTCCTGGCCAGCTCCTCACTCCCTCTCCAGAGCTGGGGGCTGCTGGGCAGAGTGACACTCGCAGCCCCGTGACCTCCGTGGCCGCCTGGTCTCCGCTGTGGCACCTGCGGCAGTATCGGCCACAAAGGGATTTTCTTTATTGCATTAAGCTTGCAGAGAGAAGATTTAGTAGGTGTGTCACAGTGCCATTAGCCTCCTGTGACCCGGTGTCTCAGCAAATCCTTCCGTGGCTGTGAAGAATTTGTTTTAGTTTGAGCAAATTCATCTTCATTAGAGCCATTTTGAGGGGAAACTGTTCTCTCTACCCACGGTGCCATCTTCTTCATTCTGGGTGGCTGGACCTACTGCTGGTATTTGAATCATTATGCCAGTCTTGAATAACATCCCATCTGGCAATGGGAAATTCAAAAATACAATTAATTCAGTTTCCTTATATCATATGGTTGTGAAACCCTTTCTAACAAACTTTCACACAGAAACAGAAGTTTTATGCTTGTGGTAATAACGTTCATAAAAAATGTTTTGGTGTGCTTAGTGCAAAATAACATTTCAACTTTTGGAGGACAACCACAAAATCTATTAAAAAAATAAATGTTGGCAGACACGTAGGCAAAGGAAATCTATCAAAGTTTGTTGATGTTTGTCTGCAGTGCATACCAGTTAGCAAATTCTTTCCCTACGTGAACGAGCAGCATCTCATCACAACACTTCAAAATCTTTAAATAACATAAAGGCTCTTTTCTTTGATGTGAAGTTCACTTTGCAACACCTTGGTGCCAGGGATGGTAGTTAATTATTATCTTTATTACAGGTGTGGCCTTATTTAAATATCTGCATAAAATGTCTCATCTGTGGTGCACTGATACTGCTTGAGCATTGCGTACCTGTTGTACGTGAGCCGCCTTCAGCCGGGGCGTGTTCAAAGTGAAGAACAGAAAATGTTTTACCATCCTTCAGATCCTGAATGGAGCTCTGCTGAAATGTCATTGGGAAAATTGGAAGAGTCTGGGCCTAGCTTGGGGAAAAAAGTAAACAAAATAGGATTTTTAGGTGATGTGCAAGTCGGATTTGCCTATACAAGTAGAAAAAGGAGACCTGTTAGTTTAGACCAGCAGATTGCCTCTTGCCAAATTCCAGATGACAATGACTAGAAGTGACTTGGTTTGAGTCTTTTGGTGTGTAAATCCCTGTTTCAGCTGTGACTGCAGGGTATTTTTGGGGGGGAAATTGCTCAGTCATAGAGTCATAGAATGGTTTGGGTTGGAAGCAACCTTAAAGATCATCTAGTCCCCTGCCATTGGCAGGGATACCTTTCACTGACCAGGTTACTCAAAGCCCCATCCAGCCTGGCCATGAACACTGCCAGATATGAGGCATCCACAACTCTCTGGGCAACCTGTGCCAGTGCCTCACCATGCTCAGAGTAAAGATTTTTTTCTTAATATATCATCATGCCTGTGTAATTGGATTCCGAACAAATACACAGGAGAGCTTTCTGGTTTCTTTGGAAAAATGATCACAGGAAGGAATATCAATGTCTCTGATAGATGGATACTCTGCAGTAATACCTGCTGCCCATTACTGAGGTCTGAGGTCCAGCCACTGCCTTTGCTTTAAGGCGTTCACAGACCTTTCATAGACTTGGCATGCATTAGCTGTTGGATAAAATGTGAACCCTAAGTGAAAGGATGTACTGCTAAGATAACCTTTAATTGCCAGATATGGGAAGGATTTAAGACCTGTTCCCAGCATTTTTTAATTTTTTTTTTTTCTTAGAGCAAATATAAAAAGCTTTCCAATTAGCTTGACAATTTTGGGAGGGGTCTTAGTCTGAAGTTTCCATTCTCCCTGTACATTGCTTGGGAAGAATAAGCACGTAATTTTTTGACTGTGGATGCCTGTTGATGGAATTGAATGCTGTTTAACTGTGATAATCAAAGGATTAAATAATTTTTTGAATTGTTAAGTATCATTTCATCTTTTGTACAGTGACTGTGGTCCCTGGGGTTGAAGAACAGTGATTGTTATGGTTCTTTTACCATCTGGCACTGTGACAAGAATACCCGATCTTGTGATGTTCTACATGATGAAAAAATAGATAAATAAATAGGATATATGAGTTTTCTTTACAAGGCTTTTCCACAGGGCAATTGATTTTATTTTAGTCAGTACAAGACAGACCAAGAGAAGAAAAAAAAGATCTTATTTATCTCTCTTGCTTTCCCAGGTCCAGTGTAAATGAAAGGAGACTGATATGTACTTACAGATCTTTAAAATGCCTTAACACTTTTTCTTTGGCTTTCTGAAGAGAAGATTCTGTTAGTTCTGAAGAAGGAATTTTTTTTTTTTTCCGTAATTTTGAATGCCCTTGGGCCCTCTTATGCAGAACTCCATAATTCTTCATGACAAGCACCTTGCACAAGGCTTTTTGGGGTGGGAACCTTTCTTTTAATTAGGTTGCAGATAAAGGTTCAGCTCAGTCATGTTAATGGTGGAAGTTTCTTCAGTGACTTTTCCCATCAATTGTATACTTTGTGTCAAGGTCAAAAGTATCACTGTTCTTCAAAAATGATCCCATAACCTTTTGTTTAAGGAAGCAGTAGTCTCCTTTGGAAGAGGCTTATACAAAAGATTAAATTGGTAGAGTCAGGAATTCAAGATAAATCAAAAGGCTTTTTGTACCTGTGAAGACATTCCATTTAATACTAAGCTGATGTTTTCCACTTTGCATGATTAGGCAAATGCAAAATTAAGTAACAGAAGTCAAGATCAGACACATTTTGAAGGTTTGTTTGTTTTTAAAGTGTATTGCTCTTTCTAGGAGAATATACTTCAGGTAAATATTAGGTCTGTCTGTAAACTGGAAAATCAACTTCTCATCTTACTTAAAAGGTGCCTTTGTAGAAAAGGCAATATGGTATCATTAAAATAGTGTTTTCCATGAAGAGAAATGCAATGTTATGCTATATTTAACTACTTTGTAAGGGCCAAGCTGTTGTGATGAGAAAATTTCAATGAAGTTTCTAATATTAAAATATATTTTGGAAGTCTATAACCTTCTTTGGCATCTATCATTTGGAATTATATACTGGTTGTCTTCTTGAAAGAAGGCTTAGAACTGTGTCTTTAATAATTTCCAAATATGAATATAATTTTAGGTTTCTCATTATAACAAAGGTACCAGTTGTGGTTTTTTGGTGTAGAGATGGTTAAAAGCTGGTATACTGGTCATGACAGATCAACATATTTGTGAGGTAAAAAATAGCTGTTTGTTGCATAAAAGACAACCCAAGTAAAAATTTCTTAGAAATGTGCAGGTGAAAGTTTCCTCATGTCCACAGCTTTATGCCGAAAGGCCTAATTCTGTAGTTGTACCCAGAGAGCAGTGAGCAGAGTGTGATGTAACTGAGAAGATGCTTCAGGACCAGTCCTATAGCGAGACCCAGCTCAGCCTCGGTCACCCTTTGGGGCATGGCACATCCTGAAGGGCAGCTGCTGGATGCAGGACAGTCACTGGTTCAGGAGAGTGGTCGGACTTCCAGGGCAAGGGTGTGTTTTGTGGGGCACAGGTGTATCTGCATGAGTGTTTTAGTGTGGGCTAGGAGTGTTCTTCTGAAGCAAGTCCGCTCATTGTCCCCGCTTCCTGCCGACGTGCGCGCGTTGCCGCGCGGGCTCCGAGCGCGCGGGCGGGTTTCATTTTGGGTGCTGCTAAACCAGAAGATGTTTCCACCTGGGAATACCCATTCAGTCAGCAGGACCAGTCTGGGTCTAGCTGAAAGTGAAACCATCCGATCGAAGTGGGGACGCTTGTCCTCGAGGTCAACCCCTGTGGAGCTGCGCTATTGCTGTCACTGTCCCTGTCTCAGCCAGGGACTAACAGCAGGTGCCTAGGGAAGACAGTAAAAGTGCAAGCATGTAGTAGTGCTTTCCCAATATATTTTCCCAGCTTTCAGCAATCTGCATCTCACAAACTTCCTGAAGCTGAGATGGTATCTTTGGTTTAATAGCCCATGATAGATTTTTCTTCCATTAGTTTGTCTTATTGTTTATAAAACCGTATGCATTTTTATCATCCACAATATCCTGTGCAATGAGTTCTAAGGTAGAACAATGTATGTGTTAAGAAGTACCTTTTTTTGTTTATTTTGAATTTACTACCTGATAATTTCATTTTGATGCTCCTTTGTTCTTATCTTGTAAGAGACAAATGATTCCTTATCCACTGCCTTTATGGTGCTCCATTTATCACGGATCTCTTTGATACTACCTTGATTGTTTGTCTTCCAGGCTGGAAAATCCATGTCTATTTAGTTCCTTGATCAGAACCCATTTCATACCTTTGATCATCCTTGTTCTCCTCTCTGCCTTCCCTTGTTCTGTTATGTCTTTCTGAGACTGGAGGACTACATGCAAGCTAGATAACTTATTCTGTGTGCAGCATCTGTTGTTTAAATACTGGCTTTAGGATGTGCTGTGTGGTGGTCTAAGTTTCCTATAATTTTTAACAGTATTTGCTTTTTTTTTTTTTTTGACTGCTGCTGACACTAAATCATCTTTTTTTTTTATATGTTTCTGATGAATGCAAGATCCTTCCCTGTAGTGGTAACAGCTCACCTGGAGCCCATACTGTATTCATAAGGTTGGGGTTGTTTTCTTCCCCACCCATCCTCCCCACCACACAATTCTTTCTACCTGCCAGCATTGAGCTTTGTCTTCGGTTTTACAATTTAGTCCTTTGCTATGTGAGATCAGTTGCAGTTCGTTCTCTCAGTAAGTCTCCATTTGTATTGCTATGAGCAACTTGGTATCAGTAGGGTACTCTTCCTGCACACCATTCTTCCCTCTTTTCCAACCCATTTATCGTCCAAAACTCCTGTGGAACACTGGTAGCGACCTATTTACATAGACAAACTGAATGTTTAGCACCATTTTCTCTTTCCCATCTTTTTTTGTAACCAAGTTATATATTTGTTTGGAAATCAAACGAGTGGATTGATCCAGTCGTGTTTGTCCTCACATACAAGGATTCTCTAGCAATGCTCGTGGATTTGTGAGGCAATTGTTTAAATGCCATGTGGGCTCTTCCTCAGCATGTGATATCCAGCCCTCTGTTCTTTGTAACAGTTCTTGTCAATTTGCTCAATGTGTACGTCAAATTAATTGTTTTGTAGTTTTCCGGATCCTCCTGAGAGGCCTGTTAGGAGACTGGCAATGTGTTTGCTATCTCACACTTTTCTGGTACAGAGATGGGTCTAAATAAGATTAACATGAGCGGTAATAGCTCAGCTGTGTGTACGTGAGTTCCTGCAAAAGTTCAGGGAGCACCATCTCACACTTGTGATCTGTCACAGTTTGTTTTGCCCACATTTCTCTGCTGACCTCTATCATTGATGCTTAAATTTCAGGCTGACTCTTAACCCATAGGCAAAAAAACCTACTCCAGTCAGGGTATCATCTATCTAGCTTCTTCCATAGCAAGCACAGAGGGAAAACATCTTTTAGTTTTGTTGTTGTTTGTGGTTTTTTTTGGTTTGATTTGGTTTAGTTCTGTTTCTTCTTCAGCCTTTTTATCTCTATGTAGATTTATAGGCAGATCTGTGCCAGGGTTTCTTTTCAGAGAGCGATAGATTATCCAAAAACAGGAGTAGACTTTTCTCCTTTAGGACAGTCCATCAACTTTCTGTTCTCCTAACCCCAGGCAGCAAAAAGAGACCAGTGCAAAACTCAAGCTTTCCGTGAGTGAACCTCCTTCAATGATGCACTGATGAGGTGGAGGAACTTGATAAACTTCTGAGCTGTGTGGGCATTTTTTGTTATTCACTGCTGTTTATTTTGAGTGGGTTGTTTGGGGGTTTTTTTGGTGGTTGTGCTTGATTGGCTTTTTGGGGTGGTTTGTTGTTTTTGTTTTGTTTTAATTCTCTTTAATATTTCCCCTAAAAGCAGCTAGGAAACTAAACATGGCAGTTATCTTAGTGCAACTTTATGATTTCATAATTAAAGTCACAATGGCAGGCAATGCAGAAGTTTAGGTTTCAGTAGCAATATTGGCCACATATGGAGTGTTTTAACTTCCTGCCTTTCATAATCAATTCTTATTTACGTACTTTGTGACCTACATTAAAAACCAAGAGTCTGGCAAAACGTGATGATTTTTATCCTAATGATGCTCCTGGGAAGTTGCGGGGAAAAAATCTTTTTGGTTAAGAATTTAAGCGCGAGAAGTTTAAGTGATTTGCTGTATTTTGTGTATGAAGCTTGTGGAACTTGGGAGTTAACACAGACTTCTGAGTCCTACCCCAAGGTTAACATGCTTGGTTTTGTTTCCAGAGATATTTAGTGACTTTGCTGAGATTCTCTGTAAGAAAACTCCCTGTAAGCAAGGGAGAGCGAAGAGGAGAATAAAGGTATTTGTATTATGAATAACTCTCCAAGGAGACCGAAGGCTGAAGAAAGGATGGATACTGTGAATTCCCTGGCAGACAAAGGTGTGGGCGTGTCTTGAGAGAGGTGGAAATTATCTGTGGGGAGACAGCAGGTGACTTACAGATAACTGTGGAGCTTTGTCAAGGGAACCAGGTAAAAACGTGCTGCTCTGTTATACACAAGGTCATTTCAAACTATGCAAATAAGTTAGAGATCATACACTGCAGGAAAGCAGGATATGAAACCCCTTAATGTGCCCTGTGTGTTAAAGCAATAGGCATGAACTAAAAGAGACGGAAAATAAATGGGTATAAGGCACATTTTTGGTTTTGTTTTTAGCTAGCTCATTTAGAGGAGGCCTGTTGGGAATCTACATGATGGGAATTTGAGTTGTATTGCTCTTTGCTAGTACAGCTGACAGGGCAGAAGAACCTGAAAGTGGAGAGATTTGTGACAAACCTAGAGCTGAAGAGTGAGGCAGAGGATCAATAGAAGACTGGCTTTGAGGCTGAAATCTTCAAAGTGCAGAGGCTATGCAAGAACTAAGGTTAACTTCACCAAAACCAATAGAATTTGTGACGATTCGACGCAAGAGGCAACAACTGAAGAAACTGAAGTTGCCGATTGCAGACCAAGGATCTTGGCAGATACTTGTGAGGAGGGTGTTTGTGCAATGGGCATGAGGCATGAATGTACTCATCAGCCTAGACAAGAGAAATGTTGGTCCTTCAGGAGGTGCTTGCAGACGTGTACAGCTATTTGAAGTCTCAGAAATTAATTGAACATTTTGATTTTTGTTTAGTTAATAGGTAATTTCTGCACTGTGTCAGTGTCAACGGTTAATTACTTGCACATTTCATTAGGAAAGTGAAAGGAGATTGTGCCTGGTCCTTGGCATTATCTGGTTGGTGTTGGCTGTCGTGCTGAAGTCAGTATTGCTCTTCTGCCTTAATATATTGTTAATACTGGATATGGTTCTGCCGTGGCTGGGATATTCAAGTGGGATGCTTTTTTTTTTACAGTTGTCCCGTAGTTGTTACTCAGCAGTGAGTATATGGTCCACAGAGCCACTTTTTTCTGTCTTCTGTCATTTTCAAGTAACCTCAAGTGTGACTCCTTTATATTATGAATGGTATATATTTCCAGTTGTGATGTAATGGTTTGGCTAGTGGCTGAGATAATGAGCTGAAGGACTCGAGCTGATGATCTCATCTTTCAGCCCGCCAGACTCTCTGAATTTTTTTTGCTAATGACTGCTCATAATGAATACTCACTTACCTAGAAAATTTCATGGTACTTCAAAATTTTTCATATCAAGCATGGGGTGAATTTAATAATGAATCAAATGGAACTTTTTATTATTTGAAAGAACTTTCTTGTACGTTTTTAAGGTAATTATTTCTCTTGATTTCTACTGTTCCCTCTCTGATATTGCCCTTTTTTCCTCCATAGCTTTAGAAAATTCTTGAGCAGTGAAGATCAGGCATAGTGTTTGATGAGGAAAAAAAAGGTTTATTTCTGAGCAGAGTTTGCATCTGATTATGCAGAGCCTCTCAGTGCACTAAAACTGCTATATGGCATGTTTCATAAAAGTAATCTTTTAGTAAAGGAGGATCTAGTATGACATTGCTTTTCATCATTGCTGCAAAACACTGACGTTCCTCCTTGGGTGAGAGCCACAGCACACAGATTTGTGGAATGAATGCTTATAAACCCCAGAGTTTTCAGGGGGGTTTACTTGTGGGGGCTTTTTTTGTTCATGTTTATTTTTCTGGAGTTGGCTGGATCAAATTGATTTAACTCTGCATGCAATATGTAGATTTTTAGGTATATTAAAGGTCTATATTCATCCCACGGGTGGATTTGTGACCGAGGCATCCAAGTTTGCGATGCAGCTGCTGTGGTCTGCATCTGTAATCCATAGAAGCAGGGGGGTACTGCCAGAGGGTAATTTGCAGGTGCCTTTATTTCTGTTCTCAATGCACAGATAATGAAGAAGAGAGCAAATATCTTCCCTTCTTTTTTAATTCTGAAGTGCTGTCATCTTTTCAGCAGTGGGGTTTGGCATCCTACCTCCAGAGAGGTTTGCTCAGTCACAGCCTAGTCTGTGTAGGATGCTGTTCTCATACTGTTGTTTTTTCTTGTTAGAGCTTTGATAATGTGACTGTCAGGTTGGCATCTCGCTCTGTTTTGTATCTACAACCAGCAGAGCTTCATTTTTGCATCTCTGTCATGTACTAATGAACTGAGTCTTGAATTCTGCTGTTGCTCCTTGAAAACTAAGTGCCAAATTTGTTTCCACACAAAGCTCCTTCACTCAAGATGTGAAGTAGATTCAGATGTGCTAGCAAATACACTTTGTAAAGTTTGTCTTTCCCTGCTTTCTGGCTACTGATGGAAAAATCTGATTGCAAACCACTTTCTGACTATGCAGACTTTATCCATACAGAGGTTTGGAAGAGCAATAGGGTGGCTTTTTGTAATCAATAAATAATTTCAGTAGCATATGGTACTTGGAAACTTTAAACACTGATAAAATACTAACTTCCAAAAGGTGCCAATATGAAGAGGGATGTTAACTTCCAAGTAATTTTGCCCTTTATTAGTTCAGAAATTGTAATATTCAGTAACAATGTCTCTACTGATTGTATGTCTCTACAGATTTCTTTGTTTGTGGAGTGCTCTACAAACATGGCCATGTGACATTTGTAATGAGACTGGACTTCTCTAATTTTGCTGCTCTTTCTAAAAATGAACATTGAAAACACATTAAAGGAGTGTGCAAATAGCCTTGCTGTTATCAAGTGACGAGTCTGGTGGCAGCCCATGGTGCTTTTAAAACTGACTGTGGAGAGGATGACATGGTTTAAGGTCGGTTGTTTAAGGTATTATTAGAAGAGTTGGGCTACAGAACATAAAAAGATTCTTTGAGAATTGGGTTGTTGACCCATATCAGGGGCTGTGTCCTCAATGCTGCTTCACTACTTCATTGGAAACCAAGTGCTGATCTTTTGGAATATAGCGCGTTGCCTGTTTTTACGTCCTTACACATAAGCTACTTATATTTATTTTAGCTAAATTAGCAGATGAGTTTAGCCTGCCCTTTTTTAGTCACCCACCACCTAGACATACTCCCAATTAATTGAGAGATGCAAGGGTGGACTGATTCTCTCCTTACGCCGCTTGCGCTTCTGACTGATTATGTTTCTGTAATTATTTACAATTATATGAAAATTAAACAGTGTGAGAGGCCTAATCTCACGTAATATAGTCAGTGCACTGAACCCAGGAACCAGCCATAAGGCAGTTATTCAGCTCTTGGATGAAGAACTGTGATTTCTCTTCCTAGATCTTAGTACCAGGGGTAGGAATGATTATGGCATAATGAAAGTGCAAAAGTTTGCCTCTTGGCTTGTAGCTGATGAGGTTTTAATGTAGCCCTTTGATAGGCAGAGGAACAGAAAGCTTTATAATTTTGACAGTGGACTTTTATCAGATTTCATAAAAGGGATGGCAGGACAGGGTTACCTCTAGTAGGAGAGAACTGGGCTTGGTTACTTGAAAGGTCTCTCCCAGTCTTACATTTTCTGTTTCTGGCTAGAGGAGAAAGTTGACCTGCCTGCGTGAGGGAGGTTCGTGTTGTCAACAGAGAGAGCCTGTGAGAAGGGAGCTCTTCTTTTGCAGAGAAAAATGAAGTTCCTCCACAGTTCCCTGTCTGCTCCATATTAATATACACTTGGTCTAATAAAATAATTTTCATGATTTTATGGGGGAAAATTATTTTTTCAAATATTTATAAAGGCCATTTGCCATTTAATTATCCAAATATCCTGCTTACATTAGTCTGTAACTCACAGTCGCAATAAATACTCAGTCAAGAAAGATTTGCCTGAGCAGAGAAGGAGCATTTAAGTGCTAAAAAGTATCTGAGCCAGGTAATAGCCAGTAGAAATAAAGCTTAACTGCACCTTACTTTAAATAACATAGAGTTTGAGACTTTTAAAATATACTATTCTATCTGATTTATTTTCCAAGGATTTGTATTTGCTCCTGGATTTTCTTCTCTTATAGGTCATAGAAAGTTCCTTAGAAGTGTTTTTAGGTTTGCTATGCTTAATTCAGATATAAATCTCAATGGGGGAAAATGGTGCTTCTACTATAATAGTGATATTCCCTACAAATGGAAGTTTTATTACTGACCTTAAAGGGCTTTGACTTTATTAATCAGTTTATTATACTTCACAAATTCACTTCTTATTTCATTTACAGGGATCAGTGAGGAGCTGAATTTTGTCTTGAAATAAAATAAAATATTTTGAGTGCTCCTAGGTGTCACTTTGTTTGTTTCTGTTGTGTGTATCCTTATATATTCATAGATATTTTATAGTAATTTAGATAATTTCATAAATAAAATATAAAGACATTTCAAATGATATAAAATTTCAAATTATATAAAATCATAATGCATTTAAGAGTAGTGAATAAACAGTTGTATTTGTCAGGTAAAGGGAGGATATATGATGTGATATTGCTGTGTACGTAAATGGTATTTTAAAACTTCCAAGTAGCATTTGCACTATTTTGATTTCAGTAGAAGGTCAAATGAGTTTTACAAGAAAAAGTTCATAGTATTTACCAAAATGTTGATCTTTCTAATGGAATGCATTTGTGTAGTTTGTAATACCCATTCCTTATTCCACTGAATTTTATATTTAAAAGTATAAAATGCAAATGCATAAAGAAAGCACACAGTCAAAATGGTAGGAAATATTGCTGTTTGGGTAAACTAAGAAAATATTTGTGTTCTCCACTTGCCAAACATCACCCTTTTACCAAAAAAGATGAAAACATACTATCTGAGTCATTGTACTGCAGTTGCTAATATAACATTTTCCATTAAAAGTGTTTAACAGTGAACATAGGAACTATGGAAGTTTTTCCAAGAAAAGAACATCACATAAGGGTTAATGAGATTATGGATAAAATGTTAGTTTGTAATGCTCTTCACATACTAAAGATACCCTTTGATATGAGAAAAAAAAATAACTGAAAGTTAATCTTGAACTTCATCTGTATAAAAATGCGGCTTTGCTCCTTATCACTTTGGTAAAAGCTTTTTAACAGAATCCAAATTGGTTTTTTTTTTCCCTTTCATGTAGCAGAGGGAGCTTAGGATATACTTGGAGACTGAATTAATTTTTCATGGCAAAAGCTAAAATAGAAATAAATATTTTGAAAAAATGAAGGACCAACCAACATTCTTGGGTTATGTATGAGTTGTTTCAGGGTATATTGTTCTGGTTTTGGTGCAGGTTTTGCTGTGTAGCCGAGTCTTGTCTCTTCTAAGTCATAGTCGCTCTTACTTACTGAGTGTGATGAAAGACATAAAAGTTCAATATGCTTCCACATGAGAACTTGCTGGCAAAATAAGAGCAGTCTTTGGCCAGAGTCTGAGCCCCAGCTGTTAAGTCATATCTAAACGCATTGGAGGAAAAAACTGGAGGTCAGTTTTCAAAATACAGTGAACCCGTAAGTAAGCTTATTAGTTACTTGTTTTTTAACCTTTTGAAGTGGACACACATTTTTGGGAGGGTTGGCTTCTTAGGAGCTCCTCTTAAAACTTACTCAGCAATTTAAAGATGTAGAAAGACACTTACTGTGTTTTATGGCTGTATTAAATACTTCACTTGTAAAAAAACCACAGAGATAAAATACCACCGTAGTGTAATGTTTTCACATCATTTGGTCCCCACATGTATGTAGGCATACAGATACTGCAGTTTTTCTGGCTAGTATTTCTAATGTGCTTTTCAAAATGGAATATAAATACTGGAGTATTTTCATTTTTCATGCTATTTCCTGTGTCTAATCCCATGGGATGCGATGTAGAACTGCTAGTAAAGTTTGTTTGTTTTTGTAGGCTGGGGGGGGGGAGGGTAGGTGGGGGTTAGTTGCATTTCCTTAAGCATTGTTAACTATGTGTTTAAGTGTTGGAACTGGGCCAAGAAATTCCACCTCATAATTACATTTGTGGCTTAGTGGCAGAACATAATACCACTGCCTTTAATAGCAGATAGGGGAGAACACACAAAATAACCCTCTGGTCAGTCTGTGAAACACAGACCTCAGGGATAAAGACCTGGTTGTGGATACAAAAATCACATTCCTAAATTTATTTTCAGTGCTTAAGGGAGATAATAGAACAAATGGTTGATTAGTAAAATAATTTTATGAAATGTTGTTTGAAATACTTTAATTCTGGGTTATACAGTAATATATTAGATTAATAATAATGAGAAGGAGGCTGCATTACAGTAGGTCAAGTTGTTGACTTTCAGATTAGTTCTCTTCTGTTTAGACAAAAAAGTAGTATCATTACAAACGCTGGAAAATGTGTGTTCAGAGTAGTACTCTTGAAACCCCGATACTAATACTATATACTGAAACAATATATAGTATTAGTATCCTTTATTTCTTTGCCTTTAATATCTGGACGTGGTAATTCATTACACTCTGTGTCTCTAGCTTAGCAGCTGTAGGGAACACAGAACATCAAGCCACCAAAAGGAGTTTTCCTGCATTTAATGTGTTAGCAGCTGCCACGCCACATTCAGTAGGAGCCTCCCAGCTGTTGTGCCAGAGGGGGAGCTTCCAGAGATGATGTGATCTCACTCACCTGAAAGTCAGATTACTTCCCTGGCTTGTTCTGGAGTCAGCAAAGATAATGCATTCGTAATAAAATACAGAGATCTGTACCAAGGCAAGAAGTTAAATAATCTCCTAGTATATATATTGGTTGCACAAGTCGACTATTTGTGGATGGAGCAGCTCCATCCATGGGAATCCGAGGCAATTAGTAGCCATTCCTAATTCTACAAACCAAAACCAAAACCTCTACAGATGAGAAGGGGTCTTTCTGTCCCAGCATGTTCCTGTTGCAAGAGCCCAAGATGCAGCAGGAGCCCAGTGTTCATGGAAAGAGCAGATGATGAGTTCTGCACACAGATTTATTTTACTGGGCTTGTCTGATGAGCTCATCTCAGGTAGGACAGTTCCCTTTTCTGTCCAGGCATTAGAAAGTATCCATTAGATGCTTTTAAAGTGCCTGTTAGAAACTAAGTTTTCAGGGGCCTGTGCTAACTTTATTTCTATGCACATGTGATTAAACAAATCATTCTTCACGTAAATCTCTATCAGAATTAATGAAAGAAGCATGAACTGAGCGCTATCCTACATTCATTAATGTTTTTAGGATTATGTTGTTCTCACACCTCAGGCAGGTCTTCACCTTTGTGTTGTTACAGCAACAGTCTTTATCACAGTTGTGTCCAAGGATGGATTCTTAGGATCTAGATTTTCAAGGTATCCAGACACATGCACATGACAACAGTCCTGGTCAAAATTTTCAAGGTATATAAGCAGAGTGGATGGGCTTATGAGTGGTTAGGTATCTAGCCCACTTAGGCTTTTTTATTCCCTATATAAGCATTTTAAGGTACTTAAAAAACTCGAAAATCCAGCCGCAGAGGCCACATGGAAGCACATTAAACTTTCCAGCCAGTATTTGTTACATACTTTACTTTTAGCAGGGAGCAGTGTCAGTCTTTGTACCTCCTGAACTGTCCGGCCTTGCTCTGGGAGATGGGCTGGAATATTCTCTCCCCATTTGAAATGTATTTTTATAACAACGACGTGAATTTACTTGGGAAAGCACAATTCGCTGTTGGATTTGAGGCATAGTTTACCCCAGTCTGGGCTTAATTCAGCATGTAATTAAACACATTTTTAACTTTAAGCATATGAATAGTTCTAATTAAATTAATGGGTCTCAGTGCAGTTGCGTGATTCTGCCTGCCTGAAACAGACTGTGGGATTAGGACCTTCATTTAAAGATTGCACTTTACGGGGTGCCAGCGTTCATCCCTCCTCTTACTAGAAACGTTAGACTATTGTAACATCTGACAATCATTATTCCTGTTACAGAAAAAGATAAATGCCAGCTTTTTGTCGCTTTTCTGAAGACTACAGTACCTATTGGTTTATACAGAGGGTTGGGAAAGCAGCACTGATAAGTAATAACGAATGTGGTTTTGTGGTTTCCAGTCTGCCACATCAATGCTCTGCAAATGAGTTTGGTTTGCAGCAGGCACTGCATATTGTAAGCTGTTTCTGAGGCAATATTTAAATGTACTTCCCTGGCAGCATAGAAATATAAATAAACATGCGGTGTTAACTTGTAATATTATTAATCTGAGTGAACTTCAAAAGTAGCTTACCAAAACTGCAGCGTTATTTTTGTTGGATTTCAAAGGAGATGTGCTGTACAGATAGCAATGTTTTATCAATCGCACAATGAAATCAAAGTGGAAGCAGCGTTTGAAAAAGCCTTGTAGAGTTTTGTACTGATGTGCTAATCCATTCAAATTTTATTGTTAGCATCTGTACTGAGTGATTGGAAGAATTACCACATTAGGGGCCCTTGAGACAAGTATTATTTACATTTGTGTCAATGAATTTGATAAATGCATTTTAAAATTTAGGGAATTGTGTGGTTAAGCTATTAATAAAAGTTAAATAATATTAAATGTGAAAATATGATATTACTGCTTAGCCTTGTTGTTGTTGCTATTGTTATTATTGTTGTTGTTATCATTATTATTATTAACATTATTATTGTTGTTATTATTAAGATAATATTCCAGATAAACATTCCCAGTGTTGTTTAGCTAAAGCTTCTGCATTTATTAAATGATAATGATATTTGTGAAGAGCAAGGAGAAGTGCATTATAAATTAATTAGCAGATAGATGATGTCCTTCCTCCATTTCAACCAGCTACATAGATTTGCTGTTGACATCTCTCAAAGCTGTATCCTTGCTGCTGATACAGTTTTCCTGGTGTGTCAGGGACTTGGTGGCAAACTGTTCTAATGGAATTTCCCTACACATGGTGGCAGTGTGGAAGATCTCACCACACAGAAACAATACTTGCTCTATTTGCTTTTTGTTTGATAAGCCACAGTGTAAAGAAGCAGCCTTTTTTTGTTGTTTTGGGGCTGGCATTTTTGTGTTCATGCTCACTGATGAATAAGGTGCCTGTTGTCTGTGTGTATTTGTAGCATGCAAATATAACTCTGCTGTCACACTTAAAAGAGGTCGTTTGTATGTCACTGTGATGTTTTTAGTTAGCAGTGCTACCTGACCGGGTAAGTTGGGCTTGGAGTGATTAACTTCATAAACATTTTAAGTGTGTGTGTACTTCAGCCACAAGTGTATTCAAGAATTACAGAGTACTGGCAATCACACACAGTGGGTAGAATGCAGGATTTCCACAGCATTGTTCTGCAGAGTGGCATTGCGTTCACAACATTTGCAGTGCATTAAGAAAAGTGCTTAACTGAATAAAGTTAATTTTAAAAGCTGTCAGAAATGACCAGATATTTTCCTGTTTCTCTCCACCACTTCTGAGTGTCTTAAAGACCTACCTTGCTGACATTTTTAAATAAAGCAAAGGTACTCAGTGGAGAAAATGCTAATTTATGCTATTTGTGCTTTATGTAGGAAAGGGTATCTCTTTCAAAAGGTTACTTTTACCAAAATCCTTACGACATGAAGGGGTTTTTGTGTTGCTGTATGAGGTGAAGGCACCCCAGGAGGGGGGACCCCATGAGGCTGCTGTGCAGCTGTTGCCAGCTGTGTGTTTGGGCAGCACTAAGACAAGGGGACCTGCACCCCACCATCAGTCTTTCTGCCAATAAAGTCATGGCTGGCCAGAAATAATTGCCTATAAAACAACAGCACGTGATCCAAAACCTAGATGGATTTAATAAACAGTTATAACAGTTACAGTAGTGTTTCTGCATTTCTACTGGATTTTTTTTTCTGTTACTAAAAGTCTATTGATGCAGTTGATGCATATTTTACAAATAAACCCTTTAAAGAGAAAATGACCATGGCAAGATTAAAACACTAAAGACTTGTACTGTTCAGTGGACTCCTCCCTTTGAGAGACGTATTCTAATAAGGGCTGTCCAATTAAGAAATTTTGTGGGGTTTGCAGGAAGACTGGTTTATTTAATTTCATTTTATTTCTGTGGTGTGTTTTATACAAGGATGAGCAGACACATGTTCCTTTTCTCAGAAGTCTTCTTTGTGGCTTTGTGAGAGGGCTGTCTGTATAACGTTAGAATACAGAAATAAAATGTCTTAACAGTGAAGTTTGGTCTCGGTGCAAATATCTACAGACTAATCATGTTTGCTGCCTACACGTATTTCCTGTGGTCCTCTGTTAAATTATGATCTCTGTCACGTAGTTTAGAAGTACCAATTGCTTTCATATGGTAATATGGAAAAGAATCATAGTTAAATAAAATGCTTCTTTGGAACTTACTCTTGGAAATATATGATTGTGTAATTCCTAGGAAATTTGAGTTGCGTCCTTAGGTATTTTAGTTTTTCTCTTTTTCTGCACTGTTGAACATCTCAGTAACTTACTTCTCTCACAGCCCCCTTTTTAGCCCAATTAAGCTGTAGATCGTTCCTCCTTCCACACAGCCTTGTGTTTCAGGCTACTGAATAATTGACTGCTGTGCAAATGTTTTTGCCTCCTCTTTAAGAGTCTTTCAGGCAGAAGCTGGGACAGAAGAGCCCCAATTTCACAGAGGGATCCTGGCCTTTCCTCCCTTTCCCCCAGCAGATCTGAGAACTGGGCTCACAATAAGGTTGAGCAGGAGCTCGATGAACTGAACTTTTCTTTCCATGCTTTCTTAAAAATACATTTCTTCTACCTCTCAGCTTCTTGGATCTGTGCTAACCAACTGTATAGCTTTGGTAGTTGTCTTCTTGAAGGCCGAGCATGTTGAAAGTAGGGCACACCTCGCTCCTGGACAGAACCCTCTGTGTCTGTGAAGGAGCAGCGTAGTTGAATACTGCTCTGAGTCCAGGATGGAGAACTACTGAAATAGCCGGCACCAACTTTGGAAATTGGTTTGCATCCTGGAATTTTCAGCTGTAGGAGTTCATCAGCCTACTGGTCTTGCCTGCTGGTGTCTTTCAACCATTAGCCCGCAGATCCAGCGTCTTTGTCGTCCCGTAGAAAATTATTCTGTAAGCGTTTTGATGACTCTCTCCAGAGAGATTGCAAGATTCTTCCATGAATGAGCAGATAGAAATGATGTAACAGATACTTAATTGCCTAAAAGCTTACAGAAGGTTTAGCAAACTACCGAAAATTCAACAGTGAAATAAATAACTGGAAACATTACACTTTGGTGCACCTGTTTTATTTGAACATAAAGTTACTGTTTTGAAGAGTTTATGTGTATAGTTTAAATTGCAATATGTAAAACTGTTTTGTATTAAAAACAAAACAGTACATTCTCACAAACTGGGCATGTTACACCAGAACTTTGACTAAGCAGTGATTCACAGCTATCCTCAAAAAACTGTGTCATGAGAAGTTGTAAAAAAGTATCCTACAAAAGTTTCATTTGGCAAGCAAAAATAGCTCTGCTGCATTAAAATTTGTTTCTAAGTTCTGTCTAAAATGTATGTGTAGTGTTTGTAGCATATGCTGTAGTTCAACTGTATTTTTAATAGCTTTGTAACTGTTTTTCTCTCTACTTTGCCATATGAATTCTTTTCAGTTTGAAAACTGTTATGCTTGCATTCATCCCAAGAAAGGAATTATTTTGGGAAAGTTGAGAAAAATGTGTTTAAGCATTCTGTGGAAAAAAATAATCAGTTTGAGTCCTTAATGGTCGTAATTGAAAGTTTCAAGGAATAAAAGAACAAAGTCTCTGGCCCTCCTGGGGCAGGAGGACACGGGATGAAGCACAGCTATGGGTGTGGTAGAGTTTTGGTCCAGGTAAAAGGAATGTCTCTGGATGCTGTTGTAGGATAAACTCTCACCACAGCAATCTTGATCTCCAGACCTGAGAACTGGCCAGGACTGGCAAAAGAATTTTGTGTAGCATGGACTTAACATGAATGAACTTACGCCACCGTCTTTTGGGCTATGGGTTGTGAGGAGAGACTCCTCACCACGAGGGTTTCTTCTTTTGTGAGCTGCCGTACAAGGATGTAGGAAAAACCTCCCAAGAATCCAAGGAAAATCATGTCCAGTGGTCATGAATAATTAAATCTGTAGCTTCTGAACCACCATTGGGTTTCTTGATTTTTCTTCCTCCTTTTTGAAGTTTTTTAGAAGTTTTCTAAGTCCCCTCTTTTAAGACCCTCTGCAGTCAGGAAAAGTGATGTTAATTTCCATGGGAATTTTCCCCCTCAAGGTTCCTCTGGAAGCTGATGTCCTTCACAGCATCCCTGGGCACTCCACTGGTGCCATGAGAACTGCTGTAGGAACACACACCACAGTTTGCCCGTGCTGTTGATCAAGCTGAAGCAGAAAAACCCAGGATAAACAAAACACACAGATGTGAGGACTTGCTGTGACATCTAATGGCTTTAGCTCAGGTCTGCTCTCAGTCCATTTCTGTTTGATGCTTTCAGTGTACTAGGGGAGGAGGGGGTGGCAGAGAAGTGTGGCTAATTGGAAATAGGCTGCATAGGGGAGAAGACTATATTGCAGGAGTGATTGCTTTCTAAATAAAGAATTTCTATCTCTCTTGAGAGAAATCAGGAAAAGGACCATAAAGTTCCTGTTGTCCAGCAGAAGAGAACCATCTGCTGGAGTTATGAACAGTTGGCCGCGTTTAATGGCCGGTGGTTGATGGTCTCTGCTCTAACTAGGAGGAATTGGTTTATTCAGTGCAGGTGATTGAAAGCGTACAATAACACACCAGAAATAAGAAAGGGAAAAAGGAAAAGTGGATAAAAGCTGTTTAAAAACAAAGATATGGTTCCATAAGGACAGTATTTTTCTATTCTTTTTTTTATTATAAATTTCTCAAATCGTTAAAAGGCACTTGCACATGCCATGCTATGATGTTGGTGAGTCATTAACTTCATCTTCAGAGAGAAATACGGCATTTTGGCACTTCCTTGTCTTTTTCCTTTCTTTCTTTGTGGTTTTCCGTTTCTATTCTGCAGTTAGGATGAACTAAAGCATTCTCTGTTTTCCACTAGGTCTCATTTGCTACAGCTTTCTGCCTTTAAATTACTTCTGAACCACAGAATCTGGCAGGGCTCGTTGGAAGGCATTTGAGGACAGCTACTTGATCTGGAGTACAGCCATGTACGGTACTTGAAGGCATAGAACAAAGCAGTATAAATTGAGATTATTTTACTAAATGTTTATGGCTCTTCCAGGACAGCCAGTAGAATTACAGAAAAAAAATCTTAATTAGGGCATAGCATGTAAATACTCACTTTTTATTGCATCGAGGAATGCTTTTACCTTCTCTGTCTTAAAACAAAGGCCTGTTTAATAGCTTTTCCTTAGTCGTGTCCCTAATCTAACATTTCTTGTCTAATTGTTGGAGATCAAGTACATGTAAAGAATTGCTAACATCAGGGGCATTGAATAAATTATTTAAGGAGGACTGGCTAGGATGGGAGATGAATCATGCTTTCCACAACCTTGCAGCCCAGTTTAAACTCCATACTATAAAACAAGTAAATGCAAATATTAATAATAATAATAGCAGCCATTTAAAAGATTTTGGACCAGTTCTATCCTGATACATACCCACAAAGCCTCACTAGATCCTGTGTGCTCCGGCAATGCACTGCAGGTACATGTATGCAAAACCAAAGATTATTATGGAATAGAGAAATTCAAGCCATGCAAACTGTTTTGCAAGGTGTTAAATCACATTTTTTGTCTCTATAGCCATTAAGGTTTATGTTCTTCCTGCAACAAGCTTTGTGTGTACTCAAGAACTTTAAATATTTAGAAGCATGTTTACAAAACTTGGCTAGTTACTTGAATGCAAATGAGAGGGATCAAGGTCTTTTGTAGAGTTTTCCACTGGCAAAACAAAGTGCCTATGCAAATAATGTAGATCAGGTTATTCCTAGACGGGTTCCAATTTGCTCACATGTTACAGGTTAAAAATCACGGACACAAATGGAGATTAGCTTGAACTCTTGAGGTCTTTGATAAATAGACAGTGCTGCATTTTCTGTGTGTGTTATTTCTTGTAATAAAAGGAACGAATACAAACTTAAGGGCATTCTAGATGTATGGAACATCTTTGATTTTAGTGTTAAGATGTGTCTCTTGCTGGTAACAGTATGTTTGTATTTAAAACACACTTTTGAGATCTTAACTAACAGCGTTAGTAACTAACACTAATTTAGTGTTTTAAATTCATGACACTCATTCTATAATTTTGTGGCTTCCCTGCCACTGGTAATAATGCAGTAATGAAAATGATATGCAGTGCTTGAAAGGTTGATGTTACCTGTTTGATTAAAATACAATGATGACACCTTAGAGATGGATGCTGGCTGTTTATTTTCTGTGGTTCCTCTGTCAAGTTTACAGTTCTTCAGCTGAGGAAGTGCTGGCTTGTGAAGTGTGCCATCAGTACCTGAGTGTCCCACCCATCTAGTCTCTGTATTGTGTATTTGCCCCAAATCACATCAAATGGCTTTTGAAGGGTCTGAATGCTTTCTTTTGTTGTGCGTTTAGTATACACAAAGCAGCAGATACACACATGAAACACCCAACATACTCCCGGGATCACATCCCAGGTTGTAAGAGTGTGTATTTGCAGGAATGTTGTCTGTGAAATCGTGAAGATGCTTTCCATATATCCCTGTGACAATGTTTTCACTTGAGGAAGGCCAGCAATGAATATTTCTCTTCTGTGCTCTTGGCATTGTGAGTTCCAGACAAAGGCAAACTCTGCCCTGATGTAAAATGCTGAGGAAAAAAGTAAAATGACATACTGCTGATTTTAATTCACAGCTGTGCTTTTCTGCTTTAGTAACGGCATGTCACGTAATTCTGCTTCTCTTATACATCTTGTTAATGAGCAGAATATTTCATGGCGAAGCAGAGTTTCGTTATCTTGTGGCTAACTGGGCAGAAGTTACTGTTGTATCATTTGAGCTACAGCGAGGGGTCACGGGGAAGGGAATCTCTTTGTGCTTTAGTAAAATCTAGAATGCTATTTTTCTCACTTTCTAAGAACAGGTTGAAATCTTGTGTGTCTTATTTCCTTGGGCCAAATGTGGAATTTATTTAGATCTCAGTCAGATACATAGTAACACATTCACATTCAACAGTATGAAATTTCCCAGACTACTTTAAGTGATGCCAATTAAGTTCACAGCTACATGAGTCACCTAGAATAAAAAAGAGAGGAAAGTGACCAAAAAAGCACATAGACATCTTTGCATGCTAAAGATTTAGGAGGTATGTCTGAATAAATACGTGTGAATTTTATTAAGTTTATACTCTAAAGTGCCAGTTAAATATGTGCTGATGAAAAGCTGCTTGATTTGAAAAGGTAAACAGCAAATGCAGATACATTATACTAATATTAGAGAGAGTACACTTAACATGCATCAGACTTGGTTTTATGAAACAGGAGGCAAGACAGCTAAATGCAAAATTTTCCAGAGTTGTTCCTTGTTTTGAATGTGCTGTCCAACGAGCTGTATGTAAAATGAATTCATAATAAGCATAGAAATGGCCAGGTAAAGTTCACCTCCTAGCATGGGCACTCTGGAAAAGGCTATAAATGCTACATGATAAGCAAGTTTAGCATAAAAAAGAAAGGTGTAACAAAAAATTCTCTTCCTCTCTGCCCTGGGTCAAAATTCAAAGTAATTGCACTTGGGGAAAAAAACAAAAAATGTGTGAAGGTGATTTCTCCAAATGGTTTATATTTTCTGTAAAAGCAGAGAGCTGTTTAAATACCAAGGAGAAACTTGCCAGTGTTCAGTTTGTTCCTGATTTCAGTTGGACTGCAAAAGAATGAGAGGGAGAGGGAGCAATAAGTGGCATTCCTAAAGATATTACTGTCCTGTCTGTAGTGTGATACAGTGTCAGTGTCTGACTCAGTGTTAAGGGAATATGATTGGAATTACTGTGTCTGGTGTAGAATACTCCCCTGCAAGGTGCAGACATATATTTATGTGTACTGACAAAATATGGATGTGGGTAGAAAGTAACTGTAAAGCTACAGAGAGATGTGCACATGGGCTACTTTGCAGGCAAAAAGGGAATGAAACACATTATGAATGGAATAAAAGAAAATACATCTGAAATGCAAAAGCAGGGAAGGCCTGAGTATTTTTGTTGTCTGCTCTGACCTTGATGAGGGGAGGATAAAAACCACGTGGGATTTAGTGGATGACTGTAAATGAATGTGTGTGTACACACATAAAGGTGAGAACCAAGGAGAGGAATCAGTCTGGAGAAAGGGAATTCTAGACGGATGAGGCAACACATGCTGAAGGGCAACCCCAGCTGCATGGTCATGAGGATGGGACAGGGAGGAATGCATGAGTGGGCAGTATTGGGATGATGGACACAATATTGGAGAGGCAGGATGGAGGGGGGCCAAAAAGAAGTTTTGAAAAAAACAGGATGCTAAATATAAATAGGATTCAGACATTAACTGTGTCACTGTGATATAATTATGGCTGTTACATTGTTTTGGTCTGGAAGGACACATATTCAGTCCTTAAGGTTCCAGTTTGTAGGAGCTGAGGGACAAAGCTAAAAGAAATAAATAGTACGAATGGAGGCAGGAAATAACAAGACCACGAGTGGTGATGTAGGTGGAGCAGGTTGCTAATGAATTAAGTAAATAAATCCAGTTCTATTTAGTTAGTTTTAAATTTAGAGTAATTTGGAAAAATTCCAAAATAAACTTTCAAGTTTGTTCTAAAACTAAACCTGAAGAGATTGTTTTTTGTTGATAGGGGTTTTTTTTTAGATCTTCATATTCACTGATGTGTTTTCCACATATCTGTTAAGTTAAATGCGTTATCTCAAAGTCCATTAATTCATTTTTAAAAACTGTCATTCAGATTCCATAATGTGAATGTGTTTTAAATCCCTAGATAAGTTTGTTAGGACAAATTGCATTTCAAATCTTGGACAATCATTGTCTTCTATTTATTGACTGGAGAAAAAAAAAGTGTCGAATAGCTGATTACTGCTGGTTGAAAAATGTACCAATCTAATTTTCAGGTGGTAAAAACGTACTCATAATTGAATTTAAACCTAGTCAAGGCACTTAGCAGTGCCTTACTGACTTTTTCATCTACACAGAAAATTGTGCAAATAACAAAATCACTTATCGCTAGTATTTTGTAATTGTAGCCTGTGTTCTCCTTCAAATCACTGTCGTTTTTTTTTTTTCCTGGATCAAATCCACAGGTGTCTTACACTCCTTTGCTTGCTCTCTGCAGCTGGCATGATTTTTTTTAAGAACTTTTCCTTGTAACTGGTGGTTCCGCAGACAATTTTCTAAATCCTCAGCAGCTGCGAGGCTGCTTTGCACGGAGTGAAGTGCCCTCTCTCGGGGTGGGCTGGCTCTGCTGGATGAGCTGGATGACCCGCTCCAGCTGGGAAGCAGGAGGTTGTAAAGGGGGTGAGCGAGATCAGTGACGGCAGCTGTGGGATGCGGGCAGCTGCTGATGGGGGGAGATCTACAGCCTCCTCCCCACGGAGCCTGCGGGGTCGGGAGAAGGAGCAGTGCAGCTGCTTATGATGATGGGCAGGTTAGTAATCTCTCCATGGGAAGGCTTGGAAGTGTTGTTCGGCGGTGTGCTGGGTCTCTCTAGGCTGGGACAGGTGTCCGCAGAGCAGTGATTTGACCAAGCAGCCAATGCACCGTGGTGTGGGACCAGTCTTCGTGCTAAAACCGGTGCTTTAGATTCGGGGGGCTGGGGATTACCACTTTTCTCTGAACTGAGGCTGCAGATGTGGTCAGAGTGTGCAGCCTCCAGGCTTCCAAACTCTGTGGGTCTGTTCCTGCTGCTCCTCCCTTTGATGCCTTGGGTTTTAGCTTTTATATTTTTATATTTTTTCAAATTCTGTGTGGCTTACTGTAAAACTCTGAAGTGTCTTATAGCCTGCTAACTGTTGCTCTCTCATGCTAAGATAGATGTAAGAAAGGCTCTAGGTTTGCTCTCCAAGGACACCCAGACCCAAAATGTGTAAACCAGCATCTTGAGAAGAAGGGGGGCTGAGCTTAGAGAACTTACATCAGTAGCTGAAGTTTTAATTGGCGAATTTATGCTGATATGCAAATGGACCAAACCTATAAAAGTGTGAAGAACTCCTGACTTGTTGTCCATCTTGGGGTCCATTTTGGCAGCAGCCTCTGGGCTCCCCAGGGTGTACCTTTGACGGCCTTTCAAATGAGTATCACCTTTATTCCCTTACTCCTGTCTAGTCTCTGTTTCCAGGTAGCCTCTTCAGGCATCACCCTCAGTTGCTCTGGTGAGGAGAAAGTCAGGAGGACTGTGGAGTTTTTGGTGGCTGCAGTGCCATGTCCCTGTATGGGAGAGCAGCTCTTGAGCCATAGGAGCAGTCTGGGAGTGATGCCTTCCCTAAATTGGCTGGGGTGTCCTGGGGGTTCCCCTCCCTGTACTGCAGCAGGTCCTGTGGGGTCAGAATGAAACTTCCATGTTACCAGATTCTTTCAGCAATTAAAGAAAGGATCTATTGATGTATTGATTGACTTGGCGAATGCTACTGGGAAGCTAAAGGTGATAAGAAATGGGACTGCAGGACTGGATCATGGTATGAGGATTGCTCTTGGCCTTGCTGTGCAGCCATGCCAAGCTGTGTCGTAATTCTTTACCCTCTCCTACATGAACATCATATATTGGTTGGAAGCTTAAGACAGAGAATCTGTGGGATTTTTTTTTTTTTTTTAATAAACTCCTAGACAAAAATCCAAAATCGGATGAGACATAATATAGCACTGGGGGCCTCAGGCCCTACTGTATTCTGAATAATAGTTGAAAGTCAGTGTATTCTGGTAGCCTGACAAAAACACTTGATTATTCTGTACCAGCCTTTCCACTGACAGACTTGTGGCTTTGGTTTAGAGGTTTTCTGTTAACCTGCTGAAAACTTGAGATAAGGCCACCCGATTTACCTGCTCTTCCTGTGACAGAGATACTTTGTCCATTAAAAACTTTGCCAAACCACTTCAGGTTTTTTGAACTCTGATTAAATAGCCAGCACAACCATAGAAGTTACATCTTGCCTTTGAGGAGGTAGATTGTTAAATTTCACCTTGAATCCCACTCTGTTTTAATGCCACTGCTACTTCATCTCCCAGTCAGAATGGAGGGAAATGGTGTGAGGGGCCATGGCCTGGGAAAAGGTCATTATTACTGACCTTACAGAAAAAGCAGGTTGTTGGTTTTTTGTGGTTTTGTTCCTGATTAACACCAGGTTACCTACAGCCTTTGTAAGCTCCTTTGCTGTTGTTGCTGTCTGATCTCTCCTTTTATTCCTGCTGCCCTAAGGTATATGTTTATTTAAGCAGCAAAAGGGTGGTATTTTGTTATGGCACGTGGGTGCATCCCTGTGCTTGCTCAGTTTAGCTGCCCTGAATAACAGAAATAGCAAATATGCAGGGACATGGGAGTATCAGGCTGGCACCTAGGATGCCCCAGGGTGTTGGGGGACGTGTCCTGGCTGCCAGCCCTGGCCACTGCTGGCAGTCCTGCAGAGTCGTGCCAGTGTCACTTCACTGTATAGACATGCAGCAAGTCTTGGTCTGACACTCCTTTTAAACCACAATAAACGTACACCACTCCTCCTCTTTGTGTAGATGTGACTCCTCTGTACGTGTGAACCTCTGTGGTTCCGCCTCTGTTTTCTTTTTATCCCTTTGCACTTGTGTGCAGCCACCAACAGACTGCTGCCCTTTTTTCCCATACTTGCGATGATACTTCTTCGGCATTTTGATTAAATTTAATCAATATGCTGATAGGTGCATTGATTAAATACAGCCATTGGTGCCAAAATAGTGTCTCCCCTCATCCACTGGGCTTTGTTCTTTCTTTCTGAAAGAAAAATGTGTTCATGTTGTTCAGCTCGGTTATGGTGCCTTGCTGCTAAGAGCCTGTGCTGTGGCTGAAACTACTGTAGGGATCTGGTATTTCAGCAGAAAGAATCTGGAATGGTTTAATTTAGGGGAGGTTGCTGAAAACTGAGCTGCCTGAGGAGGGCAGGCAGCCTCAGGGCAGTATCTCCAGTGACTGCAAATTCTTTTTCAAGTCAGTTTTTACCAAGGCCACTATTGTGTTGCTGGTTTGCAAAACAACCTTTACTTCTCTTTCCTTATTTCAGGAAGTATCGCTTCTTTCAGTGGTGCCAGTTTAGAGATGCTCTTTGATTGCCTCCTGTGTTTTTTGAATCGTGCTCTTTGCATGTGTCCTCATGCAAGAAGATGTGAATCAAAAAACACATGGAAATGCATCTCAGTACATTGCTCAATCTGCTTGTATAATCTATGTTTAGCTTCTCTTCTACACTATCACTTCTATCCCTGAGGCAGCTGTAATTTATATCTGTTAATTATTTTTCTGCACCCTAACATGTTGAAAGAAGAGAGATTGAAAACCCAGAGAAAGGTGCTAAAGTGGAGATGAATGAAAATATCTACTCTGCATGTCCAGAACTTAAAATGGAAGCAAATAGAAATAAGTTCTTTGGGATGTTATCTGCCTCTCTTTGTATTTCTTACTCGGTGCTGAGGCATCTGATGACATACTTTGAAAAGTGAGAATACGTAAGTGCCTGTAAATCACTGGGACTTGACATATGAGACTACTCATGTCTTTTGGTTTGTAAATATGATTTATATTACATTGCAGAGGATTTGAGAAGTTCTTCCTAAGCCAAAAATGAACAAACAGTTGGCATCTGCAGTTTTTCGGCACATCACTGCACTTAATAACACTCCCAGTTTGGAATATTAGATGTTAATGGTTTCACGTGCATGCAATGCCAGTAAACCTGCTCTTCTGCTGGTGTAAAAGACCTCAGCACTGGGAACTTCACTGATGGGCCTTTTTTTTGTTGTCTGAAGAGTATTTCTCAAAGGTGTAAATTCATGATCTTCACGTTTGTTTCTGTACAACTTGTGATCTGTCCAGTAAATTGCAGCTGGCTCATAACAGGCAGCAGAGCGGGTGAGTCAGCCCATCCAAGCGCTCCCTGTGAGTCCGTCTTGGAAAGGCTGATGTGCCAGCACGGCTGCTGCCGAGTCTTCCTGTGCACAGTCTGGAGCTGGAATCTTGAAGTAACATTTGCCTCTTGACACCATTTATTGTAACAGGCTTAAATGTGTGTGACACCTATTCAGAGTTTAAAATCACTGCAAATACATCTAAAGGCACGTTGGCCACGTCCACGTTGCTGGACATGAAGTGCCTTATGTCTGGGTGAGTGTTTAGTCCTGTCCTCCTGGCTGGAGGTCAGTTCTTAAAACAGCTAAAGTTTTTCCTCTCACTGCAGGCTTTTTTAGAATTGGTAGTGGAAAAACCATGTGTAAATGCACAGGAGTACTTTGGGGACTGTTGGCATATAAAACTTGTAGTATCTTACTGATTTAGCTTCTGCTTTCAGAAGTATGTCCCTCATTCAGGCAGCTTTTCCAGGATGAGTGGAGTTCTGGGCTGCTAGGCTTATGCAGCTCGATGAGAGCAGTGCACATCTGCTGTGGCACCTTGGTAGGGCTTCTGGGCTTTTCTCTGAGTGACGGAGCACATGGAAATAACACAGGTCACAGGACCTTACTGCCACTGCCCAAGAGTGGGGGGAAAGAACCAGTGGGCATTACAAGAGAGGGTTGAAAAAGTAATTAAGGTGCCCGAGTATGTAAGTCTGCACGTGATAGGATTTCCAGAAACACCCACCGTTCCAGATGCACAAACAAGTTACAGTTCATCAGCTATTTATGGTAATTGCATGTGCATTATTTGCCCCTGGCAAAAGCAGGGTCACTTGAGTTAAAGAGCGAGCATGTGCAATTACTGTGTTTGGCAGTTGATTCACAGTAACTTGTTATCACACGGTATTTAATTGAGCTTTTTTTTCGTCTTTCCCAACTTTCAGCAGAGGTGGTGGTATATTTAAATAAAGGCGTTGTAAACGTGGTCCGTTTACTTTGCATACGAGTGCTGCACTGAGTGTTTCCCCTCCACAGGGATGGGAATTGCAGCCGTGTCCGCCCTGCCAGGCACTGCTTCCATCCCACCAAAATGATTTCTAGCAGGAAAGTCCATATCGTTGCAAACAAAGTGAAAGCTTGGCTAAGCCAGACTCAATTGCTGCATCTGGTGGTTTTGGACTGTTGGCAGTGGTGCCTGGACATCGAAGTGCTTGCTTGTGGCATTCAGGGACTGCGTTTCCACAGATGGGGCCTGTGTCTGTTGGAGGGGTGGGAGAGCAGGACGTTTCCCATTTCGTCCTGGGAAACCATCTGGGATGAGGCCAGCTTTATTGTGTGTGTTTTTGGATTAAAAGCCCCCTTTATCATTTTCTTTTGGAAAATAGAGGAGCCTTTCAGTTCCTATCTGAAGAACTATCTCTGAATGGTTCAGGATGTCGAATTTGGGGCTTCTGGGATGCTTTCTGCTTTAAACACAACTTTCAAAAACAGTGGGAAAAGCAGCTACAGTAAAAGCAAATTAAATTTATTTGCTGTACCCTGTCTTTCTGCTGAGGGCAGTTAATTCTGTCCTTGATTCATTAATTGCAAAAAAGTTACATGAAAGCTTGAGTAGCATGCAAAGTCCTTGTCTGACTCTCTCTGCCATCCTTAGGGGGACTTCAGTAAAAGTAAAGGCAGGAATTCCGACATGAGGCATGAAAGGAGGTTTATATAGTGCTTGGGTCAAGAGCCAGGCATGGCACTGTGCTTTTGGACCATGTGGCAGGCACATCACTAGGGGTGATGAGTCTGAGCTTGGCTTCCTCAGTGCAGAGCACAGTCGGCTCGGCCCCACAACTGGAAGGGCAGTCAAATGCTGATATGGGTTAGGACCCAGTGCCAGCTGGAGCTGAACTTCTGCATTTGTCCTGTATCACCAAGGAAGCTAAAACTCCATAAACTGAATATTTAGTTGAAAATTCAGCATTGGTTTTTTTTTTTTTTCGTTTTTAATTTGACAGGCCATGAGCAGTCTTCATCAAAGCCAAAGCAAAAAGGAGGATTAAAAATTAAAAAAAAAATTATGTAATTGCATTTCTTGTTCTCGTGAAAGTTGTTTTGTTGTGACATTTCTGAAAGCATTGGTATTTTGTACCAGCTTTGTTGAGTTGGATAGAAAGCTATAAAATAGGATGTGCTGGTGGAATAGATTGGTTTGTTAAAAATACTGTGGTGATACCATGCTAAAAGCAGTTTGTGTTCAGATCAGTATTTGTTACCTATACAACGAACATGACTTACTTCGTAAGTGACCTAAGCAAGCTTTTTAAAATATAGCAATAAAATAATAGATGAAAATAGAATCTATAAAAATACTTGGTATCCATGTGGCTCCCTCTTGGTCTGACAACTTGCTTTTCCCGAGGGTTTGCCTTCTATAGGGATGAGGTATATCAGCAAAAAGTTATGGAGAGAGGTGGCTGAGAGCTTGCTTTTTCCTGCCTTGTATTGAAGGAAAGCCTGGGAGGTTTTGAGCTCCTGAAGGGGCAGCTGGGTGGGGTGTTTTGGTTTGGTTTTTGGTCTTTTTAGGGTGTTATGGGTTTTTTTTTTTGTCTGAGAGAGACAAGTTCCTTATTAACCCAAAATTAAAAAGGAAATAAAAGGCCGTTTTTATGAACAAATGTTCACTTCACAGCTTACCTCGAATCTGTTCTGGGTCATTCATTAATTCATCACTGTTAGTTTTTGCATCTTTAGAGAATTTGTCCTCTTTGGACTCGTTACTCCTGCATTTATTCTTTCAGCTATTGATGCCCATGTTCTTCTTGCCTATGTAAATTACTTTGTTTCTGTTCCTGAGGTGTTGCCTTTGCATAGTGCATTTGAGAGTTTCATTTTGCAAATTAATGGAAGGCGTGGATAGAAGGATCTTAAAAGGCCCAGCAACCTGAGGAAGGGTGGAGACTGTAAGATCCTTTCAAAGGCAGTAAGAAGTGGTCTTCATCTTCTTTAATTTCTTGGCTTATTCTTCTTCAAAAATAATTGGCTAGGCAAATTGCAAGGCAAAGAAAAAAAGGTCAAAACCCAGCACTTTCAGTTTTTCATGGCAGTCACTTGGGACCTAAACCCCAAATCAAGTGAATCTGGAAATTTGTGTGGCAATACATGGCATAGGCAGTACAAATATGAGAATACCGTTGAAGCATTATTTTTGTTGTTGTTGTTGTATATGAATACTGCCTTCATGTACATTATAGAAATAGCTCATCAGAAGGGCCTAAGTCAAGAAATGCCATCTGGTGATGTGCCCAGCAGCATTATGATGATAAAAAGAGGGCTGTGGAGATACCTGGCTTCAGGCACTATTGGCTTGTTAGGGTTTTTAAGGGATGTTCCACGTTGGAAACTTTTACCTAGACAGAAGGAGGGACTGCATTGCTGCAATTGCTGGAGTTTGTGTTTTCTTATCTCCTGTGTCAGTCTAAATAAGACATCTGCTTGTTTTGTGTTAATAAAATAATACTTTGGTGGCAGAATGTGTTAGTCTGGCTATGTCCTAGTTTGTAGGGGCTAGTTTGCAGTCAACCTCTAGCTAAAGAATGTTTACAGAGAATGTTGTAAGGCCTGAATACAGTAAATTTAGGTCATACTTAAATTTTAATTTTTTTTTTAACTGATACAGTTTAGAATAGGGTTTGTACTTCCAGAGTTGCTAAGGCTGCATATTTAAAGAAATTTGTTCTTATCCATTCAGTTTTCATGATGTTTTTGTGAAATGCTCTTGCATGGATCTCCTTGTGGATCCATCCACTGTTGCTACGCATTTAACTTCACAAGTAGAATGGCAATTTTTTGATAACTGTCTTCAACAGTACCCCATAATTTGTTTTTTAACCCTTTCTAGAACTGCAATGAAGTTGGTTTTTTGCTGTTGTTAAAGCCTAAACCATTCTTGAACTGTTTTCTACTCTAGTAGTTTGGATCAAGATTATAACCATCCAGCAGGCTGATTGCAAAAATCTTTGTCTGATTGCTTTGAGATACAGAAAGAGGGGGGTTGGTTTTTTGTTTTCCTTTAACAATTTCTTATTTGATAGAGCAACCAATGTAGTTTGAAATCAGAGATCCAAAAGTCCCTTTTTCTTGACCAGCATGTGGAATTTCCTACAGGAATCCTTAGTGTTTTTGTTATGTTGTAAGAATATATCAGAAAAGTCTTTTGTTGAAGTAGTAATATCAGTAGGTTTCTATAGCACCTGTGCGTTAGGCGAAAGTCTGTGAAATTGTAATTATTTTTGGAATTCTAATTTAGTTTCACTTCCACCTTGAAATAAAACCCTGAAAAGGTTGAGTAGGCTTCGCTGTATACTGTTCACTGTAAGAAAAAGAAAGTAATTAAGTTGATATCCAGCTGTGTGGTGGAGCTGAGTGCTGGAGGGAAGGAATGCCATCCAGAGGGACCTGGAGAGGTGGGCCTGTGTGAACCTCGTGAAATTCAGTCTGCAGAATAGCAGCCTTTCTATTGCTTTACCTATTACTGATGTACCTAAAATGCATGTTTGATATGTATTAAGAACAGCTCTGCTATTTACAGAGATCTTTAACTTCAAAAATGAGCATATTGAGGAAGCATAATAACATAAAAGTCTGATGAGGTTGTGTTTTAGCAGGGGTTCCATTATACTGCTTAGACGCTCTGACAGTGTATAATTTGGTACTATTTATGTTGGTATTTAGTCACACTTCTGGAACTCAAAAAATGCAGGAAAAAGACAGACATATACTTATCCACCAGGTACCAAGCTTAGCGTTGGAAAACCAGTATATTTAAGCAGTTGTGGAGGGTCTCATTTAGTTTGTTTTAGCGCCACTGCAGTAATTTCATATAAAGGGTTCCTCAAGCTTCTTTTGAATTTTTCCATGCTGTTTCTGCTTTATTTCTGACTCTTCGGTTTTTCAGTTTCTTTTGGCTTCTCTTCTGTCAGTTTTGGTTTTGAGTGTTTAATCTTCTGGCTTAAAAGTCACCATTTTGCCACTTGAAAAGCACAGGCCAGTTGCAACCTAGAATCACAGAATGGTTACGTTTGGAAAAGATGTTTGAGTCCAACAGTTAACCCAGCTCTGCCACCACTAAACCATGTCCCAGGTGCCAGTTCTTTTGAACACTTCCAGGGATGGTGATTCCTCCACTTTCCTGGACAGCCTGTTGTTGACTGGCAACCCTTTCTGTGAAGGCATTTTTCCTAATGTACAATATAAACCTCCCCTGTTGCAACTCAAGGCCGTTTCCTTACATATGTGGAAATAGTGCAGGACAGGATGCACAAAGAAGGAAGCTGCCTGGTTTTTTATTCTGAGTTGCATGAGTATTTAATATTTAATTCAGTCAATATTGTCTTTTGAGGTATGTTAAGAGGATATTATGAAAATTATAATGGCAATTACAAGCGGTTACACAAGCGAAAGAGAATTGTTCTCAGCTTTTGTTTTCATTTTCAGGTCTGGGTTGTTTTTTTTTTAATTGAGTTTTCTAGACAAATGCTTGGCTATTGCACAGTGCCTCAAAATACTAGGGATCTTCCCATTTTCTTAATCAAGATGTGTGGAACTGAATCAAGTTCTGTGAAGGAGTAGCATATCTCATCAATGCTTGTCTTTGCAGCTAAAAACAAGTAAAAAACTGAAGTTCTGTCAAAAAAAAATTAATTAGTTTGACAGGACTTACTTTTCATGAGCTTGTTTGATATTAATTGCTTTAATTACTCGATGCTTATTAATTAAAGTCTTATTAATAAAATCCTAAATCAAACTTCTCGCTATTTTGATGGGCACAGTATTCAGATGACAGGCTATCATAAAGTTATTTTCTGCAATTATCATTTTAAGTATTGCAGCAATCCTAGTTTTCTTCCAGGCTTTCAGAACTTCCCTGGTACTCTAGGACTTTCTGAAAAGGGGTGTTAATAACTCAGATAAAATCTCTTGAGCGTTTTTGGTTACGAGTTATTTGGACCTAACCATCTCAAAGAGTTAAATGTTAATAGCCAGTGTCTAGCATCGTTTAACTGATCAGATACTGAACAAAAATATCTCTTGTATGTCTGCTTTTTTTTTCTTTCTTTCGTCTTTTTTGTTGCCTTTTTTTCACTACTAGCAGCAGTTCCACAATTTTAAGATGTCTATTGGTACCTTTTATTGTTTGCTCTAGTAAAGTTAAATGAGCTTTTTTTTTTTTTCATGTTAATGATGGTTTGTACTTCGCCTTTCTTGTGTTTTAACACTTCTAATTAATAAAACTTTCTGTTGGCTTCCACTTTTTCACATGTATACCAGAGTGAGAAGCGTAGTTGGGAGCTGCTTTTTCTGCTATGCTTAACTAAGTTTGTCTTGCTAATTTTGCAATGCAATGTTTAGTATTAAAAGTTCCAAGTTACCATTTGTGTCTCTAATTATGTCCTCAGTAGTTTTGTCTCAGAACTGTTCTCGGTTTTACAGAAATGCATCTTATCAGGTGCTCTGTATGGATTACAGGATTGGATTTATTTTACTTGCTTGTGCATGGACCACTAATTGTTATACTCTGAGAATTGGTATCTTAGCCAGGGTGGGTGGCTGCAATAAATTTTCTGCATATTGATCTTTAAGGTTGCTTCCAACCCAAACCATTCTCTGATCCTATTCTATTTGTTGAATTAGAAAATGGGTGCCCAAATATACAGGAATGCTGAGTAGTGCAATTGCTTGTAGCACTTAAATTCCAGTTAACATGTGACTGTGTAAAAGGTTAAAGCAGCGTCTTGGCCTTTTCTCTGACAACCTGGATCTGAGGGAGATGGTCATGCCGGACTGTTATTGTGTATTTTGGGAAGGATGGGTGTGGAGGGTGTTTGATCTTTATCAAATACAGCTAATGTTTGTCTGGACTGCTTAGCTCAAGCTAAGCAATGAAATCCTGTAAAGGATCCATACTGTCTCCTGCTTTTCTGTGCATCTTCTCCTAAGCAATCTACAGCCATTCATCCATACCATTCCAGTTGTGTTTTCCTTTGCAATGTATAGGGACTTCCCAGCAGTTTCCTTGTGCCCTTTTCCATGGTAATAATTAGGTGTTTGTGTTGAGAGCAAGGAGATACTGCTGAAAAAAAGATGGGGATTCGGACCGAGGATGATGGGAGCTGACTAGGAAGAACTTTCAGTTGTTTTTTCTTGCTTTTTTTTCTACAAGCTTTACTTGGATGCATTTTTTCATTGAAAAAATATTTCTGGTGGGTTTGTCATTTTCATGAGCTGACAGGGAGTTTTCTTTATTTTTAATGAGCAGTAAATCCATGAAAATATTTTTACAGAGGTTATTGTTTATTTGTGTGTGGAAAGAGACACTTAAAGCAATCCAAATAGTATTCAACACCTTAAAAGTTTTATACTGTGAGCAAAGCAAAACTTTGGAAATAGGCCAAAAATATATTGTCTTATTTTATTTCAGTTTTATTTTTTGATGAGGTTTATATAATAGATGAGTTAATTCCACAGAGGCATAGAAATGTTTTTCCTCACGTGTTGAGTACCCTCCTTAGCAGAATGAGACCACAGTCCAGATTTTGACAAACCCTGACGAGCTGCTGCAATTCTGCCTGTGTAACAGAAACCTGGGAGGATGCTGCAAAGCAAGAGCTGACATTTGTACAATGTTCTGCTTCCTCATCCAGTATTTGCAAGGTCTTGTTTCTGAAATCTAAACCAGATTTTTACATATAAAATACCAACTTGACTGTATTTTGTGCTTTACCCAGTTGAAGGGCTTTTCAAGGACCAGGTGTTTGGCGGGGAGGGTTGGACCACTGAGAAAAGCTAAGGGAGAATATATTTTAGAGAATATGTTAATATTGTTGATAGCGTGGACCTGTTTTCTCTGACTGATACTGAAGCTATGTAACCTCCCTGCCAAGCCCCAGCGTGTGCAGAAAATAAACATTGGGCAGCTATTACCCCTGCAATTTCAGGGTAATGTTTTGGGATATGCCCAGATCTGCTAAACACACATCTCTAAAGCATATTTGCTGGCACAGTGACACTTACACTTGTGCTGCTTCAAGGTATTCTTAGCTCTGAAGAGGCAGTCGTTGCTGTCCTGTCTCAGCTTCCCAAGGCTTTTGTAGAAATATCTCACGTGGCCACTGCTCACCTTCTTCTTTCATTTTCTGCGTGTGATTGACTGATGCCAGTCAATAGGCAAACTAGCTAGAAGTGATATTTCTCATAAATATGCATGCGAACATCCTCGGTAAATGTTCAAGGCTGCTCATATTTTGCAGTAGGGAATAGTTCCTGGTGAGGCAGCATGCATTTTTGTCTGGGTCAAAACAGGAGGATTTGACTAAGTTATTTATAGTATTTTTCAAAATAATAATTCTCTCTCCTTTGATGATTTATCTCCTTAAATGCTCTTCTATTTCTAAGATGCTCCTTCTCATCATTCTGATTTTTTTTCTACAGTAAGTTCTCCCTAAGCCGTTGGAGTATATGGAACTGACCTGTATTTCTCTCCATTCCCAAATATAATGGCTGAAGAAAGCCAATGAAAAGATGCAGTCTGTCATTTTTCTTTAATGTTGGGCTGTTGTATTGGGTTTTTTTTAAACTGAATACTGCAATACTCCCTGTATGGAATACCAGCACAGCCAAGGGGCTTTTCGGTGGTATGGACCACCTCTGCTGAAGGGAAGGAGCACGTTGCAGGAGGCGGGTGTGCACGAGCACCTCTTCTTTCCTGATTTCATCAAACACTTCCCAGATTTCCACCTGTGCCATGTGGAGATGAGGCTTTGCACTGATTCCAGTATTGAGGAGTCTGAGGTGGGAATGAATCTGGTGAAGGAGGCAGCACAAGCTCAAGCTGTAGATCTCACCCTCTGTTCTCAAAATACTTTGCTGTTAAGTTTTTGGCTGCCTTTAATACTTAATCTTAAGGGTCTTTATTCAGACTCACTTTAGAAATACGTGTCAACACTCTGAAAATTGAATATAGTTCCACTTACAAGTGTTCATAAACCCAATGTGATGTTGGCAGTTCCTTTCATTTGACGTCCTCTCTCTTCAGCTGGTCGGGTGATGTTTTATCTTGCTGCAATCTGATTCTGAGGTCAGACAGTCAGGTTTCCTTCCTTCAGTTGGTGCTGCTTCATCAGAAATACAAATTCTTTAGATGAGCCTTGTCCCAAGCCAACTCTGTGCAGCCCTCTGGTCTGCAGGTTGTGCTGGCCCACTCTGCAAACCTGTTGATTTCAGTATAGATGCATTCAAACAGATTTCTTCATGTGAAAAACAGTATTTCATTTATTCTGGAGTGGCATTGGCCTGCATAAATAAATGATGTTTCTGGGGTTAATTTTAATTTATTTATTTTTTTATCTACTGGTGAGTGATAATTCATGGTGCCCACAGGAAGGCAAGTTGTTGGGTTCAAGGTTTAGGTTTTTTTCCTAAATGACAGCTTGGGGACTGTGCTATAGTTGATGCATATGGACTTAATGCATATAGATGTGTTTTGTTTTAAGGAAGTGTTAGTTTTAAATTAAATATTAACAGTTAAATATTCATTCTACAGCAGCAAATACGCACTGGCTGCAAGTTGCGGTTGGTGTTAGAGCATCAGCAAATAATCTCAGCCATGCAGAGGAAGATTTTAACCCCTTGTAGCTAGCACGAACTGCTGGCAGGTGAAGGGACATCAGTTTTTGTGGAAAGCTTGTGGACTCTTACTTGGAGACCTGTCCCTGGTGGGTTAATTTTTGTATATTGATCCCATACACTTGAGAAGGTATTTATAAAGCATGGTGGGTTTTTTTTGTTTTGTTTTGTTGTTTTTTTTTTGTTTTGTTGGGTTTTTTTTGTTTGTTTTGTTTTGTTTTGTTGGTTTTTTTTTTAATATTGGCATCTGAATATTTAGATCATATTTTAAATATTAGGCGGGGGAGACATGGTGAAACTCTGATAAGGTATTTATGAGTCTAAGAAGAAGGTCTTTCTTGAGGAAATCTAAGTTGAAGCTTTTATGGTACATTTCTGTTGTAAATTATGCTTGAGCTGGCCAGGCATAGCTGGACAGGAAAATAATCATGACCATTTAAAGTTATTACAAGATTTTTTTTCTGCTGTTTTGAATGCAGGATTCACCGGAACACTGTCAATAATGGGGTTTTAACCCTACTCAGAAAAGGGTCTGGTGTACATGTGGTATACACTTCAGTTTCTCTTTAGCATGGTGAAACAAGATCATTTCTAGCAAATTTCCTAATGCTGTCTATGAAAAGCTGAGAAATAATGGAAGTGTAGAAAAAGACTTTTTTTTCTCTGCTTAAATATGATCTGTAACTTAGAAAGTATCAGTTTTATGAATATTAAATGAACATTGAATATGATACTGTAATATGCTTTCTTCAGGCTGTGGAAATAGCATTCATTTGGCTGTATTCATCTTGTGGATAGAAATTAAGCAAATAATAAATTTGGAGTAATCTTTTTATTCTTTTGGAAAAAAAAAAAAAAGAAAGAAAATTAGTCAATGCATACAGCTTCAGCCAGAAAAAACCTGTTGCTTCCACTACATTAGCTGATTAAGGTGAAATAACTGAGATGGTATTCTAACATTTAAACAAGGCTGTGAGACCAGGAGAAATCAACCTTCTGAAGGGAGCTGGGGAGCTCAGAGCCCCGGCTCTTGGCAGGAGCTGTTTGGGAGCCCAGTGGCTGCTGAATTCTGCTGAATCCTGGCTGCTGACCCCACCACTGTGCAGCACTGAGCTCAACACTGCTTGATTAACAAAAGCACAACTTCTTTAGCTGAGGTATCTTTCAAGTGAGATCATATGTCTTTTTTAGAGTATAATAAAAAATGGAGGATCTACAGCTTCCCTTCTCAGCTTGTTTCTGTGGTTTATTACCCTGCCTGTTAAAAGCTTTTCTCCTGATTTGGTCACAGATGCTTGTTTAAAAGCCCTTTAAAAGTCATTTTAGTATGCACAGTTTCTCTTAAGAAAAGTGAAGTGACCTATTTTTGAATTTTCTGCTATCTTGAATGCTCAAAGAATTCTTCTGTGCACTTTTCCCACAAATTGTGGAAGTTTGTATTGTTTATTACATATTAGTTTGCTTTCACTCATTTAATATCTGACTACTCTAAACAAATACATCTAAAGATTACCAGTATCTGGTTTACTCCAGCAGGTCATGATGATCTCCTTTGGAGTGGCTCGTGCCCATTTTAGCCACCCTAAAATAAGACAGCAGCTAAAAGGAGAGAGAGGGAGCCATTTCATGGGTGGCACTTCTTTCTAGGTGGGTATCAAAAAAAGTGTTTATTGGTTGGGTTTACCAGTCCAGAGCACTGCCATATTAATGCTATGTCCTCTTCCGGTCTTCAAATTCATTGCTAATCAAATATCCAGATAAATATTTGTGATTTGAGAGCCAGATGTGGCAGCAAGCAGTGTGGCTCCCTCGCCTGCAGCTGCCTGTGGAGATGGCAGCCTATTATTAGTCTGTTGTGTAGTGAGTACTTTCTCTGGTTGGTACACTGCTAATCTAAGTTAAAGTATCCTGAAGAACAAAAGAATTCATTTTTCAGAAACCTTGAGTCCATATTTACAGGTAAAGTTATGCTCAGCCTCCATCAGTAATGAACTCTGTGCATGTGATTTGAGGCTTGTCTTCGAACAGCCTGGAAGCTTTTCATTGCATTGCTTTATTTTTATTGGCTTTCCCCAAAACTTCTTTTAAAACTATATTCTTTGGGGCAGCTCTCTCATTCAAACTCCTGAATACAGGCTTGTTACAGCCTAGTCAGGCTTGCTAATCTCAATATGCATATCCCTAATAGACGTAAATTAGGAGGATGCTTAAACAACCAATGGGCTGGAAATTATTTATTGCCCTCCCATGATACAAGCCTCTCATTCTGGAATGAGTAATCTGCTGCTTTCTGTTCAGCGTGGCTGTCCTATGTGCCCAGTTGCTGACAACTTAGCAAGGGGTCTGTTCTTTCAGGGTTTTCCTGGGCTTTCTATTCTTATTGCCAGTTTTGTTCAGAAACCATGTCATTTGGGGGAAATTGGCCAACGTCTTTATTTTTTCCTAATGAATTTCCTATTCTTTTTTTGTTCTGTTGCTTGTTACTTGGTATTCTTTATTTTTTGGTGCAGCCTCTCATTTGTTACCAAACTAGGATAGGCTTTTACCCAAAATCTTTATTTTGCAAAGCAGAGCTGTGGATTGGAGTCCCTGTCTGGCTCATTCAGAGCTGGTTCCCCATCTCTCCTGGCTTGACCATTGGCAATACCAACGCTAAGCTTGCTAGATAAAGTCTTGCCGAGTGTGGGCATTACCCTGCATGAAGCATTTGGGATTCTCACTTGGATTCCCTATATAGGGTCACTGGATACTAATGCAGTATCTCAGTTGCTTATTTTTTTGCATCAGAAGCCAAGCCATGCATTTAGAAATTCAGATGACTTGCTGCAGGCTGTGGGAGGTCTAGAGCATGTCTCTTCAAAGCTGAGGACTTCCGTTTCTGGAGCATAATTCTTCTCATTTATTTGCGAGCTGCTTAGCTGATGACATCCATTCTCCAGCACAGTTGGATCACAGACTCCTCTCGGCGCCCCTGTGCTGCAGAGAGTTATCCTGCAGATCTATCCCAGTGCAAGATCAAGTAAGCAACTGAGTCATCCCCACATGCAAAACAGAAAAAGAGCTTTCATGTAAAACATCCTATGTATCTTATAACCTTTTCAGGAAGGGTGGAACCTGTAGTTTTGATATTTGGAGCATGTGATTTATGGCACCCTTTTTCTCACCCTGTTTGTGTCACTGCTTCTCTAAAGGAAGAGTTTTTCACTTGGTTTTCCCTTTTAGCCAAACACCTGGCATTTGTGTAAGCAATTGGGGAAAACGTGGGGAGAATGTTAATATTTTTGGCTTAGCAAATAGTATTGCTTTGTGTGTTCCACAGTTTTTGTGCTGTAACTTTGCCTTCAGTCTGGCGTCCTCCTGGCTAGTCAACTTAATCCTCAGCTGGAGAATTTAGGAATACTGGAGATTCAACCAGAAAATGCATCTCATCTCACGCCATTCTCATTCTTGGTGTGAAACATTTGACTATGGATTTCAACCAAGAAAAAAACAACAGACCTTAGTCTGTGAAATCCAAGTGGTTGCATTTGTACTGTTCCTTTGCATGCCTAAACTTCAAGAAGTGGTTTAATATTCTCTGTTGCAGTTTTCCTTTTTAATTTTGAAAAGGAAACATTTTAATCACTTCCATACATGTGCTAACTTGAAAGGGTAAAATTATTGCATCATCATTTTATAGCACTTGGCAGAGAGTCTATTCTTGCTAATTTTATCCCAAATCATACCAACTTAAAGCGCTTTTCATGCAGTCTTCATTTTTTTCAGTACATTTTTTATACTTAATGCACAATTTAAATGCTCTCCATAAAGATTCAAGTCTGAATGACCTTGTGCCTGTTTGGATGCCCTTCATTTTATGTAGTACAGATTATCAAATAGAATGTGGTGGCTCTTATGATAGAGTAGTCCCATAAGTGATGGTTCTGTGAGAAAAATACATCAGGTTGCAGTGCTGTACAACAGGGGGAGGAACTGATGATATTTTGTACTAAAAAATGCCAAATGGCCTCGCTAGAAATCAGTTTGTGAAAAAAGTAGTTGGGGGATGGGAACATGCCTCTCCAGGAATTGTTTTGGATTCATAAATTCAGTTTTGATTTGCCTCTTTTTTCTTTCCTGATGATTGCAGAAACTTTCCCAAGAAGAGATAAACATTTGCTTTGAATAGTTCAAAAAGTAGTTGCTGGTTTGTAGAAAGTGGGGTGTAACATTTTCCTGCTGGTCTGAGCGTAATAAATCCCCCAACACCTTCAAGGTACAGAGAGGATATATATAAAGTATGGGGGGGTTTTGTTTGCCTTGAAATTTACCATGGGCCATTGTCATTTCCCTTTCTTGGAAAGGAACTTCCTTAATGTCCCATGTTTAAAACCAGCCCTTAGGATGGAGAAGTTGGTGTCCTGTGCTGTTTGGAGCATGTGTTGCACGGCCAGACCTGGCTGATTTCTGTCCTTGCAACAAATATGAAAATCCAGGGCTGAAGTTCACCAAGTTGGCTGTGCTGAGAAGGCTGCTTTCTCTCAAATTTATTCTTGCTTTCATTGCTTCTGGGTGAGGTAATGCAGCTTTTTATACACAATGAATCTACAAGTTTTCTTGGGTTTGATAGAGATACTAATGACTTTGGGGGAAGTTTTGCAGCATATTAGTGCTTCGACAGCGTCTCTCTTCCTTGTCAGTTGCTTTATTCCTGTTTATTTTTGCAATGGCTTTATCTAATTTTAAGTATCTTTTTAACATAAACCTTTTATCGTATGAAGAAGAAAATGCTGTGCCAAAGAGGAAGTGAGAATGCGTTCATTTGAAGCAAAAAGGTGTTCCCAGTGATCAGGATTCTATCCTGCTCAGGAAACTAAAAATTTATCGTTTTGCCATTTGTGTACTGCACCTCTTGTGCTTCCACTGATGAACTTCAATTATTAATATTGTTTAAGAGTACTCATAAACAAACCTTGGGCATTTATTGAGTTTATTTAGTCAGTCAAGTGGTAGGATCTTTTACTTCATCTTTTCCTGAGCATAACATGCAGATCTCTTAAGACATATGAGGTGTTTGTATGACCTAGAAGACAATTGTTCAGAATTCTCTGTCTGAAGACTTGTTTCCTGCAATGGGTTTCCATTCTGCTTTCAAACCCTGGTATGTTATATATTTGTATCTATGGTGGGGGAGAGACAGAGAAAAAATGGATGTCTACCTTTGGAAATAATTCCTGTGTGAATCACACATCTTCCTTTGCTAGAGAACAGAATTAATGAAATTATGTGTTTCTTGCTCTTGTAGCAGTTGCAAGTGAAACTGGTGTATAGATTTAGGCAACCTCCAAAGAAGATCTTTATTACCGATTTTTTTGGAAGCAAAAGTTCCTCAGAATGAAATTTATCTTTGAGGAAGTAATAAAATATAGTCGTGGCTATTCCTAGGACTAGTCTTCCATATGTGTCCTGACAATATTTTAGGGAGTTTTGCTGGCAGAGGCCTTCGTATTGCATCAAGATCAATGGACCCGTTCCTTTTTTGATTCGGCCTCACACTGGAGGAGAAGGTTTCACGTTCCGCTTGAGGCTTATTTCATTAGAAAATATGTGAAACCTTTACCATGAAATATTGAACTTTAAGAAATGAAATATGTTGGCCCATGGAACTGCAAGCCTACAAACCTGGAGTCCGTAATATGCAAAGCACTAGAAACTCATTTGTTGGAAAAACAGGTAGATGCAAAGTAATTGAAATAAAATGTTTGCCAAAAATAATCCTACCAGACTAAGATAAAATTTCAATGGAACCTTTGGTGGAGGGGCAAATGGAAAATATATAACTTCAAAGTAGAGAGGAATTTTTTTTTTAAAAAAAAAGAGGTGTTGGATTAAGACTGTCTAATGGGGAAACACAAATGGCTTGTGCGAGATAATGCTTATTAGTAGATAACAACTGGTCTTCTGTCATTTTCTTCTGCCCAAGCTTATGGCAACAGCTGAGAGTCAGGAGTAACTAAATGCATGGTCTTGTATTTCCTACATTTGAGTTTTGTCCCACTTTTTAAATTAGGCATCCAGTGCCTGTCCATGACTCTGATCCTTTTGTGTGGTGATGATAATCCTCAACAGTGTGCTAAGGGAGCTTTTTACTAGGACAGTACTATTTTTATGAAAATGTAGAGAAGAAAGGCTTGGGGCGCCATTAGACCACACATTAGTTTTGAAAATAAATAAGATGATCGATGCTGTAGGGGTTGTACAAGGTTTACTTGCAAGCTTAGGAGAAGATCAGTCCTCTTCTACCTTGAGGGTAGTAAAGCAGGTGATATCTGTCTGGGGAAAAGGAAAGCTGAGAGAATGTATGGGGGGTGTGTGTGGGTTGTTTTGGTTTTAAATAAAGCTTTTGGAGGAAGTAAGAGCTGTTTTTAAAAGTTTTGCGGTTGTTTTTTTGTTTAAGGTGAAAGTTAACACTGCTGGGACAAGGGTGAGTACATATAGTTTGGGTTGTGTGCAGTTAACCTGTAGATTAGAAGTCTTTTCATTGGAAAGGCAGTGTTCAAAACAGCTCTTTGAAGGGGTGTCATAAGATGAAAACATTTGATTGGTTTTAAAATAAGGCTTGGGAATTTATTAAACCAGTTATCTTGTAAGGTGAAGGATGGCACAAACCATGGAGTCTCATCCAGTTTCATAACCATAGTTCTAAGCATGCAAGAACTTCTATGCTGTAGCAGAAAAATAATCTGTCTGCTGGTTTCTTTTATTCTGACACAAATAGGGAAAAGATGAAATTCAGCCTTGTCATTTGTTACAATTCAGTGAGACAAATATCTGTTTCATTTATTAAGAAAATGCCCCAGAAAAAGATACTCTAGCACAGTTTGGACAATTCAGGTATGGTCAAAAATGTTGGTGTGTGTTTGTATTCTGTTTTGTCTAAATACATCTTGCAAACCACATAATGGAACAGTTCAGACAGTCATGCTGGACAACCCTATAGCCATCTCACAGGATCACAGAGTATTCTGAGCTGTTTTTGCATAGAATTTCAGAATAGTTCTGTGATTGCTGTATTACTATTTTTCCTAACATCCTACCCAAGATTAATATTTTTAATCCCAGACTGAACAAGGTAATTCCTGTATCATTTCATAATTGCTTCTAATTTTACAAAGGCTGTAAAGTGTGAGTAGGTTCTTATGCACTGAAGCAGTGTAGTTGAATCTAGTGCTTCAGTTTTGATTTTGGAAGATTTCTCTTTCTGGATTACTGCAATGACCTAGCACAGACTGGAGGAAAAAAAAAAAAAACCTGATAGATTAATTTAATTCATTTTACTTCTATGTTTTCTGTGGTAGTAAATTCTGTGGTTTTGACTTGGTGCAGGAACATGCAGAATTGTATTTCTGGGCAGATTATCAACTTATTTTTTTCCAGTAGGGACTTGAAGTAAAAAGGCAAAACTTGTAAAGACGTTTGAGGAGCAAGGTTGAATGGGTATATGAGTCTTATTTTTCTGCAATGCAGTTAGAGGGCTGTGCAGAGAATGTGGAAAACCTTTGGCAGAATTTTCAGAGCAGAGCACTCGTGCTGAATAGAAACTAAGCAGTCAAGAAAAAAAAGGGAACAAGAGAATTAAAAAAAAAAAATTGCCTTCCAAATAGAGTCTGGAAAGCTAATGAGCATATTACATCATTCAACTAGTTATAAAAAGATTACAGCTCATCTGATCCAAGAAACAGACCCTCAAGGTTTCTGATGTTCCCTAGATGAAGGAGGTCTAGAGTTGTGCTGCTGAAGTTCGTCCTTCCCAGGAACAGGGCACAAAGCCCCTCGGTGCTGGCAGCAAGGGTTGCTGCTGGTTCTCCTTAGGAGCAGCACCTGTTCCTGGGGCTGGCAGCAAAGGGCTGTGGCTCCTCTCGGCTGGGACAGGCAACAGCAGCCTGAGATGGCCAGCCAGAAATAGTCTTCTGCTCTTGGAGTGCCTCCATCTGTGCTCAGAGAGCAGGAGCTGCTGGAGATGACCTTGTTTGCGGCTTGCATGTACCTGTGGAGACCCATGGGCCCCTCCAGGGCCAGGAGGGATGTGTCTGCTGTGGGTGCAGCACCCACCCCAGGGGCCCTCGGGACACATCCTCTGCCCCTGGTGACCAGAGCGAGCGCCTGGTCTGGATGTCTCCTCTGAAACCCAGCCAGCCATGGAGCAGACTGTGTTCATGTTTGCTGTGCCACCCCAGGAAGGGGAGCAGGTCCCCCAGGCTGTAGGGGAGCAGTGGGACAGCAGCATTTCAGCCAGCATCTGTCTTTGCATAATTCTAAGCTCTGGGTGCTGTGCATCTTCCTCCATTCTAATGGAATGCTGCTGCCTCTGTAACCTTCCTGCTTCCCCACAGCAGCTTTCTTCTGAAGGCCTCCATGCTTCAGCCAGAGAGCTAGTAAAAACCATGGAAACATCATTTTATTTTTTCAGACTTAATAATTATATTTCAGGCTAGGAATGTATTTTTAGGAGGGGGAAGAAAAGAAGTTATGTAACTCTTGATTTATTGCATTGGCTTAAAGAGCTAGGGAACCTGGGATTTTCCTCTCTTGTCACTGTGCTGAGAGCATTTCCCTTTATGGCAGCAGGGAGGCCAGCAGATGACTGTTCTCAAGAGCAATTCAAACTTCTTATAAATCTGCTGAACGTGTTCCTCTCCATCACATCCCAATTGCAGAGCGGGGAACAGCCACTGTGGCAGAGTGAACCTCGGAGTGCAGACATACCCTGATGTGGAGGGAGCACCTGGGAAGGCAGGGAAAAAAGCATCCTGGCCCTCTCTTTGGGGGCAGAGGTAGTTTCAAGGCAGGAGGTGAATTTGTTCTGAATTAGAGAACTTTTTAATTGTTTACGTAGGAATAGTGCACGCACCTGTAATGTGCGTATGGAGATAACTGGGAGCAACTCTGTGGAGGAATCCTGAAAGTTGGACAATGTGTTGGAGCACAGACTGAGAGAAGTGAATCATGATTCTGTGAAAACAAACTTGCAGGTTAGGAAGTGTGTGTGCGTGCATGTGACTTGTTGGGATTAATTTACATAATAGAAACAACTTGAGAAAAGCAGCGTGGAAGTCAGCATACGTTTTGTCTGCTTCATCTGAGATTTGCTTTTATTCTTGTCCAGCAACTACAAACCAGAGAGAGAACTTTAAGCGTTCAGAGAGGGGACATGTTGGAGGGGGGGATACTACAAAAGAAAAATAAGTACTGGATATAATTCAGAAAAGACACGCAATCAAACTGAACAGATTGCTCAGGAAAAGATCTATTCTGTTGCTGAAATCCAAGAAAATGGGGGAAAAACAGGAAATAGTGAAATCTGTTATCGACCATCTGCTAAGCCTAGGAACTTGAGAACCATTCCCATGACAAAAATACTAGATTGTGAACTTAATTTATATTTCATAATACTTAAAGTATAGATACAAAAGTCCTGTGGAGAATCTAGTATTACTAAATATTTAAAAGATATTTAAGATCCTACTTAAAAATCAGATTATTAACTGGTTTGACACTTTTTTTCCTGAGATCTTCATTGATGGATCTAACGTATCGTGCCTTGTGAGGACAAGGCAGCCTTTTCAAACTTTGAGGAGGGGAGAGGAAGCAGGCAAGCTGAATTTCCTTTGGAAGGAGGAGTGGTCCTTCTCTTCCAGCTCCTGTCTCCCTCCCCTTTTGATTGTTCCTCGTGAGTGTTGAGTGTTGCCACCTCTGTAGCACCGTTACCATCCTGGGGCGGGAACTGTTCGCGCACTCTGATGTTCAGGAGCCGCGTGCTTCCCATTCCTGGTCCCACCTGTGCGGAGCACACTGTGTTTGTTCTGGCCTGCTCCCTTGCTGCCTCTCCTTTCACATGGCACAGCCAGAGAGAACGCCGTCCAGAATAATTCCAATAGTCTGGGGTGCTGTAAGCAAGCCATGAATTCTCCTGGACTCTGTGCGTTCGCAATGACTCCACATGTGTAAAGGTGTAAGCGCTGTTTCCTGTAAGCATTTTTGAAGGATGTGAATGGAGTTTAATTGCTGAAAATTGGAATCAACACGGCTATTCAAAGGCTACGTTGTTTGTCAAATTGTCAGTATTTATGAACTCGGTGCGTGGTTTGCAAATTGCCTTAAATGTGGGCTATTGGCTCACACAGCTTTTTGGAGTCTTTTCACAGTTCAAAGATAAAAGTGAGAGAAGTTTTTGGCAAAAACATATGTTTGCATGAAAAGTATTATTATATAGCATGTGGAAAAGTTATGATAAATTCAATTCTTCATGGTGATGTTGTACTTTCTTAGGCAGATTGGTCATTTTCTGTCAAAACTTTCCAGCCTTGTTCAGGTTTCTGAAATGAAAGAGGCACAGTCTCTTTCCTAATGATGTATTTTTTTCAGTAACAGAGTATATTTGAATTTGCTCTTCCAAATTTGCTGTCCAGGTAATGGGTTGTTCAGCCTGTGCACAAAGCAGAGTTGTAATAGGTAAGATTGTGTACAGTCACAAAGCTTTACAGTCACAAGTACTTCTTACGAAAGCACGTGGAGTGAATTCCATTTGATGGGAGAGTGTTACCATCCATGTGGCTCACTGAACCTTAAAAATGAACCTTGATGCTTTTGCTGACAGACTTGCTGTAGAAAGAGGCCATAAGTAGCAGTAAGGTGCAGGGAGATGTACGTGTGATGTCTTGGAGTCTTCGCTGCTCTGCCTCATCTTGTACTCAGTTCTAAATAAACCTGCATTTTCACCCACATTGCTGCAGAGCTCTTTTGCTGCTCTTCCCAGCAGTCAGTCTTCTCCTTTCTTCTGCTGCTGGCACGTTTCCACCTTGCCCTTCTCCTTGTAATTCTGTGTCTACAACCACTCATTGCATCTCGGCAGCCTCAAATAAATACAACTGTGCTGCCTGTCCTGGTCCCTTTGTGTTTGGGTTGGGACCTTCCCTTCCTTCTCAGACTGCGTTCGTAGCAAGGTGTTTGCAGAGGTGAAGTGGGATTCAAGTGTCCTTCAGCTCAGTTCAGGTGCAGACATTCACAGGAAGAATGAGCATCTGTGCAAAGGGAGGGAGGAGAGAACTTTGCTCAGCCCTCATCTGCAGCTTGCTCAGTGTAGCTAAAATGGAGGGAGTGCTGCTGCCAAGTACTGCAAACCACTCTCGAGTGCATGCAAACACTGCTTTTAGGTGGGTTTGAGTGGATTTTCCCTCCTCTGGAAAAAGCACCACCTCTGGCTCCAAAGTTAATTCAAAGTCTGTACACTAAAACATGGAAATGCTGGTTCTCAACGGATCAATTGTAGGAAATATGAATGCTGTCCAAACAGTGTTCTCCCTTCACTTCGCTTTTTCAGAAACATCCATAGCATTTTTCTTAAAACACGGGTTCTTTTGGTCTGAAACCCACCCATGCTGTAAAATGTTAATGCTTAGTATTAAGCAAAGTAAATGGAGAAATTTTTTTGTATCACTAAATGGAGAGTTGTCTGGCAGCTTTAGTTGTAGCTGTTGTTTCACTTATGTTACTTTGCCACAAAATTAAACAATGCAAAATGGGTGGTGGGAATAGTTAATATGTTATCTCTAACATCTTTTGGTGTTTTGCAGTTGTAACTGTAGAACCTGTAGTCACCCTGAGCACATACCAGATGTTAGTTTGCATGAGGATTTGGGGGGGTTTTGTTCTTTCTTTTGAATTTTTTTGACCATATCATTTGCTATCCACAGCCAGGGCAGGTGACTGCACAGGGATGTTTGGTAAAGGTGACTCTGTAATTCAGTAATCTTATGGAGAGCTGTGTTACCAGCATTGTACGGTTCAGGTGCAGGGGGCCTCCATGGAGCTCCTGCCTCTTGGCCAGCTGTACTGGAGTCTGCATCTTAATGGCATTCAGCTTCTGCCTCCCAGCAGTGCCAAGCCTGTGCCTTCAAATAAGAAGTAAACTTTGCAGATAATTTATTTGGTAACTTGCCTGTATATGGGGGGGGGGGGGGTGTATATATACACACACATAGCATTTTAAAAAGACTTGGATGTAGTTCCTTCACCTGTAAGCTTTGTCACACTGTGAGTGCTTACCTTTCTGATTGCTCTTAAATGCCAGCTACCATATCCTTGAGGAGTGTGGAAGAGAAGATAAAACATCATCTCTGCCACTTCAGCCCACTGCCCAGATGTACAGTTATTACAGTTCCTCTGTGCATACTGTAAATTATAATTAATGCTTAACTATTCCCTAGCTTCAACCAACATTGTGTGTTTTAAAGAAACCTGTATCCTGAAGCAATTTCAGGTTTCAGTTTCTGCTTTTGATTTTTGTGGTGCTTTTGTTTGATTGTTTGTTTTCATTCTCCAAGTCTGAACCAGAATACATTGCAGTATGAAAGGAGGAATATAACTGAAATTTGAGTTAAAAATCTACTCCCTTGATCTTAGGTTTTGGTGAGGAGGAGGAGGAGTGGGACATACATGCAATTTGCTAGTATTTAATATATTTAAGCTTATTTTTGCCCAGTCACAAAAAAATGCCCTTTTTTGAGGATAAAATTTCTGTCAGGAGTGTGTGTGTGCCTCCTGGCTGCTTGGCTTGATCATTGCTCATGTTCTTTCTCTGGCTTTGTGGCTGGGGGTTGGTTTAAGGGAAGGACTTTATTGTGATGCAGCCCAGTAGCTGCTCTGGGATGCTGTGCCAGTCATGAAGTGGATTTCTGACCCACATTGATTTTGGTAGGAATTTTATCACGGTTCTTGGTGAGACTCAGATCTTTAAGACTACAAAACCAAGACTTTCCTGCCCATCCATCTACTGGACTATATAATCTGAGAGTATGCACTTCTTTACACTGCTCACCTCTGTGATGCCATGGCTAGACCACTCTCCTGGAAGCAGGGGTTGACTCCATAGCAGAGAGCAGCTGCAGAGGCAGAGCTTTGGGTTTGGTTGTGTTGACAGTCCCTGTAAAAGTAAAATCTTCCATGTTCAGATTGAATATTCAATTTGGTTATAATCAATAGCTTTTTAATTCCGAGGCTCAGAAACCAGAGTACCCTAAGTAGAGGCAGGGCAAATTCACATCACCATAAACCAGAAATTGAAATGTCCCTGGAGATTTTAATAAAAAGAGCTTGAGACTTATCTGTCAACTTCTTCAGCTGATGAATAGAAATAAGAATCCTTGCAGAAAATTTCTAATATTGTTGTAGAATGGATGGCTTGGGATTCGGTTCCTATTCTTAACTATACCAATGGCTTATCTCATCTCAAAGGACTGATAACAGAAAGAAATCATGTCCATTTGGCATGGGGGAATATTGTTCCTTCAGACTTCAGAAGTGCTTCACAGAGGGAAACAGGTCCCTGACATACAGTTTGTTTGTGTTTCTGGTCTTGCTTTCTGTTTCCCCAAGAACACATTGGTAGGTTGATTTTTGTTGTTCTGCCATCTTCCGTGAAATGGCCAGCATGGGACCTTTTCCAGTATGCTTAAATGTTGATTTTTTTTTAAAAATTATTATTTATTTTATATCTGGTGAGGTAGAAGCATGTATCTGATAGCTATCACAGACCTTAGGAAGATGGATTCTTCTGGCTCTGTGGTTTTTTGTGCCAGTAGAAGTTGTGACATTTCATTGCTATCTCTCTATTTGATGTCTCAGTGGTCTGTTTCAAGATAGAGGTTACAGGGGGGAAAAAAAGAGAGGAAACAGACTCCGTATTTTATAGCCACTTAATCAGGTCATTATTTATGCAGTAAGAAGGCAACATTAAATTTATAAGTAGTGTAGAATTGAGTTGATTTAAGGGATTGTGTCCTGTATTAATCTTCAAGGAAACCAATACCAGAAAGGCAATATTGCTGCGTCCCACCTGTCTCCATTTTTACTTCTTTAAATATTTTATATTTTTTTAATTCCGAGACCTAGAAGTAAAATGGTGCTGTGCAGTAAAAACACCCAACCAACATGTGGTACTGTATCTCATATATTTGTACATACTTATGTTTATTGTTATAATAAGGGTTTTAATTATATAAATATGTACTTATGAAGTTTGGCCATGGTCACTGAACCTGTGACACTAAGGCAAAGCAGCCTTTGTGGTGCATGTGACAGCTTGGTCATGTAGAACCAACTTCCAAGGCACCGTGGCCTCTGGTGCCAAGGCATCCTAAAGATATTCCATCCAACGTGGTCTCCTCAGCTTCTGGACTGGCCTTTTAACTTGCTATAAGCTGCACCAGGCTGGAGATAACTTTCATTTGTGATTTGAGATGATACTAAAAAACCTTGGCTCCCTCACTGAATATACAAGTCACTTGGAGAATTTGGCTAACCAGTCTCCTTTGTGCTCTGACTTTCCAGTGTTTTGGGGTATTCCTAGAGCTCATGGAGGGCTGTGCTCCTGTATTACCATGGCTACCTACAAAGTTGTTGTGATGGCATCAAAGCTGTTTTTTCTCACTTTATGAATCTTCAATTCCTGCTTTTTAGTAAGCGAGTTTGCAGAATTTTGACCTTGATCTGTGTCAGAAAGCTGAGCTGCCAGTCTTCGTTCCCAAAAATGTCTTTTGACTATCCAAGCTAGGTTTTTAAGATACACATGCATCAGTCTGTGTAGTGTCTTTGCATTTATCATTTAAAAATGGGATTTGTGAAGAACTGGCATTGTGTTGAATGTTGCCCATTGATTCAAATATTGCATAACTGGTTTCTGCATGGCTGCCTGAAAAGCAATGCCCACCACAGTGACTAGGTGTTAGTCTTGGATGTGCTCTGTTGGGAATTGAGGAAATGTTTAGGAAGAAGTAAAAATGGTTGTGGGATGGGAGTTGTCTTTCTTGTTTTAACAAAACTGGTATCCTGACTTTTCTAAGCATATGTTTTGATATTTGGGTTTTTTTATAAATTTTGGACATCTTGCCTGGAGATTATCCTGTTCATTATATATATTTATTTTTGGAAGTGAAAATACTGGCATAATTTACTGAGACCAATCTCAGTTCCATCAGTCTAGGATTTGCTAGTGAAGGGTATTTTTTGCTGGCTCCATGAGTTTACTTAAGTATTGAGTTGTTAGTGCAAACCCAACAGGTGCTGCCTCTGAATTATGGATGATTACACAGTCACTTTAGTCTGAATAAAGGTCTGGGATAAACTGTTTTGGGTTATACACAGGAGTCAGCTTCAGCCACAAATGCCAAAGACAGTATTTTGACTTTAGTGCAGGCATTGCATATATAATTTCTGACTGAGTTGGGAGGAGGTAAAACAAGCTCCAAGTATTGTATTTAGATGAAAAAAAAAATCCAGAAGAAACCGGGGAAATGGTATTGAAAAATATATGAACATACATAGTGCAGTATATTCAAATTCCATGATGACATACTTGAGGAAAAAAAAAAATAATAAATAAATACATTTCTTATTTCACCATAGCCAAGATTATCAAGATGTCATTGCTGATAGAATAAAACTTGAAGACAAGTTTCAACTTCAAATGCACTTATCTTTGAAATAGCCTAATGTGCCAATTCTGTTCTTAAAAGAAAAATAGTTTACATACCTGATATCCGAGCCCTTTAAATCCTACCCGAAGATGTGTTTAGCATGCAGAAGAGTGGAAGAAAATGTCTGAATCTTGAGAGAAAAGCTTGAGGAAATAAGGAAGGGAATACAAACTAAGGCAGTCACAAGAGAAAAACTCTTGAAGTGAAAGCTTAGAAGTGAAAAGTATGTGTAACTCTTCTGGTCTCCTTAACATATTGAAGTTTAATGCTTCAATTATGCTGTAACACTGCAGAAGGGATAGTGCAAGCTGACGTAATTAACAGATACTGACCAAAGACTGAGGAAAAGTCTTAAAAGATTTTATGTATTCATCCCTAGCCATAATAGGGAGATGGAAAGAGTGTGAAGAATTGTTTGCCATTTGTAAAGTCTCCTCAGATAATTGGAATATTAGTTATAAAGGCAGTAAACATCCAGCGAAGGGAAGGTCTTTCTTGCCTGTTTCAATTCATACATAAATTTGCAGCAGAACTTGCACAGCACTGCAGTCAGTGCTTGTAACTCTTGAATGGGACGTTCAATCCCTGTCTCAGTTGAGCACATTCAACTTCTAGCACTTGCAGATTCTGTGTATCAGGATAACATCCTTGTCAATTCATGCACAAGTGTCTTCAGGGAGCACACACAGAGCAAACAAGTGATATCTCTCTCCTGGGGAACCAGTGAGTCCCATTTGTGCACGTATTGACGGGCTTGCTTGGAACGTCACCAAGTATATTTAATCCAAAGTAAAATGGAGTTTTGCCATAGACTGTCATGAACTTTTGCAGATTTAGTATTTAACATCCTTCCAGATCTGTGAATCTCACTGTTAGGGACGGGAGAAAAAAAGAGAAGACCATACAAATTTCATGAAGTATGCATTGTATAAAGGATAAATGATGATAAGCATATGGTACCTTTCCATGAACAGACTTGCATATGCATAAAACTTTCTTTAGAAGTAGCCTTGGAAGCATGTAGAGCTTCCAATATATCATTCAGACCACTAAATTAGACTTTCTCCTTTTCCTCCCCCTCCCTCCATGTTTTGGTAAAATGATAAGAGAGAGGACTAAATATACTCCTTAATTTCTTTCTTCCTTATCTTTTCTCTCTCTTCTCCCAGGAGATTTCAGGGAATCATTGTTAAACATTGGTACCCATTTTGGCTCCATGATGCATGAAATGTGAAGAGTTTGCCTTCGGCTGAAAGGCAAAAGGCTGGAAGATTATTAAAAAATATAGGAAAAGAAAAACTATATCAATGGTAGTACGCTAAGGTGCTGATCACACAGCTCAACACTAATTTTGTCTTACTAGGAAAACCAAGAGCAAACTATTATTATTAATATTATTATTATCATTATTACTGTTTTATTCTGTCTTTATTTCAGTGGGTACCTATGTGACCTCTCCTGTATTTCATATACATCCCTTGTAGAGAATTAAGGAGGTTTGTGGTGGGGGAGGATCATTATTCTTCGTGCATGTTATTTGTCCTCTGCTCTGTTAGCTCCCCTCTGCAGGCTGGCAGTGAACTAAAACAAAACTCTGGAGCAGCTCAGAATTGTGTTTCTGTATCTAATCTGAGACAGTTTGGAATTTGGCCCTAATAGGATCAGAATTAGCAGCACGCAGCAGCTGAAAATGTCATACTTTGGCTCTGCTGCTGGGCTAAGTCTCACTATTGCCCGTTGTTGTTCTCACATATCATTTTATTTTTAGGTGGCATTGTTTGAGGACATAGAGAAGAGAGGTGTGAGAGAGGGAAAGAAGGGCTTTTGGGCTGTCAGCATTAATATACTGAAGTAAGCTGGTGAGGTGTTGGATCCCTCGAGTCATCCTCGGAGATCTGGACATGTGGGTGGGTGAATATTAAGATCGAGTGTGAGCAGTAAGTTAACATCAAGGTGTCGGCAATTTACAACAAGGTTTTTCACTTATTAATTTCTCTGGGTAACATGTCCTCCTGCAGGTGATGGTTATTCTCATGCTTTGTTGCAGGAAAATGTTGTCCTGATAAACTCGCAGCAGCGGGGGGAGGATGCTGCAAAGTGAAGGGAGGGCTTGAGACAGGTAAACATGCCAGACAGAATTTCAGATGGGCTCCATCACGTTACCTTCCAGGAACAAATGTGTGGGATGCAGGACTATTTTAAGCAACAAGCTCATTTGGACTAACAGAATGACACGCGTTTGAAACAACTGGGTAGACAGTAATTTAGAAGGTGAAGTTCAGTAACAGTTTGACAGGTCGTGCTTCAGTGTCACCCATCAATCTGATCATTTAGTTATGAAATATTTTTTGTGGTTTGTCCAAAATATCTCTGCCTGGTAGAGTATTAGGTAAGGTGGCTTCTGGGGTACTTTGAATAAGGAAATTGCAGAAAAGTGGGAATGAAGGACACAGCTTCAGGTAGTAGTGATTGTTTTATGTGTGTGAATTTCTTGAAAGACTTGAGGACTGTAGTAATACAAAAGTACTGGATATAATCTTTGTGCTATCAGTAATAGCCAGAGCACCTCAGAGCACTCTCAAGAGTTTAGAGTGGTTGATAGAGTTGGTTGATCAGGCCAGGTTTGCCACATTCTCCCCCACCCTGCCCCATCTGCTTAGCATAATCAGAAGAGAATAATTTTGCCACTTATTCACTTAAATTATTTAAATTTTGCTAGATTTGAGAGAGGAGTTTCAGCTTCAGAACACAATTATTTCCAGTAAGGTTGTGGATATAAAGGGAAGATGTGGCAGAGATTCCCTTACAGGAGGAGTCACCTGGAAGCAGCACCCAGTCCTTTTTTGCTTGACAGTCTTCAGACTTATTGGAAGCATATGCATGCCTAGGGTAAAAGGGCACAGAAATAATATAATGGGAAAGATTTGCAGGATTATCTTAACTACATTTCTGTCAACGAGACACTGTTTCTTATAATACAATCTTAAATCCTTTCTTCATTAAAATTTTAAACCACTCAGCTCCAGAGGAAAATGCTTTGGTTCCTTTTCTCCTTAAAAACTAATGTGCATGTGTCTACTGAAATTGCACTGTTATGTTTAAAAATACCTTAACAGGCTGCTTTCTAGTGAGTAGGCTTTTTCTGATAGTGCACTTTTTCTAGAGCAGTGGAACAGCTCATAAATAGTTAATTGGAGCGATGGCTGTACTTGTGCACTTGAGTAACAGCCTTGGTGGGGAACTTCTCAGTCGTGCAGACAGGCCGCTGCGCCCTTATCAGCAACAGCAGCAAGATGTCAAATTTTTAACAGGAATAGGAGACACTGACAAAATTTGCCATCTACTTCTAATTAAGTATAGAGCTGAAGTGCATTTGCTTAAGACAACAGTATCCAAAGTAATCCATATTTTTATCTGTAAACTTCTTTTTTTTTTTTCCAAGGCATAATGCCCATTAAAATAAATTTGGACTAAGTTAAAATGTTGAAGCCCTTTCTTTATATATAAGGTTGTGTTTTTCTTATACATCATCTGGATTTCAACTATCCAGTTTATCCCTGTGAACTCTTTCACAGCACTGGAATTTAAATATGTATGTCATGTTTTGTTAATAATATGTCAGTGAATTGAATTACTCTTTATTTTTAATGAAAGCTCTTCAGGTTTAATGAGTAAAGAAATAATGTAAAATATAATAACCCAAGCCTTAATATTTTCTTGATCACAAGTCAAGCCTTCTATATAATTTATTAAAGTAGCATAATGTCCTTACATTTGAGGTCAAGATTTTGCAGGCTTAGCAGAGATTTTTATGCATAAGGGAAAGATGAAACTTTAAAAATATTATTTCAGCAGTTTCATAATTTAGGATTGTGACCTCATGCTCTAAGAATAATTATGGCGCATCACGATCAGCAGTTTATCAATATTCATTCATGGACTTAGTGTCTCTTCATATCATAGTTTGTTGGGTGTTTTTTTTTCTTTTCATGCAACCATAGTAACTTTAAAATAGATGCTAAATGCCTTAAGGAGCATGGGCAGTTGCATTATTTGAGGATTGTGCTTTAAGCAGTATCTACAATATTTATGAAAGCCACTGTTATTCTGTTCTTTCCCTGAATTTTTGTGTAGTTGTTACACCTTCTGCTGCCAGGTGGGACCAGTGTTTCTAAGGAGCCCTCACAGTGATGTTTACCAGCTCTGCTTTCACTGTGGCCACCATGACTTTGAATTTGTTGCGGCTGCGTGTGCAGTTCCTGCAGAAATCAGGGGCAGTGGAGGGAGTTGCCATTGGGAGTTGCCATTGAAACTGTAATGGCAGAGAAGGCGTAAGAACAGATAGGAAGTTCTGTGGCTGTTTAAAAACTAGTTTGTGGCTGAAAATTCAGTGGTGTTGCATCAGTCCATAGTCAAGAATGTCAAATGCTGAGAACCAGCTGCAAGGAAAAGCCAAATCAATGAAGTGAACACTTCACCAGTTTATTAAAATTTCTATCTAGCATCTTTAATGAAGCATTAAATGAAGTTTTCCAACCTACTCGGCCAAGAACAGCAGGCAGCAAAACAGCACAAGCTCTTCTGACTGTCCTGTGCATACTGCAGAAGGGCAGCAGGCACTTGTGGTACTTCTGGTCAGAGAGCACCACCTGGCCTGACCAAGGCATGACTGTTTGCAGGCATCAAGGACAAGCAGATGATTCCTCAGGAGTTCAGGAATGCAGAGATTCAACTCTACAAAAAGAGTAGAGCTCATGCCTTGGAAAATAGTGTATTCATTCACTTCTGCAGGAAAAAGAAACTTCTGCCTTTGCTGGAATAATGGTCAGCAGACTGGAGGTTTAGTTTGGTTGAGGAACAGTTAATGTAATTTTTCAGCCAAGGAAATCTCAGAAAAGCTGAGAATAAAGGCCTGTATATTTTCTTTGTCAAGCAAACCAAAGCCTGTAATACCATTAATCTCAAGGGTTTCTTCAGGCTTCAGCAAAATTCAGCTGTTTGGGCAAGCCCTTGGGTTGGGAGCTCTGGTGTGTGCTTTCAGTTGGGGCAAAACATCACAGCTTTCCTCCTGGAGACAGGCACAAGTCATCATCCTTGCCCTGATCCACCTCGGTATCCTGTAGGCAGGGCTGCTTCCTCACCTGTTTGGTGACTGTGATAGGGGAGACTGCACCCTGTGTTGCAGGGTTGGGGGAATTTCCAGCTTTTTGCATCAAATCCAGGGTTGTGCAGCTGCTAACCTGCAGCCTGCCGCTCTCTGCCAGCCACTGCAGTTGGTTCCCGAAGGTCTGAGAGCAGGAGGGACTGACTCTCCACGTTACTCTGCCAAACAGCTTGGCCTGAGCGCCTGTGTGAAGCAAACTTGAGGTGCTGCTTCAGCCTGGCTCTGCTGGGAGACATTCATGGGCTTGACATTTGTAGGCAATTTGTGCTGCTCCTGCAGCAAGTTGCCTGAGCACTGCACTTGACAACACAGTCACCAGCGAGGGTAACAAAAGGCAGAGCAGCATTTGTGAGATTAAAGCAGCTTTCTGGAATGAAAGAAGCGTTGAACTTCAAACAAGTGCTTGGTATGCATTTACTTTTATTAACGTTCCTCTGTATGACTGTGAAATTTGAATAACAGCCTCGCTTCTCCCAAGCATTAGCAAGTTCCTCTTGCACTATCTTTGAGTCCTTGCTGGTGTAAAAAGCCTGGAAAAGGTTTTGTCAAGTTTTTACAAATGTTTTTAAGCAGTTTAGAAACACTGTTTTTGTAGATAGAGGAGCACAGATACAGACTTTCAAGGGAAGGGATGGACAGTGTGTTGCCTGAAGCTGCTTTGTATGGGCTCATTAAAATCAGAATGGCTCTGAGGCAAGTCCAGGAAATACTGTAAGGATGTCTTCAAGGAAAGTCCAAATTGGAGTCCAAAACCACAAAAAAGACAACAGCGCTCTCCAAGGTGGTCAAGCTTTTGCACATTCAATCACTAGGCATCTATGGACAAGTGCAAAACTAGAACACTTTATTTTGGGAAAACAAACAAGAATAGGTGAGTCACATGAGTATCTGATAACTGATAACATGCTGCAAAAAGTTTCTGGTTTACAGTAGCAAGTCCAGCAGACCCCTAGACAGAGCCTAAGGAGATTTTTATGTAACCCAGCTGCCTGTGTGTTCCCACCTAATAAGTTTTGAATGTCAGCCAACTCCAACTAAATTTGACAGTGGGTAGCTATTACAGCTATTCCATTTTAGCTGTTATCTCTTACTAGCTCCATTAAAAGAAGTGACTGGAAGGAGGAGAGGCACCCAATTAGTGCCCCCACTAGAGGAAAGGGGCTAGTTAGCATTTTTCTTCTAATCAACATTGCAAGCAGGAAGGAGAAAGACCTAGGAAACAAGGTTTCATTATTTCTGCTCCTGAATAACAGCTTAATAATTTTTAAAAATAGCAAAGCATTTTCATTTACTTTGGAGCTCTACTCTTTATTTTGTGTATGTTATTTAGGAACATGAAAAGCAAATACAGAAGTAAGAAGCTGTAGGTCTCTTATTGCTTTATGAGAGCAGCGGGCTCCCACATCAGGAGCTGCATGGAGTGAAGTGGTCTGAAGGCTGAAGGTGTGCAGATGGGGACTTCTTGGATCCTCTAGCTGTGTGATAAAACAAAGTTACGCTCAGGTTGCTGCAGCGTTTGAAACCATGGCTGCTCAAAGCTTACTCTTTGTTGAGTCATCTTCTTTCTTCCCCAAGTGCTTATTCTGCATATTGCACACCTGTTTTTAACACAAATAATTTTGATGGCTACGGGGCAGGGGAGGGGGGAAGGCAGATTGTTTTGGAATAGGCAGAAATTCAAAGCCAGGTTAAATGGGGCTTTGAGCGACATGGTCAAGTGGAAGGTGCCCTTGCCCATGGCAGGGGGTTGGCACTAGATGAGTCCCAAGGTCCCTTCCAACCCAATCCATTCAGTGATTCCATGATACTGCTTAATGAAGCAAAGAATGTGTCACCAGGTTCTTTGGTTTTAATTGGCTCTGTGTGGGACCTGTTGTGTCAGTGAGTAATATCTGTGGTATAACAATGAATGTAAATATTGCAGTCCTTGCTAAAGGAAATTGAAAGTCGGTGCCACAAATGTGCTGTGTAAGTGAGTTCTGGGGGGGGATGGTTTAGCAAGTAATAATGTTTGCTCACTCTGCTATACACCTTGATTTCTATATAACTTGCATAAATTTATGATAAGCACTTAATTATGCACGCTCATAAACTGCCTGTCTGCCTCTACAGTAATGTGCTTTTGTGCATAAACAGTTAAACATCCTTTTCCTGCAATGGGAGGGATGCTGGTATTTTTAATTATTGTACCAGCTCTTATTCCCACTGAAGTTAAATGCAAGCTGCCTTCCAGAATCAAGGCCTGCTATATATTGCAAGAGAGTTCTGGCAGTATGTAGCAGAGGATTTAGGAGATGAACTGGGACTGTGTTAGTTGTAGAACATAACTTTCCTGGTCTATGTTTTGCTTGGTGCTCCCATTTTCCTTTAGTCTTTGCTATCTGGGTTTCAGCTACTCAGCCAGAGAGGGTGGTAGGTACAGTCCTGCGTATCATTAGTATGTGAGCAGTAGAGTGAATTTCAGCTGAATAAAAATGAATTCTTTGACTTGCAATTGTGAACGTTTCTAGTTTGCCTTGACAATCTTGTCAAGACAAATTTGAACTTTGTCAGCAATTGTGATTGCTTGTGGGAGCATTACCAAAAGCCTTTGCTCTAGGTATCAGTCAGTGATTGCAGCCCTCATCTGCTATTTGACCAAAATTTTCCATGGCACTCAGCAGGCTATTACTTGTCACTCTGACATATAATGGAGGAGTATTTTAATTGATTTAAAAGTTAAAATTTATGGTTACTTAATGCAGTATAGCTGTATTGCATGTCAGTGGTTACACTTGCTGTGAAAATAGAGAAAGGGGAGTTGAAAAGACTTGGGGTTTGGAATATTTTTAAAACACACATAATTGATTTTACCTTCTACTTCAATAAGGTATCAATAGAGTTTTTATTTAGTTAATGGGAGCAGAGGTTTCCTATTATGTAATTGTTGTTGATTTTAAAAGGGATTCTGGAATGTTAACTGTGCATCTAGTTTCTAAAACTGTTTCTTCCAAGGTACAATAGTACTTCTGCTCGAAATTCTGTGCTTTTGTACCGAACTTCGAGTAACTGCATTTTGGATCCAATGCTGTTTTGTTTCCTCACCTAAACTGTTCCTCTGTCCTGGTTTCCGGGTGACCAAAATAGGCAAAATTATACTTAAATCCGAGGGTTGTGTGAAATTGAAAATTGTAAGTCTCTCTGAAGGCTGTACAGCATGAGTGTGGTCGGTGCATTTGCACACATGCAGGTTATGTATGTGCTGGAGTATGAGATCAGGTGCTCTGGCAATACTGCCTTCCTAATTGCTCTTGTGGGTGCAAGTCTGCAGTGGCTCTCTAACTGGTGATGATGAGTTTAAACAATCTTTTTCTATGTGTCCATTTCAAAACAAGCCCTTTTGCAAGGCAGTGAAGGGAGGAAGGCATTACAAAGATGAGTGACTTGCATTTCTCTTCTCTCCACCCTGCCCGTTGTTCAGCTTACCTGACTTTCTAAATTAGGAACAAGGAGGGAAAGAATATCTGCGTTCCTTCTACAGGAGTAGGATGGCAAATTGGGCTGTTGAACACTCATTTATGTACCTCTCTTTTGGCTCACACTGCCTGACTCTCCACATAAACAACAGGCAAGGGGAAAGAGAGGAACTTGAAGTGTGCAAATAAATGTGGCAGTCGACAATATCACCACCAACAGGAGTGAACTTACTTTGGGGTAAATATGAGAGTGAGGATCTCTGCAAATTGTCACTGTATGGTGGAGGTGGGACAAGTGGGAGGTGGTGTCCCTGTCTGAACTGGAGCTGCTGCTTGCTGTGTCCCCTGCTAATTATCACAATTTTTAAAAGCATATACAAAGCCCGAGAAGGCTGTTTCACCTGTGACAAAATTCACAGGTTGGACTGGGATCATGGTTATTGGAGGAGATCCAATTGCAAACTGTTGGTAAGCATCCTGAGAGCCAGAGAGACTGGGAAGGAAAGTGAGTGTTTAAGCAAGACGGGATCAGTAAGGGTAGTCATGGAAATTCTACCTTCTAGTTTTAGGAAGATGTTTGGTTTGGGCCATGAGACCAGGAGGGTGCAAAAGACAAATTTACAAACTACTTTCACATTTATGTACCTAGAGCTGCAAGAGGCATCTTATTTCCTGTATCAGGTAATAGTGACATGCATTAAAACACCATGAACAGGTTGAATTTCCTAAAAATGGAAAAATGATAGTGAAAAGGAAGCTGTCATTATTTCAAATAGTGGTTTTAGAAGTGACAGGAGATGTTTTGAAATAATGTGACTATTAGTCTTTTAAAGTATCTGTTAATCAGAGATGGTGGTAAAGCTGGAGTTTGACTCTTACTGTATCATCTGAAGCAACTACCAAGCTGGAAACTTCCAGTAAAATGTAAGTATCTGTGCCTAACCTTTTTAAGGATTATTTCTTTTTGATTAGTGAGATCATCTTAGGTGGATTATTTATTTTTTCAGTCTTCCTTTTACCATCATGCAAGATACTGAAGTCTATTCATGTCAGGAATTTCTCTGATAGGCTCATGGGCTTGAGTCTTAGCACTCAGTTCTGTGTTGGTACCTCATACTGAATGATACTGCCAGCTGTCTGTTGCTTTTCATCTCCCCTACGTCCTGTTTAGATTGGTGTGCAGACCTTCCTACTTCTCTTTTCTGTTCCTGTGTGGTATTTTTAATATAGCAGACACTGGTACTATAATTCCAATACACTTTCAACATCCACACTGATTTTGTCTTGGTGGATGGGGGGGCATAAGGGAGTTAAAAAAACAAACCCCCCACTCCATTTGCCCCTTAGATTCTTTCAGATCAAGCAATAATTACAGATGTTGCCTTCCTAAGCCTGTGGGATTGCTCTTATGACTAAAGGTCTGCCATACTGGGGCTATTATGTGACAAGTTGGAAAATAGCCTTTGTTCCCATGGTAACCTTTTTTTTGTGCTTTGGTGCATTTTTTCCCTATGGTTTCATGGTTGCTCTGGAGGTTTTTCTATTGTGGTATTTTAATCCCCAGTAGACCGTGGATGGCAATTCAGTTTACTTTTTGCTATTATGAAATAATTCAATTTTGAAAAAAATTTATTTGATTATGGAACTCTTGTAAACTTTTTATATTGTGGTTAGGATATTAATGGTGTGGTAGCTTTCTCTGTAAGCGTATCATGCACTCAGAAGTTAAAGCAAACAGTTGCTAATAGGAAAGTGCGTCCAACTGGACCAAGCTGCTTCTGTTATAAACTAATATTTTTAATATAGTTATGCTTTTAGTACTTTAGGGGCCAAGCCATTGCCAGACATACCAGTTAGATTTTTCTCTGCAACAGAATGACATTTCTTAAGGTCATTAACAGTCAATACTCTGGTCATCCATGTCATTTCAGGTTGCTGTAATGAGAGTTTCATAAAATAAGCTTTCAAACAAAGGCAGGTATTTTTAGGAGTTGCTTGTTTAGACTCTGAGGGAAGAACTGGAACAAAAATTGTGAGCTTTCTTTTGAAAAGAGGAGGCTTTTTAAAGAGATGCTTTTATTACTGGTAGCATCTCCCTGCATTTGCCTTCTATGTATATTTTCGTCCTTCCTTGCTCATTCAGTTTTCTTTGTCTCGGAAGCCTTCAATAGCAGAGCAATGCAGTCATGCAGTCTTGTCTTGCCTGAAATTCCTCATGGTGATGATTTCCCACTGGTGCCTCCATCAGCAGGTGAGCCTCACATGAATCATGGCATTTTATGCAGCTTTAAAATGTTTCTGACTGAGAAGGCAGCAGAGCCTCACCAGGTAAACACTACTATGCCCTGGTAGGAGAGTTACCAGGGTGCAGAATGGCTCACATGGTTTTCAGCAGTGGAAAATAAGATGGTGCTGTGAAAAAAATGGATTTTTCAAAGCTGTGTGTCTCCTCCTAGTTAGGGCAGGTGAGCAAGTGCAGGAAAATAAAGAGTTAAACATACTCCCTGCCCCCCTCAAATAGACTTTCAATAATTAACCAGATAATTTTCCAGATAAACTGTTCCTGCCTTATCTTGCTATACATAGCAATTTATAATCAGCAGCACAAACACCAGAATTGCATGCATTTAAACTGCACTAATTCTATAAGTGGGCCAAATACGAAAAGTTAGAGCAAATGCACTGAGTCTGACTGGAGTTCTCTGCCTTCCAAAGCTGAAGGCTTATTCCTGATAGGAAACACCCCATCTAGGTTAACCATTCCATTTCAATAGATAACTATATCTATGTACTGAAAAAACTGCAGAGCAAGGAAATTTTATTTCCCTGGGGCAGTTGTGTCTTGGTAGGTTGTGACAGTAGTCAGAGGAGAAAAGTGCATTGCAGAAGAACAGTAGGAGGATGTTACACTTCTCTGATCACTAAATCACTGGGTAAAAATTACACTTATTTCCCTAGGAAATAAGTGCTCCTCAGTTTCAGTCCATCAGAACACACTTTCATTAATGCTTAATTTTGTATTTTTCTGTAGTCAAACGATTATTTGGGGGTAAAATTTGTCTTGCCGGCTATAGTTGCTACCAAAATACTTCAGTAGAGAAGGTCAAGGAAAAGTCAAGGTTTGCAGCTGGATGGAGGAAAATGCTGAGAGCTGTCAGCATCCACTAAGGTAAATGGGAACTGAAGGAGCATAGCACACTTGCTTCATTTTGTAAAATCAACATATGCCTTAAGGTTAAGCTAAATACAGTAACCTGTTTGCTTTGACTGTGGCACAGAACACATCAGATTCTATTTGCCAAAAAAACATTGGAACTTAAATGCATTTTTTAAATCCTAAGTGCATCTTTTTAGATTTGGTGGGGCTTGGAAAAAAAGGTTGGAGCCTTTTCTATTAGTGCATGTCAGAGTTTGCTTGTTATCATAATTAAGATCCAGGTATGAAAGTGTGATGTGTGACCCTTAGGCATTGCTAAATAAAGTAACTTAAAGCAAAAGCTGGAGTTGCTGAGGGAAAAAACCATCCAAGTTCTCAGTTTGCTTTTTCTTAACTAAATGCACTTTCCTTCCGATTCCTACATGTTCCATCATACTAAGCACTTTCTTAAGATCCTTTCTTAAGATTAAAAAAGGTTGTAGTATTTGAAGTTCAAACAATTGAAGGGTTTCTGTCCTGGAATACAAAAGCCCTGTGCTTTAAAAAAAAAAAAAAACCAACAAAACCAAACTAAAAACAAGCTAATTGAGACTGACCACTAATTTAAATGTAATATCACAGCTACTGAATTCTCTTTGTTGGGGTTTGTTGTTTGGTTGTTTTGGTTTTTAAAATTTCTTTAGAATATACCCTCAAAGAGGGTAAATGTTGCTCTGCCTGCTCTGAGAGTGTTGCTGCTGAAGCTCAGGGGTGGTTGAGTTCCAGCAGTTCTTCCTTAGCTCAGGTTCCCAAGGTCCCACGTGACTGCCTTCTCTTCCAAAATTCTGATCGCTTCATCTCTGCACCTTTTCACTTCTCTCTGCTTTCTTGGTCTGTTGACAAGAAGATTGGTTTATATACTCTGACATTTAAGAAATACCATTTTCCAGTCAGCTAATCTGCTTTATTCAAGTAGTTATAGGAGAGAGCCAGTGTTCCTTCCCACAGTGAAGCTTTTTAAAAATTCGGGTTATACAAGCAGAAACTGATGCTGGTCAAACATTAGTATTGAAAATTAAAATGGAAAGCATGGAGCAAAATCTGGGAAATGATACGTGGCACTGGGGCAGGTCATGACTACCATCATTGTGGAGCAGTCAGATAATCTACTGGACAGCTTTTGACCAGTATGACACTTTCTAAAGGAGTAGTAGAGCTATCTTGGGCAGAGAAATTGTTGTTACTATGTGAGCATGCATAAAAATAATGGAGGCAATATGAAGATGAGTTGGTTATGCTGTTTACGATGATGGCTGAGTGGACAATGAATTAAAGAAAGGAAGGTACTGGGAGAGCTGCTAAGAGAAGTAAAATACCATTGAAATACCATTGAAATGCTCTTGTTTTGGGCCATGGGAATGTTAGTTGCAGTATTTCTGTGTGCAAAGTTGACTATCTTCTGCTAGTTCCCAGTAGAAGATTACTCTAGCTGGAGGTTATGCTACTTCAGAAATGAGGTGAGAGGGTAGAAGTAAGCTGCTGGCAGCCTTTGCATCTTGAATATCCTGATTATTCTTCCTCTTACAGTTACTTTTTTTTCTTCTTGTGGTAAAAATATGATTCTGTAATCTCACGTTCTTTTTACCTTTGTTTTTGCATACCTTTACTTATTGAGGCGTACCTGGGTTCCTTCTGTTTGTTTTACTGCCAGAAAATTTCAGTATGAAAAAGAAAAGTCAGTGATGTGGAATTAAAAAGGTCTCATCTAGATCTCATAATAATAAAAGCGCTTCAAACAAATTACTTTGGAATTCATATTGTGGCTTATGCTTCTTTGGAGTGCTTCATTTTATCATCAGAGAGGCATCATTTGTTTAAACTGTGCTCCTGTATGACATCTGGTTTGAAAAGCATAATAACCTATATAATCAGCTTTTTAAATGCTGGATTATGTGTGGGCTTATTGACTCTTCTTTACAAAATCTGTTATTTCTAATTAATTCTCCATATAACTATTACCAAAGCCAACTCTGAGGGACACAAATGAGCTTGATGGCAATGGCTAGTCAAGGTCAGCATTTAACTGCCAGCATTTGCACTGTTAGGGATAATAAATCAGGCTTATTCTTAATCACATAGCCTACAACGTGACAAATGTTACTGGAGCCATCGAAGCAACCGTTTTACAAATCATTTAGGAGATACATTTGGCATTGTTAAACTCTGCATGCTGCCCTTGGCTGTAACAGCGTTCTGATAAAATATGTATGCTCTGTTAGATCTCCTCTCTTTGAATCCTGTGGAGTTTTATGTGGGGGTGTGTGTTTGCCTGTTCTTGTCTTTGTATTAGAAATAATGAGAGAGGCATGAAAGCAATATCACCTAATCAACCTAGGGGAGCCACTGGCTTCTGAAAACGGGAATGAGTAGCCAGCTCTATGGCACTATTTCGTATTTCTTGTGTTTTCAGTTAGGAGTTTATATTGAGGCTAGCTTGCCACCCACAAGGAATGTCCTGGCTCAACAACAGTCCATTGTGTAAAAGTTTTTTAAAAAAAACCCTGTTAAGTATCAGAGCAATAGGTTTTAGGCTCTGATTTGATTTTGTGTAAATACCGTGTTTTCAGTTGATCTGAATTTTAAGACTGAAACCTGCTGTGGCCCGCATATGCCATTAGATTTAGCATGTCATTCAAATAGATATTTGGCACTAGGCTAATTACCCTCCAGGGAGCCAATTGTAAAGTTTCTAATCTTTTTTTATGATCTCTATTATTACATGGACCAACTCTTGGATATTCCAAAAGAGAGAATGACTTGTTACTTTAAGTAACTTGCATTATTGTAACTAAACTTCTCATCTGGAGCAAAAAATCAAACTGAGCTCCAAAAAAAAAAAAAAAAAGAGCTAAAATTTAATTAATGTCGATACCTCTGTTATAATTAACTGAATTTAACACTGGTATTTTGCTTAATAAGTGTTACCTGCCTGTAACTTTTCCCACATGCCAGTTTACATTAGGATTACTCGGTAAAAATGTATGGCATGTTGCTGTGGAAAATTAATGCAAAGGGAAATATTTAACTTGGAGTATGCAGGAAAAGCACTTTCCATGTGGGGGGGTTTAGTGTAGTTTTTCTGCCTGTGCATATTATAGAATAAAGAGCTGTAATGATTAATAAAAAGAATTGGGTTAATAAAAGTGATGAATAAATGAAGTGTTTTCTATGTCATCAACACTGGATGTCTGGCCTTGAAATAAAGGCCAAGGGGTAGGTTCTTCATCAGTCAGATCTTGTTCACAGTAGTTACTAAGAAAGGGATGACAGCCTGAAAGAAGAGAGATTTAGGAGGGAAAGGTGTAACCATCTGTGTGTGCCTTGTTGGGAAAGAAAAGCTTCTGTAGAAAGAATGAGTTATCCTGAGGTTTAACTTGTGATCTGAGCATATTTTTGGGCTCAGCCTTTTAATATTTGCACCACTTTACCTTTGTGTGAGGTATTACAACAGCATTTTGAACTGGCAAATACTCTGGTATAGCATGGGTGAAAGAGAACATAAGAGATTTTAAAAACAAGCCAAACATTGTTCATTTAAGACAATCATAGCCAGAGCTGGCACAAGTTGGAGGAGATTGAAGTACCAACAGCGAATATCAATGCTTTTTGCAGTAAAGTATTTGAGAACAACTCCATGTTGGATACTCCTATTAAGAATGAAAATGCCTCATTTGTGTTTTAACATATTCCACTTTTAAGCTGAATAAAAGAAGGAGTTAATTCAATTTAATTGCAGAATGTTAAGCTTCCACCTGTGATGCTGTGGCTGAGTAGCTGAATACATACTTTGTATTCAGGCTGTACCTTTCAGTTGTATTCAAATCTTCAGTGGAGAGGAGCACTGCATAAAATATGCTACAGATTGCGTCTTAGGTAGGCATTTAATAATAGTCGTGGATCAACTGGTGTCTTAATGTGTCTTTGCTGGCTTTTTTTACCTAATAATTCTGTGAAAGTGCAGTTTTGTAGGGTAGCTTGTATCTAAAAAAAGGCTCTCCCACCTTCTGCAAATCCTACATGACAATTTATTTTCAACTAAAAATAATACATAATTGCATATATATATGCAGTATGTATATATAGAGAAGCATGTGCGTGCGTATATATAAAAATAAAAATCATGCACACTGCTGTGATACCCTGGAAACCTCCATTTCTGTACAGTAAAGCTCTCTAATGAAATTACCTCTTTTTTAGATTTAAAAAAAAAGTACACTGACCTTTTTCAGGGTAGAAAGACAAGGAAAGTTTTTGCCAGTCTTATGAAGAAATGGGGACAAGAGGCATCAAAATTACAAATCCCCTGAGACATTTTGGCCTTCTGTCAGAACTGAAGAGTTTCCTTTTTCAGGCAAAAATACTGATGTTTGCAGTGAAAGACAGAGAATTTTCAAGGTTGGTTTTCCAGGTTATGGACATTTTCTCTAGAAAGCAGACACCTTTTGAAGAATTTTGTTTAGTGGGAGGCCTAATTTTTTTTCATGCAGTATGGAACGTGCTTGAGGGAGAAAGTCCTGTTCTTTGCCTTAACACATCAGAGCTGAAAACCAGCACAGCCTTGGCGAATCCTGGAAAAGTTACTTTTCCTTAGGGTAAATGAATGCAGCGTGTGCAGGTATGACTGTGACTGGCACACGCAGAATTTATCTTAACATAGATTTGGTGAGGCTTTCTCTCTTAACAGATGAGCTAATGCCATCACCTAGCAATTATCATCTGGTGTGATGTTATGTAATGAAAGTATAAATAGCACAAGGACTAAAACTAGTAAATCTAACAGACTAGCGAGCAGACAAGAGCAGGAATACTATTTGGAACACTTTGATTAACATCTGAACACTGTCATTTAAGCACACGTTTAGATTTGATGTTTCAGTAAAGCTGTAGGCCAGGAGAGCTGCGGTCCTTCATTTGGAGTGACATTCGAGCTGTGCCCCCTGGATAAATCACTTGGCCTCTGCATACCTCTTTAGAGGAAGTTAGAAATTTGGAAAAAGGCAAAGGGTTCATACTTAGAATTTCTCAAGCAAGCTCATTATCTTGTGTTCGAATTAAGACTGCTTGTGGACTTCGTTTCCCAGTGGCTGATGGACAAATAGCCTGTGACCTGCAGTTTGAACCACCTGATAATTTCCCCACTGGTGTGAAGTCTTTCAGGATTGTTTTTGTAGTTGCTTGGCAGCATTCGGAGGGATAACATGTAAGAAATGCAAGAGTTCGTGTTTACCTGGAGAAGAGGGGCTGTGTGGAAGGAGAGACTCCCTCTGGCCCCATGAAGACATGGGAGGGATCCAAAGTTTTCATCTCCTTCATGGAGAATGAATCCTTCCAGAATCTGGCATGTTTCTCCAAGCATTCCCATTACATTAGGGTGGCATTTCCACCTCCTGAGGGAGGAAGGGAGGGAGGAAACTCACAGATCAGGAAATGTGACTTGTTTCTGAAAAGCGCTGTCTTCGAGAGTTGCCAGTGGAAAAATGTTTCCTAAAGGTGCCCTGTAGTTTAAGACAGAGGTAGATGATCGAAGCAGGGCTTGCAGGTGCATTTGTCTGCAAACCTTCAGGATGGTCTGAACCTCCAGTGCTGCTTTTCTGGCACCTACAGGCATATAGAGGATCTTCTTCACTTGCAGAATGTACAAAGGCTTCAAAACTACACTGGAAGTAAACTGCTAAATTACAGGAATATTAGAAATAAGCTCATGGACTACTGCAGTGGTAGTTCAGTAGGTACAGATGGGAGTTCATACCATTTTGCTGCATTACTTCATAAAATGGCCTTAGAGGTTTCCTTATAGGTATTCCTCAGCTGTGAAGGCTTCAAACAAATAAAGAAACAGAAAGAAAATTTATAGCTGTCAGGTTGCTGCCAGAGTGGTTTGTTTGTTAGTTTGTTTTTTATTTTCAGTTTTAATCATCTGCTACCAATAAATTCTGCTGCCCTTGTGGTAACTTCTCACATTAACATTGATATATTATGGGTGTTTTAAAATAGACAATAAAAATATTGCACTTACTAATTAAAGCAATTCATGTATTCAGCCAGGCACTGCCAAAAAGAGTTGTGGTTTCCTAATTGTTAGGTGCCTTGAGCAATATACCTGTTATAAATTCTTAATTGAACTTTGTATTATGGCTGGTGTGATTTGAAATATTCATAGCTGTTTTGTTTTGTTTGATTGTTTTCACTCCAGCTCTTCATTGAGAAGTGTATCAACTGGATCTTCAAGACCTTCCAAAGTGTGTTTGGTGTGTGGAGATGAGGCATCTGGATGTCATTATGGGGTGGTTACATGTGGCAGCTGTAAAGTTTTCTTCAAGAGAGCAGTAGAAGGTAAGACAATACAAAACAAAAAATATCGACGCAAAAGACAAAATCTATTTTTTTTTATTTTAAAGAAATATATATACACACATATAAATTTTCCTATGTGTTTTCTGCTGTTGGTAAAATTCTATGTTGTTAATATGAAAAAAAAAAAAAAGTGGAATGACCTTTACAGACTTTGTAAGCAACTTCTTCAAGTGGCAAAAAGGTTTTTAGTATCTCCTAATACGAGTTCATGGCATGCCAAGGGCATAAATACCATATAGGTTTTTGGAAGTCTTTGCCAATGAGTAAATGTTCTTACAACCACAGATGAAGTAGGAGATAGCTACTTACTGATTTATCTTCATGAAAAAAACCTAGAAGGAAAAAATATAGGCTCTTAATATGGTGTCCAGCTTGTGCACTGAGAAGGGTGAGGCAGTGTGAGGTGTGATTAATTTCTTCTGTGATCATTAAATCTACTTCTGATGGCAATAAGGATTTAGCTCTCTGTTAAATAGACCTGGAGGGCTTGTGCGTCATTGAAGTCAAGACTTCGTGTAATATCTATCAATCTATTTATCTATCTATCATCAAAAGTGTCAATCTAATTGAAATTAACTTCCCGAAGTTATAAGGACATGGAAAAGGTTTCCCCTTGCTGAAAACATTTTCTCTTACAGTTGTGCAGTAGCTGACCTTGATGTCCTCATTCCCCAACTTCTTCTTGAGAGTTCAGTTTCTTGATGAATGTGGCACATGAACTGGAAAACCTTCCATTTTTTGGCTGGGTGATTTCCTCCATGTGCTTCCACGCCACTTAGTGGATGGCTCTTCAGACATCTGTATCTGAGCTGACCCCTGAATCACAAGGAGATATTTTTTGGCTGGGTGGTGGTGAGGCTTTCTATATACCTGCACATACTGTGTGAAGTAACAGCACCTTTTGTTGTCTTCCTTCCTTCTTTCCTGCCTCCCAGGAAAGCTCCAGTCTTGAATCACTGTAATTTCAAGGTACTATTTGTCTACATTTACGTCTCTTTCTTTTGCTGACCATTTCAACATAATATGATGGATGTTCCCATCCAGCTTTACAGGAATTTATGAAAAATGACTAAGGAGTCCCTTAGGAGTTAACAGAGTAGCAAGACTGTGTTTCCAAGCCTCAGAGGCCATTAGGAAAAGATTACTCTTTGATCAGGCATAGAAATACATTTTAAAAATGTAATTAAAGCTGATCAGTAATTACTGAAAGTTTGCAAGTTAAGCAAAAAAAAAAAAAAATCAAAAAATTAAAGAGAAAGCTGCCCTGTCATCCCTAAAAATTTAATGTGTTTTAAATTAGCTTAAAATACATTTTTAGAGTCATTATAGTGACATACATGTACCTACCAGTGGTATGTGAACACTGTCTAAACTTCTTGGTATGCACATGACTGAGCTCTTGATGCTACCAGTAGCATTGTTGTTAGGCAAACAGTGAGATTGTCTTGGCTTGCTCTTTTTTATATATTGTAGAGTATTAGCCCCAAAAGGGCATAGCAAAACCCTAATACACATATTGGCTTCAAACATCCTGGCACTATCCTTATAAATAAAAGTTTGTGTAGGTAGTTTTGTAATAAGAAGTTTCTTGTAGAGTCATCATAAATTTTTCAGTTGGGAACAGGACCAATGGAACACCCTCTTCTGAGGTTTCCTATTTGAAATGATTGAAGCAGTTAAATATTTGTAGCATGTGGACACACACATTTCTATCATGATACACTAAATATTCCTCAGTGGATGGTGTCCCTGCTCTTTTCAAGGGCCTTTAAAGGTCCGCTCCTACTCAGCCATTCTATCAGTCTATGAAGTGGGGAGACAAATTGGGTCAAAAAGCATGGAAACAGAGAAAAGAGAGATTTGGAGAGAGGGAACTCTGCACACCACCCGGCTCTTTGGGTCTTGGCTAACATTGTCAGCACACCTTGAACAGCCTTTGAGTGCCAATTCCTTTGCGCTCCTCTGAAATACTACAAAACCAGATGGATTATAACAGAAAATAACAACTGTATTGGAATTTAAAACCAAGAAACTAAGAAGAACAAAGAGACTAAAGTTTGCATTTCAAATTATAAATCTGGTAATTGTATTCCCAGTTAATCGTATCTCGGAACTTGCAGGAAATGTCTAATGGATTTACGAGAAGGAGAGCTGTAGAGCAAAAAAAGTATTAAAATGGGATAATTGGTGAAATTTCAAGAGCCATTTCAGATGGCATTAAATCCAAACCTGTAAATTATCCAAGTACTAGTTTTAGTATCAGGTAGGCATGGACGGTTTGCTGACTGACTTGATGAACAGGAGGCTGGCATGAAGAAACGTGATTTTGTCATTAACATAAATTTGATCTGCCTTGCAAACACTAAAAATCCTTAGACTGTCAAATTGTACGTAAATGGTGTCACAGCAAAAGTTAAGGTATATACATTTAGAATACATTTTTACATAGGTTAATTTTATTGTATGAGTTTTTTTCCTCAATTACAGATATGGCCAATCATAAAGTCATTTGAATTTGAATTTATGATCAAAATAGAGTCATATGCTGAAAATATGCTGTACTATGAGGGAACCTAAAGCACCTGGCCAGGCTCATCTTCTCTTTTTCCACTGAAGCAGCTTTCTTTAAGGAGAGTAACAGGCTTGAAGTCAGAAATCACAGCTGTTCTTGCCTATGCTTTGCATTTTCAATCTTCATTTGTTCAAGTTCCAGACAAGTATGAGGTAATCTCCCCTAAATCAAAATTTATATTGTTTCTTAAGTTGCTAATCTTTTATTCTTCCTTTGGCTTGGAATGAAGAAAAAAGGAAGGCATTTTTTCATCTCCATATGGTGCTAAAGACTACAGCAAAAATGACCATTTTCTTCCAGTAATTTTGCATATTTGCTTGGAGATGTTTGGCTACTTAAAATGGGAGCATTAAAAGTTATATTGTATCAGTTATAGGGAAGCTTGTTCTTTTTTAAAAATACAAAGATGGGAAAATTCAGTAAACATCAGGTTCTGTTGTTGATCTCTGTTCCAGGAGGTTCACCTTAAAGCTAGTTCTTCAATTTTAAGTCAAAAAAAATAGATTTCTCTTCACCTCTGAAGTAGAAACACAGGCACAACAAGAGAAGTTTCTAGGGTTGCAGGGGTTTTTGCTCACCTGAACTTTTGCCAGTTTAGAGTGGAGGGATAATTCAGCTGAAGGAAAATTTTGAGTCTGATCTGATGCTTCCTGTATGTAGCAAACCTGCTGTGTCCCTAAGTGAGCAGTGTAGGAATAAAGAAATCCTACCTGTTTTTTCATAAACAGGTAATCTTCCTATGCTTTCCCTATGCACTGTAAGCAAAAGAACTTCCCAGGGCTTTATAAGCCCCAGCAGAAGATAAACTAAAGCCTTTGTGTGTGCCTCCCTTGTCTTTTGGTTTTTTTTCATTTCAGTTGAAGTGGAAAAGTTATCAAGGTATGAGAAATGCTAACATACATAACTCTTGAATAATTTGCTTAATTAGCATAACTTTTTATAGAACGCTGCTGGTGAACAGGGGAGTTTACCTTATTGATCATTTAAAGAAGCAGTATTTTTTATGCTGTATGAAACTGAAATTGATACATAACAGCCATTTTGCACACCATTTTGCAGTGTGTGCACCCATGAATTTTGTAGGTCTGTATTACTATAATTAATTATACATACAGTTCTTCACTCTCCACTCTTCTGTTCATTCACTGTAATGGAGTCAGTGTTTTTTCATAACAGGCTGCAATTTTCCTTTTATCCACTTTCCTAAGGTCCATGGCCTCTCTAAATTTGACATCACTCAGTATAGATGTCCATATGTTTTCATAGAAATTTTTATGTGGGATTTGAAGTTGACTCTGTTCCTGACCTGTTGCAAGAATCTGTTTTACAACCTATCAAACAGAAATATTAGGTGAAGAGCAAGCAGATGGGTGATCTGCTGAGGGCAAGTGAGCTGGTCAAATTCATGTAGCAGCTGCTACTCTTACTTGATATGCTATGGTTAATAGGTGTAAAATAAAATTTAAATAATTAAGTCATTATAGGTTTGAAGCTGCCACCAGCCTACCATGCTTTCATAGATACATGAAGAGGACTTTTCCTGGGTTTAGCTCTGGCAGGCAGTATTGCTCTGTGAAATGAAGTCTTCATTCCTTCTCCAGGCTGGTTTTAGTTACTAAGGGCTCGGAGTTGAGGAGACTGGTAGGAGGAAGGTGCTAAAAAAATTTGCAATGGGACCCCAAAAAGGAGAACAAAAAACCAAGCAGCAAGAGTGGAGACATAAGAAAAAAAAGAAAGAATAAAGGATAGAAGATATATTGCAGCTGAATATTTTAAAGCTGGGGAGAGGTGAAACGTGAGGAAAATCTTTCCTTGTGGCTCTTTGGAATACGTGGCCTGCATGGAAAACACTGTCCAATGCTCAATAAAAAGTGCTGGATGCATTCAGGTGAATGTGAAGTGGAACACCAGGGGACCAAGCATAGTGTGGTAGCATTTCGGATAGGAGGGGGAAGATTTGGGAACCACCAAGGTGATGGATTGCCTTGCTTTGAAAGGAAGCACAGAATGAGTGGGTTTAGCAGCTGCAGTGCCACAAAGAACATAAGTTGGTTAATAGCTGTGAAAACGATATGAAAAAATATTTTATATCAAGGAAGCTGAAAATCTGCATTCATTCCTTTCCAAAAGCATTAATAATTTCTTCCCTCCCCCAAGACTTCCAACATTTGCAGGTTTTTTGAGGGTAACTTATTTACTGTGTGAACTGATGTTGCTGTAGAGCAGGATAGATGAGTATGAGGATGAGAATTTAAATATGGGCAGCTGTCTAGCCTTGAAAAACATACGCACAGGGCTGCGTGCTAGTATTCTTTTCCTGCACTCTGTCATTTGTCTTTCGTTCTTTGTTTTATGAATATTATTTTCTAGGCTGCTTCATCTACAAAATAATATATTCAGTAGGTGATAGCCAGCCTGCACAAGCACAAATACCCAGTAAATGGAACATGGATGCAGGGGTGAGATTGGTTTATCTTGGGTAGAAGCCTTCCATTGCCACAAATTCAAGCACCATACAGACTTTTACATGCTTACCTTCATGATCCTGTTAAGAGAGGGAAAATTTTGGCATTCATGTGATGTGACAGAGAACTCAGCTGCAGTAATTTGTTGTTGTTGTTGTTTTCTTTTTTAACACCTCACAGGGTAATATCCCAGCAGGTCGGAGTTTTCCTAGAGATGGGATGGCCCTGCGAGTGCGTGCTGATTTAAGGTAGCCACAAATATTTGGCTAACAAATGTTCCAATGCTGCAGCCAGTAGTTTAGTGTTTTCTTGAGTATGTCAACTGCCTTTTCTTTAAAAAGGAATGGATCTCTTTTCCTGTAGGAAAGGTAGACAGCGTGCTTCCTGGGAAATTCATCTTCTAGGTAGTAGTTCCAAGTTGGCTGAGCCTCTTGTATAGTGTAGTTGCACAAAATGGATGTGTAAAATTCAGATGCACCAAGTATTTCAAGCCATCAGGGAAGTATTCACACTGTCATGGTGTAAGTGATGCTGGGAATGCTTATGTGGAGTGTTGAGTATACTTCTGGTCACCAGCATGTTAAAGACAGCTTGATTCAGAGTCAAGTAAGCACATGAGGAGAGCTTCTGAAACGATCTGGGGAATAAAAATTTATCTTATGTCAGGTGACTGAATGCTTTTAGCTTTTTTTAGCCTACCCAAAAAGAGTCTGAGTTGGGACATGATTGCTGTCTATAAATATTTCACAGTTGAGGAATAGACAACCGAGAGGGAGGAGAATTTATTTTGAACTAAGAACTGTACTGAAATAAGAGCAAATGGGTAAAAATCTCATTAGTTAGTTTGCTATTTTGAGAATGCTGTAAACCACCAAAAAGAGGGACTTTTATAGGGGCACTTTCCTGAAAAGAGTAAGAAGAATTTAAGTGCCTACTTTGAAATTGCTCATAAGAGAAGTAGCTGATGGATAATATAATCTGGTTCTCTGTGATAGTAAAGGATAAGCCAAAGAGGTCTCTTTTGGTTAATGCTGTATCCTGGTGAGGCTGGAGACTTCAACTGACTCTGAAAATGGAGGAAGTGTGAGTAATAGAGAGGGTGGACTACCTAATACATTTTTAGAATATTCCATTTGTAATGATGGTGAATGACTAGATCTTCACAGGAATACAGAACTTCAGCTTTTAAAAATTGATGTAAAGTGTTAAGATCTTGCATAAGGCAGAATTGCTTTGTATTTATTCTAGCAGATGAATGTCTGTCTCCTGCAATGACTTTTCTCATTTTGAGTTCAGAAAAAAGCTCAGGAGAATGAAATCCTTTGGAAATACCTCCATCCTATCCAACTAAGCCTCTGCAGGTACCCCACAGGCTCCATCAGGTCTTTGCTGATGGGTTTTTGTTTTGTAATGCCAAATACAATACAACTAGATGGTAACTAAAGCATGAATGGACATTTAAATTGGAATTTGCAGTTGGACAGAAATATATGGGTAAGATCTATATCAAACAGCATAAAGCATATCAAATATCATAAAATACATTCTTAATCAGATGCTTTAGCTCCTTACAGGTATGGTAGTGCTTCTTAAGAGATATTACTTTATAAAATGCTGTTATCTGCCTGCCTCGGCAGCCTCTGGAAGCAGTGTTATAATTTTCACTTTTAGGAGCAAATAGCACTTCCCTTCTACAACCCTCAAGTTCCTGAAAACTTTTCAAGCCTGAAAAGGCTCTTCCAGTCTCAGGATAAGTAGTTAAGAGCCAAAAGGGGATAATCCTGCAAGGTGCCTTCAGCACCTCAACGTTAGAGATAAGGAATTTTTCAGTGTCGTGGCTGAAAGAAATTCTTAATAGATAAAACTGGAAAATAAATATATGAGGCTAGAAACAAAGCATCTTTTTGTACTTCCTAATCCCATTTTAAATAAGGAGATGGGAAAACAGTCTTCAGACAAAAAAAAAAAGAATAAAAAAGAGAGAGAAAATGTACATACAGATCTGTCTGTTGTAGACAGAGGGAACAAGGCATCTGCTAGCATCTCAGATATAAATAGAGTGGGAAAGGTAATGGCAAATCTCCCATTGCCTTAAATGAAGCCAGGATTTCATCCTTTTTTTGGAGCACAGTTTTAGGTTGTTGAAGTTTGGGAGTGTCTCTGTTAGGTTTGAAGTCTAGACTTCGACAGAGGCAGTTTTGTCAGGTTTTTAGAAACAATAATGGCCCGTGGTCAGCATGGAAGCCCACAGATCCTTATTGTTTAAGGAGAGAAAATTCTGTTAGACAAAAATATATTACCTATTTTTATCCTACAAAATTATTTGGTGCCATTTCTCACTGTTGAGTTGCCAAGTCCAGGGCCCTAAAAAAGGGACCATGAGTTAGTTAGTCAGTCCGTTCCCACCTATTTCAAGAGTGATGATGATGTTTGGCTTCTGTATGTGCCTTGTCCATGATAAGAGCAAGCAGGAACAAGCAGTTTGGAGTAACTGGAGTTATCCTCTCCCACATCTTTCTGCTCCTCTGTGTGGCTTCTTATATTAGGTGCAATGGTGGGTTTCAGGAGGTTTGAGCTGCTTGGTTTTCTTTAAGTTTGCTATTTTTGAAATATGTTGGGGAGGGGAAAAAAAAATCAAGTTTCCAGAATCTTAACTAAGTATGAAAGTAATGAACGTTAGTGGCCTGCATCATCTTTGTTCATCTGCACTGCATGTAATGATTCCTAATTCAGCCTTAATTACACAATCCCATACATCTTTTTCCATTACACCTCTGCCTTGTTCATTGAACAGATTGGATAGTGTTCAATTAATGAGCAGCTATTCAATATCTTATATTCTTTTTGTTGCTCCATGTACAGTCCTGTGCCTTCACTGCTGATTACTATTCATCCCTTGCTCAGAATACATAATTACTCATTTCTTACAAAGCTTTTTTGTGGTTCTTTCACTAATATCTAAGTGCTTCACAAGTATTGTTTAATTTATGAGATGAGTGGTTATTACCCCTGTTTTACAGCTGAGGAGATAAGGCACAGATTAAGCTCAGACATACCCACTGATTTGGGGTTCATGATTTATGATATTTAGGACCTCAGGGGGCAGAAGTACTTGGCATTTTATAGCACTTAGTATGTCCAAAGTGCAGTTTCCATTGATTTTACTTACAGCTATGGTCACTTAAACCAACTGCAAATCAGACTCTGGATCACAAGTTGGATGTTCAGGAAACAGGGAGGATAATTAGTGTTTTTTCTTGCTTATTATTATAAAGTAAGTCCATGGTGTAGGAGATGCCAGTTCTCCAGGGCACCTGCCTCATGCATTGACTTTCTCGCTTCTCTCTCTCTCTTCTTTAAATCTCTGTAATCCTTTGTGCACTTTGTTCTCAATAGCATGTGAATGTGGGCTCCAAGGACAAGAGTCCTTTTGACTTTGGTCCTGATTCATCCTGAATCACCACTCACATTGTCCCCAGGATAAGCCAGAGGTCTGGCAAGGCAGGACCAAGGGTGTAGAAGTAAGACATAATGTAGTGAGAGACATGGAGAGTTAGATCAGAATTCAGGTTTTGAGGTGTTGGGAAGTCTAAGATTGCTTACCTGTTCAGCAACAGCAGCCAGAGCAAGGTTCCTCAGATGTGGTCATGTGCAGGAAACATGGATGATGGTGTTGCTTCCGAGGAAAGCTGCTTGGAGCTCAATAGGTGCCTAAACCATTTGACTGAAGTGAATTGGGAAGGCTGTAATGCAGCTTCTCTAGTACATGCTGATACTTCCGTTAGTGGGAACTCCTCAGGGCAACCTGTTTGAGCATCCTCTCCATTAAAAAAATATATATTCTTGCTCTTCTTAAAGACAAAAGTGACACCTGCATCCTTCTAGTCTTCCTAACAGATTATTTCTTTTTTTCTGATTTATTAAATCATAACTTTAAAAAAGGTCCACCTACAGATTTTCTTCAATGATAATGCCAGATGACCAGTAATAAGGGCAAAAAGCTGTAATGGAATTGCTGCTTTAGGCAGGAGGTTTTTCTGTTTAATGAAACTCCTCAGTGCCTCCTGCCTGGAAAAGAATGTCTGCAGAAATTCAAAAGGGCTAAATAAATGCCTCAGAAAATAAATGTGGAAAGGTTATGTTTTAGAAATTTATTCTAGAGATTGAGAACGTAGGCTGACAAGTCACAGGGTGAGAAAAATGCCAAAATGGGAATAGTTTCTGCAATAGAAAGACAGATACATTATTTTAAAACACAATGTGATGTCCGTATTACAGAAGAAGAGAGTAATGGTGGTTTTGAAGAAAATTGAGCTTCTTTGAAACTTTTGGTACTGTTCTTGCAAGATGCCAGCAAAAAGCTTTGCCATTTAGCTGTTACTGAATATTCTGGTAAATATTTTGAATATTTTTTTATTCTTGTAATTTAACATTTCACACTTTTTCCAGAAAAGGTGTCATTACTTTCAGCATTAAGGCATTCATATCAGATTTTTACATTTCATTTCATTTGCCTTTAATTCTGCTTGATTCTTGCAGAAAACCATATCCAGAATAGTGACATTTTCCCTACTCATTTCCCATTCATGGTGTATTTGCATTCATTTTGGGCTACCAGGCAGAAGAACTAGAGCATATTTCCCTCATTTGTATCCTGCCTGTTTATTTTACTTCCTCTGGAAATCAGTTTATGGTGCTCTCCAGGACCAAGGAGGACTGGACCTGACGTTTGGAACTCACTGTGGTGAAACCTGCTCCCTCACACAGCAAATAACTGATGTGATCCTGTGTGTTGGAAGGGGACGTATGGCAAACAATTCTCACACCGTCACAGCAGCCAGGCTGACTCCAGAGCAGGGTGAGGGATGGTATTAAAAAACGTAACGCTGCTTTCCCAGGGAGAGACTGAACGATGCCATGTGTGGGAGCGGGGCTGGAAAACCGAGCCCAGAAGGTTTTCTTACGGGAACAATCCAAACTGCGGTTTGAAGGTTTACAAACCTTTTGCATGCTCTGCACAAGTTCTCTGATAAGCCTCTTCTTGATTAGGCTGGAACAGCTTTTTTAATTTAAAGCTAATGCCTGTGGGGAAGAAGTGCAATAGTTCTGTACTTTCAAAACTTGGGCATTTATGCAAGTTTCCTATAAGCATTTTAGGAATCTAACTATATCATTCCATTTCTGAAAGGACATTTTTTGTCTTGGGTATTTAGCTGTAGATGAGTATTATTATATGTATTTCACAGACTCGTGCTCTAATTTTTTTTCTAAGAATAATTATATATTTGGAGCTGAGCATTCAATTATTTATTCATCCATTTTACCACGTGGACTTAGCAAATGGACTTGTGTTAGCCTATACACCATATCATGCATGCAAATTCCACTCTTAACAATACTGCTTGAAATTATGTAAGTGATAGGTGCTAATTTTCTCTGATACAACAGAATGATAATGATGGACTATTGGGAAAAAATAATAAGTACTTCTTAGGTTGTGTGCACTGGCATACTAAACTATTCATAAAATTAAAAAAGGAGAATGAAAAGACACTAACCTACTTAAAAAATTATGCCTTTTACTTGCAGTCTTTTTAGTGATAAGAGGAAGAGAGTATTCCTACAGTGATAGCACCATATTCTTGAAAGTATCAGGTTGTACACTCATTTCTTTTGGGGGAGGGTGTTGTTAATGACTTCATATGCAAGGTGTACGCAGCCAGGCAGTTGAATTCTAGATGTTCAAGTGGTTTATAGAGCCCGGAGAACTACGAGTGGTGTTTCATATTTTATACTTCTGCACTGTCATCATGCAGGTAGCTCTGTGCTGAATGTAGGGCAGCAGGCAGTCTGTCAAGTACACTATGTTTTAATACAGCAACATTGCATACAGCTTTATAAAATAAGTTATGGTGCTGGAAAATAGTGCAAGCACTTGGACACAGTGGTTTACACTGAGCTGCATCTTTTCTTGCTTCCCTTCTATTTCATGAAGGAATCCACTTCCATGTGAGAAGTTTAGAAAGAATACCTAGCAATTATTCCATGTTAATTATTCATTTCAAAGTAGGAAGAGGAAGTATGGCAAGGATGAGATCTTTCACTGACTGTTTAATAATAAAAGATCCCTCGTGGAAAGTGTATGAAAAAATGAAGGACATAAAAGCACAAGCAAAACATATGTATTAATACATGCTAAAAGAGTTTTGTGATGAGACAAAAGAGGGCTGAGCAACAGAGGGGTTTTGAACAGCATTTGGGTAAATTTGCTTACTTGAGCATCCCTTTTTCCATTGAGTTAGAAAATGTTCCCAAAATAGAAAACTGAAGGACGGTATCATCTTTCTGAAATTAATTTCAGCCCTTCCTATTGCCATTCTCACACTCGCTGTATTTTCTATTACCATTCCACAAAGAACGTGAGAAAGTCCTTGTTACTGTCACCATTCTTTGTGTCCTTGAAGCCTTCAATACCAAGCTCACGATGCAAGAACACCTGTTTTCCACAAGGAATAAGGTGGGAAATGCTATGTGTGCTTCTACAGCCCAAGGTGCCCACTTAGATTCCACAGGGAAAGGTGGATCTGAGGTATTGCCAAATCATGCAAGTGGGGCTAATCCAAAATGCATATGCAAGTGCACTATGGGGATTATGCAATCCTTAATCCTAAAATCAGTATGCCTCTGAATTTCTTGGGGGCTTCACTTTGAATGAAGGTTGTCAACTGAAAAAGTGAGGGAAATCCTTATAATTAAATTATTTCCATCCAATTGTGGGACAAATGTAAGATTTCAGCTGAAATCAGAAACAAAGGTTTAGGAAAAGAGGGGAGAAGGGCCTCTGGCATCCAGCAAAGGGCACAGAGCAGGCCACAGCAAAAACATTTCTCCCGTTCCAGACATGGAGGTCACGCCTTACAGGGGGACTTGCCAAGACTAATAAAGGAAAATTAAATTTAAAGTGAGAGGAAGATACTCGTTCAGAGAAAAACCGTGGTGCTCAGGCCTATCACATCTTTGTCACAGACTGAGCTGGCATGTGCATGTTTAGCTTGTGTCCTTCTGCTGTGCTTTTACCATTTGCTCTCTGTGCTCCCTCAGCTCCCTGGGTCTCATGGGAGAAGGGTTTACATACAGCAAATTTGGGAATGTGAGGAACATGTGTGACAGCCTAAGGGACATAAGGGGTCGTGTGGCTGAGCCTGTAAGGGGGCAGAATAGCAAACCTGTCTACAGGGGAGGGCGGTCAGGAAGGATTTTGGGGACAGGAGTCTAAACAGGGCCATCTGCAGCAGTGCAGCAGCTATCCTGGAGCATGTTTTAGTAGGCTGCTGAAGTCAGTCTGTTGCTTTTCTTTCCTCCTGGATGTTCCCTCAGTTAATATGTACAGTGCAGGTATTATGTTTATTCACTGTTTGGTCAAATTGATTGTAAGTATTCATTTTTATTAATCAGCCTGTCAGAGTTTGGGGTTTTTTGGGGAAGTTTTTTGGCTGTTTTTTCCATGTATTGTAGACATACTGTACCTTTTGTTTCCTGGGAACCCTTGACCTCAGCAGAAGCGTGGCTTCTCAGTGCTCGATTAGCTGGGTTAATTCCATTTTGCACAACTATAACTAATGGCCATTTAAAGCTGCCAGAAGCCCGCCGTGGGTTCCTCCTCGTGCCTGACCCTGTTGGGGAGCGGCGCATTAATCAGCGCTCTCTGTCACGGTTTATTGCTTAATGATGAGGGTTAACTGACCACTTCCTAGGAATAATGAAAAACAGAGGTCAGCAATCACTGGCTGAGCAGAGGGAGGAGCTCTTCCCACTTGTACTTCTACTCTTTCGTCCTCGGGCAGCGACAAATGTGTCCGCTCCACCACTTCAGCATGAACACTTATCTTTAAAATTCATCTTAATTATACATCAATCCCTGTCACGTGCTTACCCAATTGAAACAATCAAAACTACTGAGCCAGTTACCTAATTAAAGTCAGTGTAATCATATTTGCAGCAAAACATTGTTCGCTTTGGCAAAGCCTGTTTCAGGAGGGTGTTCTTGCAGCCGCAGTGCAACGTGTGGATGCGGCACTGGAACTCCCCAGGCCAAACATTTTGATGATGGCTCAGTAATCAGTGTCCCTTCCAAGCACTGTAGCTTCATTTTTGCGTGCAGATACAGAAACTGCCAGAGTAACCCTTACTTGCAGGTGCTGATGGATACTGGGTCACAAATTCACACTGAAGGATACTTGGAATTTTCTTTTTCTTGAAGTTTTCTCTTTCTTGAAGTTTCTTTTCAGCAGTTTTACTGCTGGTTGTGCTTTGTGCAGGCCTCATGTATGTGGGATGTCACGCCAGCTGCTGTGGTGGGTGGCCTTGCTGGCCAGTGGCACCCACAGCAAGGTGGGCAGAAGTTACCCACTACCTGTACAGGCTGAGCAGGGAGTATGTCCTGGGAGAGACAGTCCTCGTTTGTGTTCTCCCCTTTGGCTCTGGGGTGTGCTTGCCTCTGCCTCCCAGCCTGGACTGCATGACTACATGGTGTGAGATTGCTCCTCTGCTCAGTGGTTAGGATCCGTTCCCTCTTCCTACAAAGTTTTAGAAAAGCAGAGAATGTAAATTACAAGCCAGGGGTTGTATCGTTTTCTAAAGTTATGTTTTGCCAAAGGGGGAGAGGTGAAATGGGATGTGTGTGGGACATCCATCCCTTGGTGCAGCACTCCCCTGCTGCAGCAGCACGTGACAGAGCACTGTGGGGCCACATAGGTGTCTGTTAGCAGTAACCTAGGGGCCAAACAGTGTTTCTTGGGGACATTTTTGCATCTGTAAGCTTTTACAGGTGCCACTAGCTACTTTCCCTGTGCTTACAGAGAGAAGCAGAGGGTGGCATCAGCCTTTTTTGGGCTCACCCCCAAGACAGACTCAGCAAGCTAAGTCCCAGGGGCCATGAAAGCTTGTGAGTAGAGCTGGAAGCATGGGCACCTGCTCTGGTTGCCTCACATGGAGGCCTGCACCCCAGCCAGCAGGGTGTCTGCCTGCTTGGAAAGCAGTCTCTTTTAAAAATGCTAAACACTCAGAAAAATCAAGTTATGGGAGTGACAGGTCAGGCTCAGTGCATTAATAGACGTTTATTTTTTGCCTTACTCTCTGCTTCCTTTTGCTTTTGCAACCTGTGCCTCATTCCTTTTTCCTCCAAGCTGTTCCCTTGCTGCATCTTGAGAGTGTGATGGGGATTTTCTGCACGTAGTCCCTGTGCCAAAGCATTGCCTGGCACATGGAAGAGATGGCTGGAGCACAAGCTCAGCTCAGACCCTCTGCCCTGGTCCACGCTCTTTGCAGAAGGGAGCTTGGGAGGTTGGCAGCCAACCTCCACCAAAACCTTTGCAAGTCATATCACGTACAAACTGCAACTTTTCAGTATTTTATACTGTGATCCGTTATAATTTTAAGTGATAATGTATGAGATGGCAAAAGGCACATCTGTGGTATCAGAGCAGTGATGCTTCAAAGGGTCTGTCTCAAAGTGTGAAGGCTCTTGAGCTTCTCAAATATGTCTGTGAAAAATGTAACACGGGAGAAAACCAACATGTTCCTCCCTACCCTTATTCACAAACTTACTTTGCACTAAGCTCCGTGTTTCTAGCTGATACATTCTTACTCTCACAAAATAAAATTCAGCCTCAGGCTGACACACGGCATGGAAAATTTCAGCCCTAACTGCTAATGTGTGGTAAAGTTATAAGCAATAGAAAATGAGGTCTTAAAATGAGAAGTGTCAGGCAACCTTAACTATATGTAGACCTACCATATTCACTGATGATAATTTGGTTTTAGACAGATTTCAACCAATTTGCAGATTCCTTTTGACGTACACTATACAGAGAAGGGAGGGAAAAAAGTCCCTGGAGTAGGACTCTGGGGCTTATAGGTATGACTTTGTAAGTAGTCAAAGCAGTGATCAACCACACAGTCATTTTACCTTCTGCCAAACCTTTCAAACTGTGCTGCAGAAAGTCCATAAAAAAAAAAAAAAATCATAAGTTAAAATCAAGGCACCAATGCACTGAAGCTGAGACCTCTTGACTTCGTGCCTGTCCTTACCTCATTCCGTAAGTCTAAATGTAGGTAGCAGAAAAATGTTGAATTAATAAAAATATTGCAGAAGTTGTAGCATAAAGCTTGCATTGCTTGCATAAACAAAAGCCCAGTCTAGCATGCTATTCAGGTATGCATAGCCAGCACAGTTTTAGTAACAAATGCTGACTTTCCAGTAAACACTGCAGATTTCTATTTTGTCTCTTATTTACAGACTAAGAATCTGTCCAGGGTATTTCTCCTGAGTAGAAATCTGAATTGTGCTTATTTGGTGCATCAAGAAGTGATTTTAAGCCCAAGCCAGGTGAAGGAGTTTCAGGTGGGGATGTGGGGGCACAGGGTTACCTTTAGGATAACATTTCTGGGTGGCCTCACTTACTGCTATAGGGGCTTGGGCTTGTGTGCCCAAACATGGATGTTGGCCTGGAATGTTGCTTGGGGATTATATAGCAAGCTGCATCCCATCAGGCTTGTTTGCAGGCTGCGTGCAGCTGAGCTTTGCTGGTTTTTGGCTAGTTTTTTGGTGCTTGGTTGTTTTGAGGATTTTTTTTCCAGATCACATGCAAAACCTGTGTGAATGGTAATCGCCCATTCCCTGGATCAGGCTCTGGCAGTCTCTACATGACTTTTAAAGAGTCTTTCAGTAGAGCCCTGCTGACAGCTCAACAGTTATATAAAATGCTGCCTTCCTAAAAATCACTTCACAGCAATGTCAGTGTGTGAGGAGCTAGATTAATCCAGTTACTTTCCTGCTGGGATATAATTTGTCATTTTGCAGAACCGTTCCACCTGGCTTACACAGTCTGGGGTAAAATCGTTTGCTTAGTCGGGTCTCTTTACCTGGACAGGGTAACTTGGTGCTATATATGTTTGTGGCAGACTTTTGTACATGGGTAAAACTGGTTTTATTGAACAGTCCTGTTGTGTTATGGAAGATAAACTTCAGAGGCGAATAACCCTTTTCATTATCAGCAGTAAAATGTGAAATTTCAAGCAATGCAATCTCCATCTTTCATGGTAGCTCGTTTAGTCATAATTAATTCCTGGGAGGATTTTGCTGGTATGTAGCCTAAATTTTTTTCCCTTCCTTAATCTTATTCTCTTCATCAGGTCAAGAATCTTTGTGTACTTTGTATTCTTAAAACTAGGCACATGCTTAGGTGCCCAAGGCAAAAGGGCTTAAGGCACGTGACTGGAGACTTGAACTAGGCTGTTATCATTTGCCGTCTCTAATTATCACAGAAGTTACAGGCAGGTAAAGGTTTACTTTAAATTTTCTTAGTAAATCAGTCCCTCTGGCTTCTAATCATTTCCGTTCCACTTCTCTGGACTTCCTCCAGTTTGTTTATATCTTCCAGTAATGAAGTGCCTGAACTGCATACAATATTCCAGGTGTGGCTGTGAAAGAAATGCATGAAGAGAGCACTGCTGTGCCAGCCTGCCCCACTGTGGAATGCTTCTACAGAAAGAGCCAGGGGTCTCACTGGCACTTGATTCTACTCTGATACATTGTTTCTTATATCCAGATTTTCCTGATATTCCTAGGTCTCCTTCAAGGGTGATGCTTTTCCAAATTTTGCTTTGTTATAGTGCCTTGTTAACTCTTTATTTTGGATTTCTCCCTTGGTGCATGCAGTAGCATTTTTTCCACCTGCAGTTTTATTGCTTGTTTCCTATCTTTGCTTCCAATTTCACTACACCCCTTTGTATTATTTTTCTGTCCGTACTTGTGCTGGCATCTCCTCCTCCTTTCTTCCTACTTCAATGACGTCCCTCTGATACTTCACAGGATATCTTCACAGTGTGATAAACTCTGAATTTGGCAGTCACTTATCCTCAGTAGGAACTTGCTGTAGAAATACTTAATGACAGAATTGGTATAGGGTCTTTTCATTGCACAAATCTTGCCAGATAATAACAATGAACTGGATTCTAGATTTCCTGCTCACTGTATAAACAGTCTTTTCAGGTGAGGAATAGAGGGGAGAGAGAGGTTAGTGGATAAGAAATGTAGTGGATGAAATGACCTGGGCATTGTACATCAGTGAATAAATAATACGTTTTCTGCGCGAGTGCATCTCCCAGTGGTGTTTCCATATTTGTGTACTTCACCCTTTAAAGGAAGTATTCCTGACCTGCTGGGTGGCTCAGCATCTTCAGGGACCACTACCTTGGAACTGTGAGGGGTAAGGATGCTCCTGGAGGCAGGAGGAGTGTGCTGTGCCCAGGAGGGAACTGCCAACCAGCACTGTATTTTTCTGCAAAGGAACTGTGGATTTCTTACACTGACAGCTTGATTTCACCTTTTACTCAGTGTAGACATCTGAACTTGTGTATATGGAGTTTCCCTGGTTGCATCAGCACTAGTGGAGAGACATCTTCTTTCTGCACCAGCTTGTCCAGGCTTAGAAGGGGCTGTAATGGCAGAGCAAACCAGGCTCTGGTTATCTTTTTGTAGGTCTCTACTCCCTTTCAAAAATGAGTTCACTTTAACTTTGGTCTTCTTGTTAACTAAAAGTCCTTCTGTCTCTTTGGAAACCCCTCAAAAACCAGCAACCAGCAATCTTTCCACATAACTTTTTAATTATTTCTGCATGTGAGTTTTGGCTGTGCTCCAACGTTGAAATCATTATGCTGTTTCAGAGTGTAAATAAGTGGGACTGGATTAATAAATTGTATGAAACATGGTGCCACACTTCATTATAATCCACTTATCAAAGTGGAAAAACCTTTTAGTACATAAAGTGCATCTGCTTTTAATTTTCATTTTGATCTTTTCTTTGTGTGTTTTCAGACACAAGTGCACATTTTCAGGGAGGCTTTTAATGCTGGTGCCTGGCAGTTTCAAAGTTACTTCTGAGGGTGGCAAAGCAGAGCCTAGCAAATTTGGGATGTATAAGGAAAAGCATAGGACTCCTAATTATAAGCTGGGGTGCAATACATCACAAGGAAACCTGGCATAAGCAGAGGGCAGATTTGGTTTTTTTATGTTAGTGACCTTTTTAAAAATTCCATTTTCTTAATGCAGATTTTGCAATTTTTACTTTAAAAGCATGTTTCAGACAAGTGGATTTTGCCTTTAGTCACTATCGTTTTTCCACGATAAAACAATTGCTTTTGATGCCAGTAGTGAAACCCACCTTTTCCAGAGCACAAAAAGACATTGTGGGCCACATGGAACTCCGGTTAAGCTCACACCATGGCTTTGCACTAAGGGACCACCACCCCCACCATCCCTTTCCTTCCCTGACCTCTCCTGCAAGCCTCAGCTCCAGCAGCTGTTCCTGAAGAGATTGGACTCTGGCCCTGGCTGATTTCTGTCACTTTATTGAGAAAATTGCTGTATTTTATGAAGATTAATCCAAAGTATTTTCGTGCTGTTGATATACTTCTTGTAAGCAATGACATTTCATTTCATGGGAGTTTGTATTAAATAGCTACTTGCAGGAAACTAAAATGAATTCAATCTGCTTAGTACTACCAGAATTCTAATTATGAAAAATGAACTCTAAAAAAAAAAAAAAAAATCCATGTTCAAACCTGCCCCTTGTGAAGTTAAAGGGGAATAGAGTGAGGACTTTATGATTTTTGTTCTTATAAATGAGTTGAATGTAGGGGGTGAGGATACATACCATGGAGGAGCAGCAACCCTAATCCAGGCGGGAATTCTGGATGTAAATTATATATTACTTGGTCTTTAGTTTTCACTGAGCAAAACAAATTTTGAAATAACAATTACAGCAATTAGGCTGAATGCTCTTTGAAAGTAATTGTATTTAATGCCTGAGTTATGATGTATTTATGTCCCAGGATAATTATTTTTCTATTGTCCTATTCCTCTTCTTTCAGTTTTGTTCTCAGTGGCTACCATCATTGGGGCTGCAGTTTGACACATGCACTTTTACCTGAATATCCATTCCCTTGTAGCAAAAGGAAAGTCTGATCCCTTCAAGATGTCACTCTGGCATATGAATTGTGTCTGCATAGTTTCGTGTGCTTTAAAAGATGACTGACTTGTTTGCTTTTCACTCCCAGTGGCAACTTTATATGTGTTGAAAATGTCAGATGCAGAGCAAGTCATCCATGGCTTTAGTTGTTCAAGACCTAGGATGATTCCAGTGTGAAAGGTCACCCCTTCATATATTTCTGTGGCAAAGCAAATCACAATTCCTATGGAAAAGGTGCAGAAATGAAGGCATGGATCCAGCACCCAGGCAAGCTTTTTTATCTCTTTTTTTACCTCTTAGAGGTCATTCTAGTGCTGATGCCACAGCCAAGGTGTCAGATCCAACATGCCTGGATGAGGGGGCTACAGGGGCTTTACTTGTGTGATGAGCTCCAGTAAAATTTGGGGTGATTAGGCAAAGCTTTGGTTCATCAGTGTTTTTGCTGCTGTGTGATGCTTTGCTCAGCCTCCTGAGGTCAGATGAGTAAGCAAACGGTGAAGTGTTTGTTTTCAGGTCCCACTTAAGGGTTTTGTGAGCAAGGACTGAGGGGACTGGGACCTGTGGCTCTGCAGCCTAGAAATTCTGCACCCACTTTGGGGAGTGGTACTTGGAAAGACCTCCTCATCCAATTAAAGATGGAAATAGTAATTGTAGTTGATGTAATATTCGTTCTGATACTTAATTTACACTTTTTGTTTTAGGTTGTTATAGTATTTTAACAATAAACATACTGTGAAATTTCATTATAATTGTCAGATCTTCTTTCTACAACCCCCTAATCCTCTTTCTTCTTTCTTGAGATTTATCTGGGTAACAGAGAGCTGAGGTTCCTGATAAAAATAAACAAATGGAGAGAGAAAAAGAAGAAAATAAATAGGGAGAGAAGTACATAGTTCAAAGGGTAAAACAGACTCCTTCTCAAAAAGTCAGCAAACAAATGCAGAGAATTTTTAAGTTCACGTTGGTGAGCATCTGATATTACTTTGGTCAACATTTCTGTGTTTGGGATCTCAAGAGATTGTGCTAAAAGGCCGTGTTGTGGTGGCATTGCTCGCAGCCTTTAAAAGAAAATTATTACTGACCAGGGTTCCAGAGGAAAATATTTGTCAATGTATGTACTGGCAATATTTTAAATCGTTGCTATTATACATAATAATATTCATTATTATAAATTTAGCATATTTCCCGACTGAGCTGTAGTAAACTGTACATGAAAAATGCAAGAGAAAAATATGCTTTGAAGATAATGTGTCATTCACACAGAATAAAATTTGTGATCTGCTGAGCATGCTAAATGCAAGAACACAGCAGACTTGAACATCAAAATGTTTGCAAAAACCAAAGGGCAGCTAGTTTTAAAAACAAAAAAATTAACAGAACATTTTCACTGAGATCAAGAGTTGGGGAAAGTTTTACTTTGTGAAACAAACAGCCTATTTTTCTAGTAATGTCTTTTGTAAGTAGCATGCATCTTATTGAAGGAGTCAGCCCGGAACTGCAGATTTTAAAATGGAGGTGCAAAACACAGAATTAATTTTCTGTTTGTTCTATGAGAAGAGACGTTATCTCTTAGTTATTACTGCAAAGACAGTTTGATACATTAATATATCAGCAGGATGGTGGGGCAGACACAGACGTTTGGGGAGGAATAAATAAAGTGTAACAGGCTTCATGTACACTTGCAAATACAAATGTTTTTATAGAGGTGAATATTTTGAGTACAGTGTTCACTGAAGGATCATGGCTTAGGGAGCCAGAGAGTCATTCAGAAATCCTTACATTGCCAACTAGTAATATTCCAGGATGCTCCCCCCACACCTCACTCTCAAACATTCCCTTAAATAAACTTGATATTTCACACAAATCTTACTTTACACTGAGTGCCTCCTGAAATCCAGTTGTAACAGTGAGCTATTTGTAGAGCAGGATACTACATCGTATATCATCGTGTAGCAGATTGGCTGACCACTTTATGTCAGCAAAAAATGGAAGGGCGTTTCAGTTGCCATTTAAGATTTTTGCATGACATTTATTTTAAAAAGTCTCTCCAGACCTTTTGGACCATTTCTTGTATGTTGAGATTTTCCATTAAAGCGCCTGGAAATTTGTAGTATGTCCAGAATGCCTTATCAGATTTGTAGCATGGGAAAGCAGAAGTAGCCATCATGCATGCAACATGATCTCTTGTAAATCTATCTCTGTAGATAACAGCATCTAGAGACTCAAAAATATTCAGTTAAAATTTAAACTGAACTGAAAATTTGGAAACTCACTGCAAGAGAAAATGCTGTAAAGTATTAATGTGTGATTTTGTCAAAACAGTCTCTAAAGCTCTAATTCTCACTCTCTATATCACTGTATCCGTTATAATCTAAAATCAAAAGCAATTGAGCTGAAAGCGAGTTTCAAAACAGAAACAAAATTATTTCACTCAATAACAGGATTATTTTGGTATTTGTAGATATTTTTCCTTGGTTTTCATCCTAAACAGATTTCCAGTGCTGTGTGATTTCACTGAATCGGAAATGCTTTGCAAAGATCAGGTTTTTCCCATTCCTCTTCTGTGCTGTCTAACATCATTCAGCATGTCTTTGACCACATGAAAAGGGAATTATGTTGTGGTCCGTCATGTTCAGACTGAACTGAAAGCTTGCTTAGCTGTTCTGGATTTCAGAAGGGCCCAGCTGGCCTCTGTGACCCACTGCTGATGGGCTGGTTGGGATGAGCTCTGCCTTTTGTGGAGATGACAGTGGGAGCCCTGGGGACGGTCTCAGCTCCAGTTTGGGGCATCTCTTGTGTTGGTGGCTCAGCCTGTGTGAATAACAGGATGGCTGGAGCCCCACACACAGGCTTGGAGGGACTTTAAAAATTCTGCAGTGGGTTTTAAGCATCGCATAAGAAAATGTGCACATAGACCTTAAATATGAGGTGTTTACAAATATTCATGTGCTCAATTGTATCACTGTCATTAGCAGGTTTCATCCCTGCTGGATGGTTTCTCCTGCAGAAAATAGTAGCCTCTTTTGGGCTGCATCCCATGCTCCCTTGCCAAATTTTCTCTCTCTCCTTGATCCCTCTCATCAGTGCCCTTTCAGTCTGCTTAAAATAGTGAGTGAGAATCATTTTTATAACTTCTCATCTCCTTTGCCAGGGTCACCAGACCATTCCAATTGTTTTTGTTAGCCTGGTCTCAGCCCAGTGTGAAAGCAAGTTTCCAGAGAACTTGAGGGAGCAGGAGATAGTCTCCGTGTTAAGACTGGCAGAGCTCTGGAGTCTGTGTTCTTATGTGTGTGTGTAGGGAGTGCATAAATCTCAATTTGAAAAGTTTTGTATATAAAGCACTTGGGGACACAGCCCTCCTTGCTCCACTTCCAGAAAAAAAAGGGGAGTCAACTTTATATCTGTGGTCATCGTTGGAGGAAGCTCTGGTAGCTCATCTGTGAGCACCAGCGGATGTGCCCGTGCTTTTAAAAAAGCCCTTGCTGGGTTTTGTAGACCCTGCAGGAAATGGTGCTGTTGAGACTTAGTTTTTATTCCCTGCCATCAGTAATTTTAATATACTTTGCTTCAGTTTATTAAATCAGAAGTAGCCATACCTTTAACTGCAGTGTAAATGTGCCCTGTGAAATCACATTTATTGGCTGAACGGAGGAAATAATTCATTTAGAAGGTAAATGAGAGGACTGAAGAAAGAGTTACCAAACAGGAAAGGGGTAAAAGTCTTGAGGATGAAAGTAGGTAAAAAAAATGGGTTGGAAAACAAATTTTATTGAAGGAAAGAAAAAGGAGGGAGGGAGTAGAAAGTAAGGAGACTTTAGAAAAATATCATTAAAATGGCAGATAAAAAATAATCTAGTAATATAAAAGGGTAGAGAAAGTGAAAGATATCTTGGGATCTTGAAGTAGCAGAAGGTAATTTAGAATGAGAAGCAGGCAGGAAATATCCCAGATGTGATGAATATTTTGCCAAAGTCAAAACAAATTTTAATTAAGCCTCTAATTTATTATAAAGGAGGGAAAGCTCTAAATTCTTGTTTCAGGGAAGGATTTAGATTATACCTATGCTATAAGCGCACTGTAATAATGTTAATAATAGACCAATATTGTCATCTTGTCAGATACTGCCTTGGTCTGCAGCCGAAAAGCATGTTGTCTGGGCGTGATAGGGGCTGTGGAGTAATAAGAGAGATAAACCCTGAATTCTGGGAAACCCTGAGATTCAATATCTACAGTGCAAACCCTGAGCATTTGCTATATAAAATGAAGGGGCAATATTCGTATCTAAGTCCTGTACCATGGCTGTGGCATTTATAAGCTTGTTCTGCGCTGCACATAAATCTCAGCATGAGGAATCAAGTTTATTAGTTTACCGTGGTCAGACTGGACTGGTTTAAACAGAGCTGAGGAAGTTAATTATCCAGTGTCTCAGGTGGGTCTAGCAATGAGTAACTAGTCCTGGAGAGAGGCACTGGAGCTGTGGTAGGGGACAGGTCCTGCCGGAGCATGCGGATGGATGGCCGGCTGGGAGGGACTGCCCTAATCTCTTTCCCAGGTTGTTCGAACCAGTTCAAGAGCAGTAAAACAAGGTTATGTAATTGACATGTGATGTAGCCTAAAATAGTGCCTGCAAACATAGGCTGCTGTTGCTGGGCAGTTGTCAACTGCTTAAAAAAAAAAAAAAAAAAACAAAAAAAAACCACAAACAACCCAAAACAAAAAAAAGCACCCTCAACTGTGGAAAAAATGGACATCTGAAATGAAAATGCAGTTCTCATTTCCTTTTACTAGCAGGCTTTTTTTTTTATTATTGCAAGAAATAGGGGTACTGTGAAAACTGAAATTTGAAAAGAGATTCATCATCGTTCTTATCGTGCTGATCTATTTGAGAGTACCTGCCTGCTGCAGATGGTGAAATGAAAACCTCAGGTATATGCAATTTGTCCCTTGATAGTGTGATATGACTCCTGTCAAACAGGAAATCCTTTTCTGGATGTGGAAAATCATTGTGGCAAGCCTTGGTAGTAATTTTATTTGTATACTGACCATCAAAAGGTAGAAATAGTTAATTTTTAGTCATTGAAGGAGCTTATATGGATACAGAGACAAAATCTGCAACAGTTTCGGAGCTGGTTGAAAGGAACACATCACATAGCTCAGTGAGCACAAATGAGAGGTTGGGATGTGCACATTTTGTGATGCCTTGCTGTAGGAGGCAAAGCCCTTTATTAGGGCTATAACAGAAAGCAGAAAAACCTGGTGTTAAGTTCTGTTTGCTGACCAGATACTCCTGAGGTGAGAGACTTCGCTTAGAAAATCCTGACGATTTTCTGCAGCATGTTTGCTTTGTCTTTAGCAGGGAAAGTCTCAGCTCAGGTTGGAGGAGATGCATGGACTGGGCTTGTGCAGTCTGACAGGCTGGTGGGTGAAGGGAAGGGACAGTGTTAAGAAATTTATTTATTTAAGTTATTTATTCCATAAGGCTTTTATATGTATCACTGCTGCTGCAGAGATAATCTTCCCAGTTGGGAAATAGTACAGAAACTAAGCACTTATTCCAGCCCAGAAGCCTCAAAAGGGATCCTAGCTCTTACGTGCAGATCTGCAAGGCAGGGCTGGAGGTGGCTTCCAGCTCCTCACTCCTCAAACCCTGGAAGAAGGCTTGGCTTTCTGGCAGCCTGCAGGGAGAAGACAACGTTGCCTGCAATTTTCTGAGTCAAAGTATTAATTCTCATTGTGGAGGAAGAAGGAAAATTGGGACACTTCATATGCATTTTGATGTGCCTTAGTGAGACACTATTTTAAAAGCTGAGTTTTTTCAAACTACTTCTGCTTCGTTTGGTCCTCAGCTGCTGCTCCTGTTCTCTCACTTTGCTGTCCCTTTGCGAGGCTTTCTCCATCCTAGGACTCAAGGCACATTCCTGTTTCAGACACTGGACCCAGAGTGGATTTTAGACTTTTTCTTTGCCTTTCTCAGTGGATGTTGCAGTGAGTGTGTGGATGTAGAAGAGGAATAAAGAGAGCTGCCTGCCCAGGTAAAAGCAGGAAAGGACATGTGGAAGGCAGTGATGCCTCAGGAGAGGAGCCGGTCGTTAGTGACACACAAGCGAGCGTGAGTCAACAACCTAATGCCATTGCCAAAAGCCAGCTCTGGCCCAGGATTGCATTAGCAGGGCTGCTGTGTGTGCAGGATGCAGGAAATAACCATTTTATTGGCCTTAGTGATGGTGAAACTCAGCAAGAAAAATGTGCCCTGTTTTAGGAAAGAGGCTGGAGGAGAATAGGAGGAATTGACGACAGATTTAGGAAACATGACCTACGAGGAAAGATTGAGAGAACTGGATTTGTTTAGCCCAGCAAAGAGATGGGGAACATAAATCTTTTGATAGGCAGGAGATTGTTGTAAGAAGGTGAGGATCTATTGCTCTCAGTGTCTATGGGGGGAGTATGTATATCTCTTCCAGTTGCAAAATATTCCCATTTGAGTGAAATGCAAAGGGAAAAAACACAACTTCAAGAGTGGCTAATCACTAGCCTGATCACACAGGGCTTGTAGGGAAGTTGCAGAATACCTTTCCTCACAAGATTTTAATACAAAGAAAACTAAAAACCTGCCTGAACTGTTAAGCTAGTCTTATGCTTCCATGAGTGGGCTTGAATTAAACAGTCTTTGGATCCTCTTCCAGCACTACGCTTTTCTCCTTACAAAATTTAACTTTTGATCATAGTAGTTGCTATTTTAACAAGAGAGCAAAAATGTAGAATACTCATTAATGACTTGCAGTTCCTGACTTAGACTTCGAAAAACTGGGGGTAAAAAAAATTTTTTGGAGGAAGATAAAACATGTGGAATGTTTCAGAAATTTCTGTAATTTTCTAATTTTGCCCTAGACAGGAACAGAAATAATACTGACAAGAAATATCTACATCTCATTCCTTTTGCAGCCTTACCTGTAGGGAAGTATGGCAGCCCTTGGAGTTCAGCAGTGCTCTGCACACATACATAAGTTCACCTTAGCAAGTCAGTTTTGGGGACTGGTGGCTCAATCACTGTAGTGGAGTTTTAAAATGGGGAAAGGCACAATTTGTGTTGTAGCCTCATTTTGGCAGTAATTCTTAGGCCGAATAAGAACAGCTTTTTCTCCTCTCCTCCTTTACTGCTGAATTTTGCTTATTCAGGAAAACTCATTCCCTCAGTGAGAGGGAATACTGAATTTCATGAATACTTTCTTTTTTTTTCTTTTGCAAGCCTATAAAAGCAGGGAATTATAGAGTCTTCGGAGGTGAGAGAGTTGGAAACATTCAAATATTTTTGTGTGTACATTTGGTTGTGTCATTCTGTGGTATGTAGTGGCACAATAACTTGGAAAATGCGAGCTTCAATATTCCTCTAGCTCTATTGCTGAGAGAAAAGATATCACTTTCTTCTTACTGTGTAACTGTGTGGTACCTATTCATTATTTATTTTGAACAGGAAAATTTTCCTCGCATCTTTTGTATCTTTGTATTTCAGATGGAACAGGAATTAGCTGGTGTAAGTGCACTTAATGATGGCATAAGTAAAAATTACTTTCATCTTAATGCATTTAGCACATGGGAGATGAGAATTCAATATCTGCTCTGTCACTTCTCAGCCCACTTGTGGGTGATTGAACGGGATAAAAAGAACAACTGGATTAAGCTAAACACAAACTGCACAAGGCAGATCAATACATCTCTTGAAAGAGTCGGAGATCTCGCACCACAAAAACATCAGCCTCTCTTCAGGATGGCCTCCATCACCTCGCTGATATCCTGAAGAGCCCTGGAGGTCTCAAAAGCACTGCATCAGTTTCAGATATGTAGGGTTTTGGTGTGGTTCTGAAGTTGAGGGGCCTTAGTGAGGCACAAATGGGACATAATGATTTATTATGGGAGTCTTTGCTTCGCTAACTTACTTCACAGAATTGGTTTTATTTGAAATGTAATGTATTTGATTGCATGGAAGACTGAAGCCATTTTTTTTTCCATTATAGATGTTAACTGAAAAATTGTTCATTATTATTTTATAGCTATACTCTACATATAGAGGGTTTGTTGGAATGTTGATCTATTCTGGGTTTTTTTAAGGGTTTACAAGTTACTTCTATTAATGTAAGCTTTATGATGGCTGTGGTTTTTAAGGATTTTTTAGAAATTTAAAAAATTGAGAAGATGATGTTTGCTGTTTGGAAAGACCTTTGCCTTGCTCACTAGAAATAGATTTTATTATTATTCTTACTAGTTACAGATTTTGTACCATACATTAGTACTCAGACGTGCACGTTTCAAAAATTGATGAACATTTACTAAGTTATGTTTTATGAAAGTATTTGATCTAGAGTAGATAGGTCAGAAAGCAACAATTGCAGACTACCTAGAGCGTTTGAAGGGTGATTTATGGAATATTCTGCTGTTATGGGAATATTTCTTAGGAAGTCCCATTGTGACAGTGTTGGAATCAACCATTTCCACAACATTTAAAAATGCAACCCAAGTAATCATCCTGGAGTGCATAAACGGTAACTTTTTTATTAAACCCATTAGATTTTTAAAGCAGTAGTGAAAAATGTTGACTTAACAGGTATACTTTTTTTAGCACAAACTGCCTTCAGGATAGTTCTGCAATGGGGTTCATTTTGCAGTGCTGGAGCTGACTTGTCTTATTAATAGCCTGCACCCGCCTGTGGAAGCCTAAAAATGGTATTGCAGCAGTCTGATGTACAAAGGACATTGTACAAGTTCTGTGCAAGTGTACCTGAATTCCTGGCAGAAAATAACCATTTTTCCATTCTCCCCACAAAAAAAGGATGGTATGCCAGTATTTGTAAGGACATATAAACCACCTTTTTGCTGTATGTCATAATTTTAAATGCTTTTGTTTTCTCCTCTTATGTTACTTTCATGCTGGCTGCATGATGGGTCTTTAGGGGATGTGCTCAAGTCAGTTCAGAGCAAAAATATAAAGCGGAATTAAGTTGACTCTTATCTTTCGTGTCTGTTTTTGTACAGATCACATCACAAGATAAATATGGTGTGATACCCAGGTTTTCATTTTGTGATTAGCTGAGAACTTTATCTTTTTGTTGTTTAGCAGGCCTACTTACAGGCCAGCTGATAGATCCTGGTGCTGTCACTACATTGTGCAACTTGATTTTATGCCTGATGTAACTTATTCATGAATTATTTTGCTGAAGGTTTGTTCTTTTTCATCTGTGTCACAGTGCTAGGTAAAGTCCTTTAATAAAACTCTTATTTGCCCATCTGCTTGTTCTTTAAACATCTAAAGCATTATTTAAAGGATACCTTTGTGGTACTACAGTAACACTTCATTCACTCAAATAAGATCAGTTGTCTTTATGTGAGATGGTCAGTGAAGAGATTCAAGAAACATCCCAAGTTTCAGTTCACTCTCTAGATGACATTGTAAGGCTGAAAGGGAGACAGGTGCAGAGACAGAAAATGACTTCGCTGAAGTTTTAAGGCGAATTCCTGAAAGAGCCCAAAGCAGGAGCCAGGTCTCCTGTGTCCCATGAACATTCCCTTTACCTTTCCCTAGGAAGTGTATGAGTATTGTGGAAAATAGCTTGGCAGACATATTTTGTGCCTCTTGTCCTACAGCAGCACTGTCCCCTTATGGAGCTGCGTCTTCATTCCCTCTCCCTCCGTGTCGGCCCCTGCCCATTCCAGTGCAGCTCTGCTCCTGAGTTCTTCCCAGGCTTCCCCTCCTCTCCCACAGCTGCTGCTTGCTTTGGTCGTCAGCATCAGCTTTATTTGCACATCTCTTGGGTTTCTGCACATTTGTTCTGGCCACCCCAGATCCCTGTGTGCCACCTCTGGATCAAGGCAGCTAAAATAATCTTCTCCTCTCGCTTCTGCTGTCACGCCACACCAACCCCTCACGGCTTCCTTTATTCTTCCACATCAGATTCAAGCACCAGGCTTTGAAAAGGCCACGTGGTAGTGCCCTTGCCTGAGACACTGCATCCATTTGCTCCACCTGTGTTCCTGCCATGGAGCAAAATGCCTTTTGAGTCTCCAAGTTCTCAAATGCCAGCCTGTTTCCCTGGTTGCTGTGCATTTCCCTTCTTCGTTAAAGACCTGCTGTCTCTTCAGGAGTGCTTCTGTGGGGCTTTACAGAAGTGAAATAATACAGTTGTGATTTAAGCCTGGTTGAACTCATTGAAGAGAGTGGAGAATGCTGGGAAAGTTAACCTCTGCTGTGCATTTCTGCTTTATATCCTGAACTTCTTGAGCATGAGAATGTACCCAAACTTAGAGCTGTCAGACTGCTCTGTGATACAGCACACCGAAGAAGATGAGAAAAAGCTCAAACCAATTGTTTGTTTTTCACTAGAAGAAAAATTCCAGTCCTGTTTAGGAATAAAAAAAAGTAATGAGACCTCTCTTGAGAGTGACACCAAAACTCCTTCCCAAATTAAAGAGATGCTCATAATAAAAGGCCCATGACAACTCACCAAGATCATTTGGAAAGAGTAAAGAATGGAATTTGAAATAGCTTCATTAATAAGAATCTCAAAATGAGTGCAGAACAGCAGAGAAGAACAAATTGGAATTATGTAAATACATCCTCTAATAATGCATTTTATTTTTGGTTCATTCAGGCCAGCACAATTACCTGTGTGCGGGAAGGAACGACTGTATAATTGATAAGATTCGGAGGAAGAACTGCCCAGCCTGTCGATTACAGAAATGTCTGCAAGCTGGAATGAATTTAGGAGGTAAGCAGAATATTAATAATTTGGTCCCTTAATTTGATTAGGTGAAAACATTGGAATGTGCAGCCTTTTTATAGTTCTGGCAGCTGCAAAATCCCAAAAATATTAAGGTGGGATTATCCTGAAGACGTGCTTAATAGCTGATAAACTCTATTGTCATTCTAAATCGGGGTTTGGAGATACGCGTTTTATGGCACAGAAAAAAGAAAAGTGGGTGTTTTATGATGACAGTAATTTTAGTAGAATACCATAAGCTAAAAATGTTAAGGTTTTGAGTATTGCATGGGTTTTTTGGGTTTTTTTTGTGAGGAGCGTTCTCTTGAATACTGAAAAACATGTAACACCATCATGAAAGCAAATTCGCACATAGTGAGACCTCTCAACTTCTTTGGTGCTTATTCAGCATTTTTAATGATTTATTTCTGTGACTGTAAGGATGTGCAATAATTTTGATGATGTTACTGCATTGTTCATATACCAACAACAACAAGGCAAAATCTTTTCTTCTTAACTATCAAAAGCATACTGAAAACAGTATGATAACAAAATTTAAAATAGTTTCTTTTCTGTTGTTTTAATTCTTCCCTGGTAATGTGTACATGTTTCTGGCTGTGCTTCAGTGGGTGTCCTGTCTCAAGTCATCATCTGACCAGATGCTTTTACAAATGCCTTTTTCCCACCACTCCTGTGTTTACTATGTTGTCTGTGAACAGGGCTTTGGATACTGCTGCAGGTCCTTCCCCTGATGCAGAGAGTTACCCTTCCCTTGGAGTGTTTTCACTGTACAGAAAACTACAACATGGTCAATTAATTCCTCCCTATCTCAAAATTCACTTTTTGTCCTCCTGGACCTATTCTCCTGGCAGCTGAGTTTAATTCTACAGATTTAGCTGCTCATCTTTAATAGTTTATTTGCAAAATCCTGGTTTCTGCCTGCTGCCTTTTTCTACCTCCCAGACTTCTTTTTCTGTCTTGTCTCCTGGCAGAAATACTCAAACAAGCCACACCTTACTTTTTCAGAGAGAGTAGCCCTGTTGGGCTCTCTTTCAACTCCTTTCCCAACTTTGAGATACTGCATTGTGCCCCGGGCCCCTTATTTCTTTTTCCCAAGGGAAAACAGGGCCAGATTGTGGCATGCTGGGGAGGTGACAGCTTTCCCTTGGTTTTGATCTGTGCTGTTCAACCTAGCAAAGGAAACAGAATGCCTTTGTTTGATGAAACAGGAGCTCCATGGTAGCAGCTCCTTCATCCCAGAAAACTAGTGCTGAAAATTGGTGTGGAGCGGGAAGGTCAGCTCTCTGGAGGGCTGGGAATGGTGCTGCATCGTGCTGGCAGCTGGTATGGGGCATCCTCCCTGGACATGCCCCATGCAGTGCCAGTGGAGCTCCAGCAAAACCCAGGGCTTGAGAATCTTAGGAAACAGCAGCACAGGATACTTCATCTGCAATGTCATGAGTTAGACCCTATGATGTCCAGGTGGGTTTCAAAGGATGTGTTCACATGATGTCCTCTTCAGAAAAGCAAGGCAGGAGGGAAACTTTGCTAGAGGGGGTTGCTTCGTTTTTAGCTTTTTAAATTTTTTTTAAATATTGGCTGGAATGCTGTAAATGAGGAATGCATTGAAAAATCTTCCATTTTGTTGGAGCTTGTTAGACTGCTGGAAATCATAATTAGTGATCTGCGTTTATTGCAGCTTTGGGCACTTCACTGTAAGAAAGACATTGAGGTGCTGGAGCGAGTCCAGAGAAGAGCGGTGAAGCTGGTGAAGGGTCTGGAGCACAGGTCTGATGAGGAATGGCTGAGGGAACTGGGGTTGTTTACCTCCTTAGAAAAGGAGGCTCAGGGGAGGCCTTATCACTCTCTACAAACTCCTTGAAAGAAGGCTGTAGCAAGCTGATGGTCAGTCAGTCTCTTCTCCCATGGAACAAGTTACAGGATGAAAGAAAATGTCCTTAGGTTGTGCCAGGGGAAGTTTAGATTGGATTTTAGGAGAAATGTCTTCACTGAAAGGTTGGTCAGACACTGGAATGGGCTGGCCAGGGTGGAATCACCATCCCTGGAAGTGTTCAAAAAATGTGCAGATGTGGCACTTGAGAACAAGGCTTAGAGGTGGACTTGGCAGTGCTGGGTTAGCAGGTGGACTCAATGTTCTTAGAGGTCTTTTCCCATCTTTAATGATTCTGTGACCTGGAAGGCCAAGTCTGCCTCTGCAGTGTACAGCTGGCATGCAGTTGAGCTTTGCAGTTTCAGTGATTTTCATCACAGAGAGAAACTTCAGGTGAAAGTCTCACTCCTGATTTGATCCCTTTACACCACAGGAACTAAAGGAACTGAAATGTTGTAAGGGAGGTCTTTCCATCACTGCCATGAATGAGATGGCAGGGGAACAGTTCTGAATTTCCTTGCACTGCAGTGCCTTCTGCTTGGCCAAAGAGGGAAAGGGTGGGTTGGAGGAAGAGGGGAGGGCTGCCAGAGAGGTAAAGCACCTGCAGCCCAGAGGCAGCATTACTGTGTAGAGAGCCCCAAGGGCTCCCAAATCATGCTGATGGACCTTCCAGCCTTTGAGCCAGCCCAGCTCTGGCAGAAAATGCTGGGAGCTTGAAGATTTTTCTCTGCTAAAGCCATCTGTTTCACGTGGTGAGCTCTGCATTGAGTATCTACAGAGGAGCAGCACAGCATCTGAGTTTTGGAAGCTTCTGTGTGCTGTTGCAGGGCATTTCTGATATGGTGGAGATCATCACAAAAAGTGGAGGTGGAAATGGCAAGAAGAGATATTAATTCATATTTGAAGACTGTGATTTTCATATAAAATGCTAAGGTCTGGTACTAAATATAATTTTTTTCATATTTAGCTTGAAGAGAATGAATATGGTTGTATTATGAAGTGGATTACTACACTGCGGACTGTAGTTTCACGTGGTCAGCCTGGTTTTGCCAAGCATATATGTTACTCCAGTAAAAATGGGCTTTTACCTGTTTCTAGCTTGGACCTGCAGGCAAAATGGGCAAGTATTTTATTAGGGAGTATGATCAGTAAGGAGCTGGAGAAAAATGAATTTATAGATGCAATTTAGTTGTAAGTCCTCTCTGCAGCATAGTACTCTCTGTAGCTGCGTCACACTGCACTGTGCTGTGCTCTTGGTGCAGTCGGGCCAAGCTCAGCTCTCACCCTCCAAAGGAAAGCAAATGTAAAAACAAACCCCAGACTGTATCAGAGGTGCTGATGTGCTTGGTTCATGAGAAACAGAGCAAGATGATAGACAAAAGGGTTGTCAGCATAGGTCAGGGCTGAAATGTCTGCAAGTTGCTGAAACCATGGGCATTTATTTTCCACTTGTACATAACTGTGATGTTTTATCCCCTCATTTAAAGAAAAAAACAAATCACCAAACCTCCAGTTGATCTAGGAGAAATGTTGCATTGGGAAACAAGGTCCTGTCTCCCATGGGCTGGAAAAGAACTTTGCCACCCTCCCCATGTACAGATGGGAGTGAAGGACCCCAGGCTGCCCCCACCCAGCTCCTCCCACTTACTGAAATAGGGGGGTTATGAAGCAAATTTTGTAATTTGACAGTTTGAGATTGTCTTCCTGCTCTTTCTGAAGATACTAATCTCTATAATGGAAAGCTGGAAATCAGAAATAGTGTTCCATGTTTCCTGCAGCACATTTTTGCACAATCTCCGATTAATCTACTGATCTTTTTTCTTAGGGTTCCCCCCCCTCCCCCTTTTGGTGATATTTTTTAAATACTAAAATAGAGTGCTTTTGTACTCTGTCAGTCTTTCAGGTTTGTTTTGATGGCATATCTTCTACTTCCCAGCATGCTAAATTTTTTTTTTCTAAATTAGAAAAAAAAAAGAAAAAGATTATTTTGACTGGTGGCAGCATGCCATGATTAGGCACCTTGTAAAAAAATACATGTAATTCAGTGATACAAAATACACCTTTTCATGAATGCTCAACCAAAATAATTTGGCAGTTTTATTGTTTACCTCCTTGATTTGTTTGTTGAAAAATTGGAGCATTTTCCAAGCTCTTACATCCTTTAATAATCTTTAGAAAATTATTCATCAAGTCAGCAAATAATTTACCTAATTATGTTATTTTCTCGATTTTTGTTTTGATTTTATAAGAAGCATCTGCAACCTGTAATTTCTGCAAAGTTGAAGTTGCCAAGTATCACGTTAAATCATCCTTCTCATTTCTAGAAGGTGTGTGTGTGCTCTGCAGACAGCTATATCCCCTTTGGCAAGTAGGACTCCAAAACTTTTTTGGGAATCATATTTTGTTTGTTGTTTTGTTATCTTTTTTTTTTTAAACTCCCTTGACATATGCTAGGCTTAATTGTTGGAAGAGATTCAGAGTGAGCAACTGCACTACGAAGGTATGCTGGCCCATTTTTGGTTTATGCTCTTTTCAAGATTCTGTAATTAATTTTGAGTTAATTACAGACCAGAATGACTTCACGGATTTGGGAAGTTTCTTCCAGCATACGCCGTGATTGGATTTGGCGAGGCTCTCGCATTTGCACGAGACGTTTCCGTTTGGCTCCCACCTCGTGCTGCTGTTCCTCGGTTGTGTCTGTCCCCGTGGTGGCACTGGGGAATGTCACAGTGAGACCCCCAGTCCCACACTGGTGCTTGGCATGGTGCCTTATGCCACCACCAGCTGCATCCCATAAGGCAGCAGCCCCTGGGATGTGTCCTGCATTGCCACCAGGGTGGCAAAGAGCCTCCTGCTGTCACTCCTGCGTGCTGAAGCCTGGAGAAGGGGAATGTTTTATATGGTGTCACCTGAGGGGACCGCCACCCCCCTTTCCTTGGCAAGTTGGTCCTCACCCCTCTGATGTGACCAGGCATCCCTCCCCGTTCTGCATGATCAGAGAAGGTCCCTCTTCTGCCATGGGATGCACCATATGTGCAGAGGGGACAAAAAAGTGTGGAAAGATCGGTACCATGCAGAGCTGGAATCCTTCGCTGCCTCAGCTCCCCTATGAAACACTGCCAAGACTTCCCAGCATTGGTCTCCCACAGCAGTGAGGAGCAGCTTGCTCAAGGACCCTTTGGATCTGGAAGGGACATAAAATAGATTTCACCTTGCAAATTACACAGTTCATCATTCTGTCTGCAGAGGCTGCCTGTGAAATCTGAGCCTTGGGTCCGCATACATTTACATATGTAAGACACTTCGTGCACAACATGCTGGGTGTGATTTGTAGGCTTCACTGGCAGATACCCTTATTTTTTATACATTGGAATATTTCAATAATCTGAAAAATAGGTTAATTAAGATAACCAGTAATAAGATATATTACTTCACCTTTTTGCCCAGCTTTCTATTCTCTGTTTAATAACTCATACTACTAGGGATTTAAATTGCAGTATTATTTTCAGTTACTGGAGCTTATGTGGTTTATATTATCATTGTTCACATCTTTTTTGAGAAAAAAAGCAAGAGAAAAAAATCTGAAGACTTGGGAAAAACATAAATACAGCAAAAGTGTATCCTCTTAGTTTTAAAATTTTCTACTAACCAAGATTTCATAAATTTTAAAGTAAATAAACCCCTTTCTGTAAGGCACAAGCAATTTGAGGCATATGTATGGTTAAATTTGATTTTTCATTTAAACTTTAACTGCAAAGTATTTTGAAATGCCATTAACTTTAATGCATTTCTATTTGCATTTATTCTGTAGCATTTTCTTCTGCGGGAATCTAGTCAATAACTTTTTAACTTGAACATTCAGCTGGGTTTTTGTTAGGTGTTTCAACAGACTTACAAACATCAGCAGGTTGGAAAAGACCTTTAAGTAATAAATAATAATATTTAAGTAGTAAGTAAGTAATAAATAATATTTAAGTAAATAATTAATAAATAATAATTAAGTAATAGATAATTTGCCTGTTGCTTATAAACCTGCTGTTGAAGATGTTGTAGGAACCAATTTGTTCAGCAATTAACTTTTCCTGCTTTTGTGTCCATGTTACTCCATGTGTACTGCTCTTGCCCTGCTCCCGGTGTGACCCTTTAACTTTCCAACTTGAATCATCCTCATGAATGGAATGTTTAGATTGGATGTTAGGAAAAGTTTCTCCACTGAAAGGGCTGTCAAGCATTGGAACAGGCTGCCCAGGAAAGGGATGGAATCACCATCCTTGGAAGGATGTTTTCCTTCAGAAAACATGTAGATCTGGTACTTAGAGATATAGTTTAGTGGTGGACTTGGCAGTGTTGGGTTAATGGTTGGACTCAATGATCTTAAAGGTCTTTTCCAACCTAAATGATTCTGTGATTCTTGAATATTATAGATAACCATGAGAACAGTCACGTGCTGATGGTTAAAAATGCAGAATTTTGAAGAGGACTGGTAATGTCAGAGTAATCTCTCGGGCATTGATTAAAAGCAATATTTAAAGTGTGTCCTTGTACTTGGAATTTTGCTGATGATTTTATTCCATGTGCGAAGGCAGCTGGAGAGGACACACTGCAGTGGTCCAAGAGCCCACAACTCACATGCAGCAAGCAGTCCCTGATCAAACTCCTAATCAGGTTCATGCTTTGTTTTTTCACATTTTCCTGGTTCCAGCTATGCCTTCTGCAAGCGCCCAGCTGCCAGCAACACTTGTCTTTCCTCCAGGAAAAGCCTTTCAGGCTTTTGGCATGGGGCTGCTGATCTCCAGGCTTCCCTGTTCTGTCTGCTGGACTCTCCATCGTACTATTCAAGGTGCAGCACCCTTGGTTGCCAGCCTTGCAAAGGAGCTGCTTCTCTTCTGGGCTCCTGCTGGGAATGTGTGTCCCAGCCTGCCTCATGTCCTGCAGTGGTGCTGTGCACGCAGGCTCTGGGGTTGTTGTCTCATTTCGGCCATACAGCGCTCCCTGAACAGGCTCAGAGGCTGCTCTTTCCCCAGAGGTTCGTGTTCCATACATGGTGCCTTGCTTTGGTTCAAAACACAAGATGGGTCATCACAGTGTTCTGAGAGGAAGATTTTCAGCACTTCTGAAAGTTGTTACGTGCAGCTCTTGGTGATGCTTTGTTTTTTCCTGAATCACCAAATTATCACTTCCACAGTGATATTATTATTACAGCTTCCTTCTACAGTGCTGTAAGTCCATATCCTTTTTACTCTTCCTCACAGTAAAAGCCTAGTCTTTGCTGTGAAAACCTGCCTGTGTCTCCTGTTCCTCTTTTTCCAAAGCTGCTGGTTGTCACCAGAACCCTTTTGAAACCTACCCCTGTGGTCTGTGATGATGTGTTTCCATTACTCACTTCCCCATTACTGAGAGAAGCTGTAGGAGCAGGAGGAACTAGTCCTTTTGGTTTTCACTGAGCTATTGCGTCAGAGAGTTTCCACCTCAATAGTAGGGCACGAAGATTTAACTTGCCATGCTTGCAACAACCTTGGCCAAAGTAGGGTGGGCTCACAATGCTGAACTGTGGGGGTTTTTTTAAATTTTATTTTCTGCTTTTTCCCCCCCATCCATTCCCAAGTGCATGGCTTTACATTTTTAGTATCTGTGTTTTGCTAAAGTAAGTGTGTGGCAATCACACCTGGTGCAAAAAGCAGCCCTTGGAGTTTGATGTTAGTAGAAAGAACATTTCCCAGCAGGTTATGAAGGGAACGTTGAGCACATTTAAGCCTTAGAAATGCACATCAGCAAGAAGCTGGTGTTTAACAAAGAAGAGGGCAAGGTGAAGGCACTGGATGGGGTGTTTCTGAACCACCCAGTACACATCTTCCTGCACACTGGGGCTGTGATTTGTGTGCTTTTGTGGTTCTCTGCCATCAGCTTTCCCAGATCATACATATGGGTAATGTTAGAGATTTGCCATTACCCCAGAAAAATGGCTGATATTACATACAGTGTGTTTTCACTGATGTTCAGGGTGGTTTATTGAAGCAGGAGATTAATAGGGTTATACTCTTTTTTCTTTTTTGTAATGACTAATCATGATCTAGATGGTGAAAAATACGGCCAAGATGACTGCAGAAGATAAACAGCCAGGTTGTATTTCACAGGGAGTGTTGCTGTTCCGGGAAGTGGGGTAGGTAATTTTTAGAAGACCAGCAGCATTCAATGTATTAGGAGTAAGGTCATTTGAGAGAAATCTGAGTTGATAAAAACTGGGGTTATGGAAGTCATACAGATGAGGAGACAAAGGATCTCAAAATTTTTGTTCCTTGGGGAAGAAAGTCAAGTGGGAATGTGGTAATAACATATCCAGAAAGACCAGAGGGAAGGGCAGCACTTATTGAGCTTAGTTCTAGCAAGAACGATAATGAAACGCTCTTTAGCATGGAGTGGAAGTCTGAGCACTCAAGATATGGAATGAGAGGTGCTGCGGCACAGTTTGGTTTTGAAGGACTCTGAAATGCTCGTTGAGAACCTGTGTCTCCAATGGAAATATGAAGTTTTATACATGGTAAGTGTCTATCAGGGTTTTATCATGTTGTGATCAGGATGAAGGACACAAAAATCATGTAACAGACATGGAACATTGGGTATCAACCCAAATAAAAGCAAGAGAGAAGACTTGGATGAGGAGAGCCTGCAGAAGGTTGGATGGGAATGGGTGTCTTGGGAGGAATGTTGTCGCTTGGCACAAGGCAGAAACCAGTGACCATAGCCAAGCGTATTCAGTCTGGTACAGTCAAAATCTGTTCTCCAAAGTTTCCTTAACTTTCTTTTTAAACAAATTATTACCAATGCTCACAGTTCAAGCTGCTGGTGTTTCATTCCTACAGGTGTCTTGGAGTTGTAAGTGATCTCCTGTCCACATTTGTTGTTGATATTTTACTGCTTTTCTTTATTTGATGTCAAATGGAATAATCAAAACCACTGATGCATTTAGTAGACAAGTTTTAGCTCAAAAATTATCAAATTTGCCATACGCTTGAAGAATGAATAAATAATCAGTAAAAAATGAGTTTTGGGAGCATCTGAAAAGGACTGATTAAGATTGGCTTTCATCAACCTCATAATTTACTTTTGTAAGCTTTTTTTTAAGGCTTTGTTTATTGGATGATTTAAATATTTAGTAAATACATTTCTTTTGAAATTAATGAAGAAGTACAAGAGACAGTTTTATATACCAAAAATGTTAGATGTGAGATTATGTTATGTCATTTTGGGATTTAATATTAAATATATGTGGGGGGAAATTTTCATACTTTAGCCATTTCTCATTAAAAAGCTTTATCAAAACCAGCTTGATTTGATTTTAGCAGGAAACCACTAATTGGCATTTGGTGAAAGTTGTTCCCACACAGGGAGGAGTACCCCTATGAAACTGTTATTTTTCATTTAATTATCACTTTGAGGATTGCTGAGAAACAAGCAAATGTGTTAGACATTTTCCCTGACAACCTAAATATTCCTGTAAAATGCACTTTGGATCTCAGCTTTCTTTTGTCACTTTTGTCCGCTGTCTCTTCATGAATACTTAGCCTGAAACTCAACTCAACTTTAAAAAGGGATAAGACAGAGGGATAAATTCCCTCTGTCTCTTACCCAAACACTCCCCAATGCCCTTCCTTCTTAACTGCTGTGCTCATCACTGTCCCACATGCTAGACAGGTGGGTAGCCTGAGCCTTCATCATTGAGTCAGACTTCAAAATACACAAGATTTGATCTGGGTTTTCACTTGAAGTTTCCTGAGACAACTGCTGTGTGCAAGCACTGGTGTGAGGTGCCACCTCCCTGCAGCTGTTTGCATTTCACTGCTCAGTATCTCAAGCCATAATTGTAATCAGAAGAAAATGTGGAGTTTTCATTAAAATATTACAAGATTTCTCATTAACTGGGCATGTAATTACTCAAAATAGTATTCTTCCTGAGTGGTTTCTTGTTACACTGAAAGGACATCTGAAGCAAGGTTCTGTTGACAGTCTAGTAGTAATTGTAATGATTCCACATACAACAGAGTAGGGAGTAAATATGTAAATCTACAGATTTGGATCAGAACTCAAAAGCATCTTCAGTTGTAGTGTCAGAAACCAACGTGATGGCATTTTTGGTACAGCGCAGGCTGTGATGTTGAGAAGTGCAAGTTGAGGCAGGGAGAAATGGGATACCTGAGAGCAGCTGCTGAGGGACTGCAGGGAAGAAAGGAGCACGGTTGTGTGATGATTGTAAGTAAGAGTCAGTGAGGTGAAATTGTTGCAAAAACAGGCAAGTCTTATGTGATGCCAAGGAATCACTCTGTTTCTTCTCAGAGCTGGCAAGTGTGGGCCTGATGATTGTGTCTGGTTTCAGCACTTCTGGGCAGGGTGGTGGGGATGGGGCAGCCTTGCAAAATTGTCACATATGTTCCTGTGCCAGTTGGTGGGATTGCAGTACCTGTGGAACCTTTGTGAAGTGAAGGACGTGTCTCTCATCTCTTCTGGGACTTCTCCAGCGTGAACATATCTACTGTGTCCCTTGATAACCTATTCTGTTTTTTCACATCAGGTCTTTACATTCAGAAAGGTTCCTTTGAGATCTAAACTGAATCTTCCTTCCTGAAATTTCGTATCATGTGCCTTAAGAAAGGTATATACAGATTAGAGACTGTCTAAGGAAGAATGAGGATAATAAGATACTTAGGAAAACAAAAAAGTAACAAAGAGTCAAAGAAACTCATTTCATGTTAGTGTAGAAGGGAGAGACATATTAAGGAGGTAGTGATACCAGTCTTTCAATTCAAAAAGTGGTGTAAAAGAGGACAGGAATGATAAGTTGTCCTTTATGGCCACTGGGGGAATGATGAAGAGAAATCAACTTTACTGCAGAAAAAAATGATGCAACATTGGAGATGTTGGGAGAACACTGAGTGGTTAGATGTTGGAGGAAGTGGTGTGGGATATTGTGGAATTCCCTTTATTGGAGATTAATAACATACTGAGTTGGGCAAAGTACAGTAGATCCTGCTCAAGGTGATAGGATAAACTACTTTAGATATATTGTTTCTGTGCTTTACAGGCCTGTGCTCAAGCAGCATTGCACTACATCAAATATTAGAGTCTGCTCCAAACAAAGCAAAATGCAAACACTTCTGAGGTTGTTGTATAAGTAACCAAAGTAATATTTACCTAGTTGCTGTCTGTTTTATTAGAAGTTTAAATCCAACTAGAATAAAGAACCAAAATAAGTCTAGGTGAACATAATGAAAATAGCACACCATTGCTATTAAAATGTACATCAGAAGTTCTTTCTTTCATTTGTGCTGTACCTCCCTTTTTGCTATCCAAATGTAAACCAAGAATAAGAATTGCACTTATGGATGGTCCTGGCTCTTTGCAAGATCTGACCAAAGTCAAATAAAATGTGACATTTCCATAGATCAGTCTTCATGCATGTTTACTCCTTGTCTTTAAGCTGTCCAATCCTGACATTAAAGTGTTATTTATTAATTAGTAAGCAGTATGCCAAACTATGTCATTGTTTCAGTTATGCTTCCATTTCATTCTACCGAATTCAATCATTGGATTTGAGTTTATTGTCCAGTATAACTTCCTTCTGCCAGTGGAGGATAAGAAATTCGGAAACTTTCATCGCTTTGTTAATTAGACTACTGATTCCTCAGGCTCAACAGCAAGTGATAGCATTTTCTATCACTTTCTCCTCTGGCTCACAGCTCTCAGAAACAGATTTTAAAATTTATTTTGCCATGTGAAGCCAGGACCTTTGTTTTCTTCCTCACCAGCTGCAGTCTTCCTTTCTTTGCATATTTAGACAGGCTACTGGGTCTCTTCAGCATATCCCAAATGCCACTGCAGAAATCACCCTTGAAAGGCTTCTGCTTTGCAAGAGTCAAGTCCTTTTGGCAGTGTGTCTTAGGATAAAGTAATTTTGTGCTCTCCTTTTAAGTCCCTGTGCAAGTTGTCCTTGGTTCAGTAGTTGCTTTTCATTTGCTTCTTCCCCTTGGTCTATCCAGTTAAAGCAGTGACTCATCTGCTTGCCCATGTGCCTGCCATATTTGTACCTGATCCTTCCTCTCACACATGGCACAACAGGAGTTGGATTTGTGGGTCCTTGTGGGCCCCTTCCAGCTCAGGATATTCTATGATTCTAATGCTTGGGGTCACATTTGGAGGTTCTTCCTCTTCTGTAGCTACCTGAAAATCAGTCATTTGCTTCCCAAAGTGGGTAATGGGTTTTATGGAGGCTTTAGGGTCCTATCTTGGTTGTTCCTTCTGTGTTTCTGGAAGGAAAGAAGTGTGCCTGAGTGCACTTTGTAGGGAATATGGGATGATGCTGTAAGATCTTGTTTGCGTTACTGCTTTTCGCTTTATTCCATGCATTTCCAGGCATATGTGTGTGTGTGTATATGAAGTCAGTATTATTGTCTAGAAATTTCTCAGCAAAATCTCATTCCCATTGTGCTAGACAACTAAGTGAAAAAACGTCTGTACCAAGATAGCTCAAAATTTTCATGTCAAGATACAACAGATTTGGGGGAAGGGAAAACACTATTTGTGGTAGCAGTAAAATAGCTAATGAGAACAGATGTCAGCTCATTGAAGTAAGTGAGGCAAAGTCACCAGGCAAACATGATGAAAAGATTCAGAGGAGGGAAAAGTGGCATTTTGATGGAGCATTTATCTGCACAAAGGTGGAGGCGCTGAGTGAGGGCTCAGAGAAGACTCTACCCAAAGGCTGTCAGAGCTGCTTCAAGGGGAGAATTGGCACCTTTGGTAACTGTGGTGCAGCAAGGTCCTGGAGGTTGTTTTTGGAGAGCAGAGGCAGGTGGCAGTGGCAGGGTGTGCAGGGAAACCCTCAAGCATTTGGCATGGGGTGGAAGGGAGAAAGCTGTCAGCTGTGGAGGTTGGGAAGGAGGTGGTGGTTGTAGCTCAGGTGCAGAGCTCTGGCACTGGAGTTTGGACCTGAATGGAGGAGCCCAAGTGTTTGAAATGTAGGTGTTCACTGGCGTGGGTACAAAGCCAGCACGCTTAGAGGTGGTCACAGTGGGTTTGTTTTGCAGCATATTGTCTACCCTCAGGCTGCCTAGACCACTTGTGGTACAGTACACACTTAGAAATTATCCCAAATTATACCTCATTTGAAGTGCATATAGTGATCCTCCCCCCGTCTTTGCCTTTTATGTTTTGTGTATTTGCTCTAATTGCTGCTTTCTCTTCTCCTTTACATCTTCTTTAAACCTTCACTACTTTCTGTTTCCTCTGCTGTGTCCATTCTGGTTTCCCCTCTCCCTCCACTAATGTTCTCTGCTTTACACTAGAGGTAGCATAGGTTCTTATAATGTGCTTTTGATATCCCCTATGGATTCAAATATGCATAGAGTAGAATAAAGATCTGTAGGGTCAGGATCAGTTTGGTCCTGGCTCTGGCAGAGCTTTATATATGTGATTAAATAAAGATCTTAGTCATCTAAATCGTGTCTTTAGGTATACAAACAATAAATGTTTTTTCTGATGGACATCAAGGCAAGCTCTGAATATCGTCTTTAAAAAAAAAAATTTAGATTCCAGGAGATTGTCTTTGTAAGTCTTATAATGAGAACTATGGCTAAGTTTCTGAACTTTAGATTTAGCTTACTTTTTTATTTTCAGAGTACTGGAAATGAGCATGAATCTGCAGAGCATTTTACATTGTTCATTTGCTAAATTTGAACACTAGTACAATTCTACAAACAAGATACTACTCTCTTAGAAATCTGCTGAATTAAATCATAATATTTATGGGGGTTTATCTACTGTTAAAAGCATTTTGTTCTTTTACATTTCTGGATCCCATTTTTTTAACAGTAATGTGATAAAAATTATTCATTTTAAGCCTATGAAAAATAGTGATTGGGTATGTGGAGTCCATAACTTAATCTGTGCATATTCCCTGGACACAAAGGGAGTATATTATATATATAATCTACATGTATTGTCTCCCTCTGGACCCAACTTGTATAGCATGTGTAAGTTTACTATGACATTTTTAAAAAGAGATTATGGTAGTTTACTATCTTGTAACTACCCTAAACCCTCAAACTTTACCATTAAGAATGAGGAATTTCATAGATTTGTAGCTGATGCTCATGTTAATTTGTATTCCAAAACCAGTTTTCAATAGGGGCATGTCCAGATAAATGTCCTGGTTTTGGACCTAGAGTAGCAGTCCCTGTTGCAGATGACTAGAAACATATTCAGCATTTTACAGATGGCACAAAAACTCTGAGATGGCAGGATCCCTGTTTCAGCTTGGGGACAGGAGACTTCCATGTGAAGGGTTGATACTAAGGAACCGCCTGACCAACTGACTTGTGTCTTCTTTGTTCCTCTGTTATACTGTACTTTATTGTTATAGCTACAGGCTGTTGGAAATGCCTTTTTAAAATCCAAGTTTGTGACTTTTCAAATGCTTCACCTTATTTGTTTTTTTTTTTTTTAATCGGAAAATAAAGACCACCTAAAATACTCAACAAAAGTCATGACATATTTGAGATTTTAACCTCGGGTATATCTGCGGTGTCTTTCTCTACTGTTTGTTTTTCTTCTGTTATTACTCTGTCTAAGGTTATTTAAAAATAGGAGAATTATAATATGATATTCTGCCTGCAATCACACTGAGCAGGAGAGACAAGAAGTCCTGAAGTCACTGCTGCACAGCCATGTGGATGAAACTTTTGTCCTAACCCCAGACAGGCTTCAGACCAGCTTTGTCACTTGAAATACCACATGCTTGCTCCATCCCCTGGTCTGTGTGGAGAGCCAGGGATTTCATGAGCATTTCCAGGGAGTAATCCTGATGAGCATGGCTTTTACTCTCCCATTCAGAGGTGGCTTAGTTGGTTTTGTAGTTGGTATTGGAGTGAGAGAGCAAATGTGAAAAACAGCTTTTAAACAGAGACTTGGAGTATGTACTGCTCAGAGTTTGTATTTAATCTTTACTTGTTGGTTTCTGTGGGAGTTACCAAACCAGTTGAGCTACAGCACTGGCATGAAGCCAAATGAAAAATACAGTGTTCTTCACTGTAAACATGACTGTCAAGCAGTAATGTTTTTCTCAGCTTCATTTTAAAAGCATTATAATGGAAGAAAATGAAACTAAAACACATTTTTATGCCAGTTTTGTACATGGAAGAATGGGGTGGTTTTTTTTCTTTTAATAAAAATCTCTTGGAGAAGAGAACATACAAACTTAAGTATGTGATCCATTATTTGTGTTGCAAGATACTTGATGGAGTTGGTAACCCAACACTTTTTTTTATTCTGGTGTAGTTATGGTGCGAATGCATTTTTTTGCCTCTGCAAACATGAAAGATGTGTAGAGTTCTTCATTTTTAGTCCCATTTTGGTAACAGAAAAAAAAAATAGTGTCTGATAAACTTAATGAATAATAGCAGCGAACACTAATCTCTATCCACTCCTTCAGGCTTATTTTTAAACTCTATTTTCAATGTCCAATGGCTCTGTTAACTCCTCATCAGACAGTCAGATGAGCCTGTTCATTGTTGCTTTGCTTTTGGGATTTATTTTGTTGGAAAATCTGTAAGTCCAGCTTTGCCTTTCTAAGATAAATGCAAACTACATTTAGTGCTTGTAGTGATTTCACCAGGACATCCTCGTGTTGGTGCAGCCGCACCAAACGGGGAACAACTGCATTTTCACTTACTTTTCAGGATTGAGCTTACCAGGGTTGTCTGCTTCGCCTGTAACTCCCTCTATTTTATTCTGCAGAGTGAGGAAAATACTTGTTTAACAAAATGATCAGCTGCTGCTTTGTAAAATGGATTTTTGGGTACTGATGTTGAAAATGACATCTTGAAGAATGGGATGTCGTATCCATGTAACTTGATAAAAAAATTAGGAGGATAAAAAAATCCTTCAGTTGTGCTTCATTGTTTGAATGAGCTTTTTCAACAGAACAGACTTTTAGAAGGATGTTCTCACAATTCCTGTGTCTTGAAACAGAATAAGCTGCAATGAAACCTTTGCTGACAGATATTTGTCTCGCCTCTTCCTTATAACTTCAAATGGACAGCTATTTCTATGTAACCTGTGCTAATGCTTTTGATAATTAGGAAGTTTTTAAGTAGATGTGGTTAGCTGAACAAAGGAACTTTAAATTTTATTAGGAGCAGTACATTTTTATTTGCATATTCAATCCTTTTATTAAAAAATTCAGTTTGCCTCAAACTTGGTCTGCATGTCTGCAGGCATGGAGAAAATAAGGAATTCTCAAAAGCAGACACACATCCTGTAGGTGAATCAATGAAATTAATTTCCTTCACCTAATTTCCTCCAGCTCTCATAAGGAAAAGTGATAAAAGTTAAACAAAGATCTCTGAAGTTCTCTATAGGTTACCTGAGGGTTGTCGGTGCTGAGATCCGCCAGGAAGATCCTTCATGGTGTGATGGAAACGACTACAAACTGATGCCAGGATTTTGGAGTCCCTGCTACATGCAGGACGTGTTGCAGTAGCAATGAATTTTATTCATCTTTTGAACATGATAGGCAAGGAGCATCTCTTTGGGCACCTTCAAGATCTCGTGTATGAGTAGTAACATCACTGTTTTCTGTAGCAGGGCCTCATGTTTACCCTAATAAATAATTTTTTTCTATTGAATCTTGGGATGAACCATCTCCTCTGAGTTCAAGGTACTGTCCTGGCAAGGAAGCACTGAAAACAACAGGCTATTGTTGCACTTGGGTGTGCATTGTCCTGGACCCTGGGCGTCTGTATCCTGCCTCGCTCTCTCCGAGCTGCTGGCTCTGGGCAGGCAGCCCCAGTGTCAAGGAAACAGTGAAACATTAATGGCTGCTGTCACCAGAAATGGTCTGAGGGCAGCAGCAGCAGCTCCGCTGGTGAGGGGGGGTTTCTTAAAACATTGTTTTGTAGACAAGTAATGAGGTGGTTCTGTGGGTCTCTTTGGGGAGTTTTCTGCACCGCAAATAAGAGGAGCAGAAATAAGCTCATAGAGCAAGCTTTGAAAGCTTCCCAGGAGGCAGTGGCATGGCATGCTGAGCTGGAATGGAAGTCAACATTTTGGAGAAGAGGAGGGGTGAGGTGGAGGTTGTCCAGAAAGGATCCTGAAACTGCAGAAAAGGGGTTATGTTTAAGGAAAGATAGGGGAGGGGAATTGATGATGGGAAAATCTTGAGGAGGTAAACTTGGGAAAGGATGTGGACTAGGAAGGGACTATTTTTATTCCAAGTGAGAGTGGGATAGGCTTGTATTTACTGATGACAGTAAAAGGAATGTTGTAATAATCAAGAGACAGGAAGATAAAAGTCCAGACAAGGGTTTTAGCTGTGTCCAGATAGATAAGAAAAGTCATATTTGAGAGAAGTTACTCTGAAAGAGCTGCGAACATTTAAATGAAGTTCATTATTTATTGATTTTAAAGATTTTGTTGTTGTTGTTGTTACGTTTCCCTATTGCAGAAAGGGTGGTGATGGGCTTTTGGTTTGGTTCTTTGTGTGTGTTTTTTAACAGAATTGTCTTGATATTTAATTCCCATTCTTTCCTTGTGCTATGGCAAAGTTGGGAATGCAACCCACAGGGAATGGCTGGCCTCTCTTCAAGGAGTGGAAGCACCATAGCATTGCTGGCTTCTAAGAGTACTTGGGTAAAGAAAACTAGGGCGGGTAGCATGAAAGGAAAAAAACGCGAAATTAAAAGAAAAGGGAAGGCAAATCATCAGAGACGTGTTGATAGCAGTGAGAAAGGTGTTACATGAGGTTCAGTCTTTCTCCTTTAAGTGGATAAATATTTAAGCATTATTTCAGAATTACTCAAGAGAAGGGGGCAGAGCTGTCATGGACATATCAAAGCAGCAAAAGCAAAGGGACTTGACTAGCTTGGGCTGTTCAAAACAGATTGTCTGCATTTCAAGTTGGGGCAAAAGCTTAGGAGGGCTCTGGGTCTGCTAATTTTGTGCGGATTTCTTTTGATGACCAAATGCAATGGAGAACATGAGTTGCAGTCTTGTAGGTGATAAGTGATTACAGTTCTGAAATGTTTAGTTGGCACCGACCACAGTAACTAGGATGTTTTATACATGTCTTTATGGAGGCAGATACTGGACATTCTGTCATGTATAAAAACATCCAGTAAAGCAGCGAAAATGAGCTTATAGGTGTCTTTTGGTCCTTTATCCAGTGTGACGATGCTGCAGGCAGTGAGGTATTGCTTAAGGTCCTGCGCCTCTTTTGCTTAAGAACTTTGAGATTATACTTCGGCTTCCATTTCCTGTATAAAGCCCAGGGTTTTGCTGACTTTCTGTACTGACTTGGTTCTCATGCTGCTCATCTTCGCAGCCCGGAAGTCCAAAAAGTTGGGGAAATTGAAAGGGATGCACGAGGAGCAGCCCCAGCAGCGGCAGCAGCCACCCCCGCAGAGCCCCGAGGAAGGGACGACGTACATCGCGCCCGTGACCGAGCCCTCTGTCAACACTGCACTTGTCCCCCACATGTCTGCTATCTCACCAGCACTTACTCCCTCTCCTGTTAAGATCCTTGAAAGCATTGAACCGGAGATCGTGTACGCAGGATACGACAGCTCGAAGCCGGACACAGCGGAATACCTGCTCTCCACCTTAAACCGCCTGGCCGGCAAGCAGATGATTCAGGTGGTGAAGTGGGCAAAGATACTTCCAGGTAGGACCGTGAGTCATCTGGTGAGATGTCACTTCACTGTTTCTTTTAGCTCAAAGAACTATTTGCTTGACAAATTGCATCTTGAATTCATGGACTTTGTTGAAAAAACCCCACAATTGGGGCGTGTGAGATGAACCTCTGAGAGAAGGTTGTTGGGTTTTTTTCTTATTTTATGTAATGTTTGTTTCATATGTCTGTGATTGATATTCAAAAAGCTTTCATTTTCAATAATAGCCTCTTAAGAAGAAAACATGTTTTGTCACTGGAATGAAAAATTATGGTTTTATTTTTTCCAAAGTGGGAGTGTTGCTCTTGTTTGTGAATACTAGAAAAGTGGTAAGCAATGTGTTTGGTGATGGCTTGACCAGCCCTTGTAGTTCATGGGTATTTTCTGGTTTGATCTCTAGGATTTAGAAACTTGCCTCTCGAGGACCAAATTACTTTAATTCAGTATTCATGGATGTGTCTGTCATCGTTTGCCTTGAGTTGGAGGTCGTACAAACATACAAACAGCCAGTTCCTCTATTTTGCTCCAGACCTGATCTTCGATGAGTAAGTATTCCTTAATGGCCCTTTTCAGTGCAGGCTGGAAGGATTGGTGTCTATTTGGTTTTTCAGGCATACTTGCAGTCTAAGAAAATTTCAGCTAATTCTGGCTTAAAAAGCAGCTGAAGTTTTAGTTTTTTTCAGTGGCTCACTTTTCAATTGCCAAAGCTTTGATTACTGCCGTCCACTTCTCCTTATGTATGGGGTTGTGTTCTCAAACTAGGACCATCCCTCTGGTTTGAAATGTGACTGATACACAACCACGATTTATAGAAAAGAACATTTTTTTGGTATCTACTGGAGCTTGGAAAAATACCCAACTTCTAGGAAATGTGAATGTTTAAATTACTGGGGTTTTTCAGAGCAGTCATATAATGGTGCTTTTGTTAACAATATACAGCTGTTCAATGTGTTTTCTTGACAGTCTTAATTACCCTTCTTTGCAACCGTGAAAGAAGCCAAAATGTTTTTCCAGTAATGAAACATAACTTCTTTTATGATGCATTCAGACAAAAAGAAGGATCAACCATTCCGTCTGAGTATGTGTGTTCCTTCGTATTTTATGTTTGTGTGTGTTTAGTGCTTTGCTTTTGATGACTATAATTTAATTTCTCTTCCATTCTCCTAGTGTTTATTACAAGACAGTAAAGTCAAAAATCTAAGTGAATGTGCAGGCAGTCAAACGAGGCTTGTATCATTTGCTTATTCCAGAAGATTGGGTTTTTTTTCTAGAGGTAAAAAGGAGACATAATCAATAGGATATGGGTACAGTTGGAAAAAAACCCAAAAAAACCAAAACAAAAAACAACAGGAGAAGAATTAGCAAAAAAATAACTTACCCCTAATCTCCTGATGCATTTTGAAGTCTTTTTCTTGGAAAAGATGCTTTGTCGCTGTCCGTCTTAATGGTCTGTCTTTGATTTAGGAATTCCTAAATAATTAATGAGTATGTGATGGGTCCCAAAGCAGTGAGCAGTATCAAAGAAGGATTGTTTTGTTTGGGGTTTTTTTTTAGAGGGGGAACTGGTGATATACTGCATGTGGCTGAAAATGTGATGTCAGCCATTTTCCTTGTTGAAAGCACCTCCATTATGACTTGGACATTAGAGAATTGTCACAGGAAAAAAAAAGGTATCTGTAGCTAAAGCTAAGTGAAAATGTGAACTTTGAAGAGTTCAGCTCTCCTGGGGGAATGAAGACTAAAAGTTCAAACACAAAAGCATCTTTCCCTCATCTCAGGGAAGTCAGTCAGGGGGTCAGAATTTATTGGACAGAGAAATCAATCCTGCTTGCAAATAAAAGTGTGTGTATTGTTTGCTCTTGTTATACTGCAGCTTGAAGCAACTTCGAGAATTCGAGATCAATTGTGAGTTTTATGCTGCAAGCCTTGAATATAGGTGCCTGTAGAGTTATACTGAGGTTGAGGTAGGGATCCAGTTGGAAAAAGGAGTGCAAAATTAAAACATCCCAAACCAAATATGTATGTGAGATAGTCGTCTGGCCTGCATATTTGGCAATACACTCACTGCAGAGAGAAGGCAATTGTTTCTAAATAGAGGGGGGGGAAAAAATTGCCAGGAGATGTGAGAGGGGGACAGGGGCTTTTGAAGTAGCTAATCAGGACAAGAAATTTCCTTGGAGGTAAAAGAGTAGGAGTTCAGTGTTCACCCTGAAACAATAATGGTCATGTCTCTGGAACAGGAAGGGTTTTCTCACTTTGCTCATGTTTCATACTCAGTGGGCATTACGGCAGGCATTTGTTCCCAGTTTCTCACGCTGCCACTCAGGATGGTGGTTGGCATTTGCAGTCCAAGTTTAGGGCTCTCTGGCAAAGGGAAATTGTTGAGAAACTTCAGAGAGCCAGTAGAGGTTGGCCAAAGTGGTCAGGGCTGATTGGGATAGCAAGGGACCTGATGGTGCGGTGCAGATTTAATTGCAGCCTTCAGCTTCCTAATGAGTTGTAGAAAAGATGAAGTCTGGCTCTTCATGGAGGTGCTCAGTGGAAGAGTAAAAGTTTGTGATCCCAAGTTTGGGGACAACACACTGCCTCCTAGGCAGCAGGGGAAGACATTTCCTAATGAGATGGTGAAACAGCCAAGCAGGTGCCCAGAGAGACCTTGGAGTCTCTGTCTCAGAAGATGTCCAAGCCTTCACTGGGCAAAGCCCCAAGCAGCCTGCTCCAACTTCGAAATTAACTCTGCAGGAAACAGGAGGTTGGCCTTGAGACCTCCAGAGGCCCCTCCCAAGCTACTGTTTTGTAATTCTAAGTTAAGAGATGCAGTGCTTTTTCCAATTTTGAGGTAAGGCCAGAGATGGATTACTAGAATTATACAAGCCAGTCAATACAGTTCAGTGTAGAAACTATCCCCACAAAATACAATATATATTCCCGTTTGTGAAGTGCTGTGAAGCTTTGCTCTGAAATTGCTGGAGGCTGGTCTTACCTTTACTTTTTGAGTACCATGAACTTGGAAATGTGCTGTGTAATTATAAGCACTGGCCTTTGTTTCTGTGCCACAGGGTTCATTAGGCCTCCCTGAGGTTTACTTGGTGAAACCTCTTGAGTGTTTTACTGCCCTTGGCATTTTAGGACATTTATTAATTGATGCAGAATGAAAAGGAGATGCTTTACAATGCCTTTCCTTCTGCTGGTTTGAGAGAGTTACATTTCTGTTATCACCTGGCCAAGATTTTCTTGGCATTTCTTCATATTATGTCTGGAGAGGTCATTTCCTGTCTCTATGCAAGAAAAAATAAGAAATGTCCCTGACCAGGCCCTTGGTGCCCCAGAGGGTTCAGCATTTTCTTCAATGAACAGTTAAAAAGGAGTGAAAGTAGAGGTTGGCATTAGTGGAATTATGTGGCTTTGTTTTACATTAAATGAATTTTCCGCTTACTCTTAACTCCTGTGAATAAAAGGAAGTCGTAATGTTTCTGGAGGGCCATGATATATGATCTTGTTTTCTTTCTTATTCTGAAGGCCTGTAAACAAGGCCAACAACAAATGAGGATCCCTGTTGTTAATAGCTGTTAAATGTGACTTTGATTGTATACAGTGCAAAATGCCTCCCTACTCATATGTGGTTTGATTTCCTGTTAGGCTTGTGGAAGACTGGAAATATTTGTCCGCCTTCATTAAGTCATGCTACATATCTAATTAAGTGTACTGTTTGTCTTTATGGTTCAGGCATATATTCCATTGATTTAATTGGGCTTAACTGAACACGAAGATTTTAACTGAGGGATAAGAAAATGGCTGCTCAGCCTGTGACAGAAATGCCTAAAAAACAGCCTGAAAAGAGGCTTAAAATAGACCAGTGTGTTTTATTTTGTGTTTGTGTAAGTTATGGCATGTGCAGTTTTTTAATACATTTCTTTTGTAACGTAGTAGTTGTGATCAAAACTAATATTCTGTTAGATACAGCTTTGGTTTTAATCCACAGTAAATCTTCAGAAGACCATCGTATACATGACACCACGTAATTCCTGTTGAGGGTAAACACTCTTAAAGAATGACTGTTGCATATGGGATAACACTCAAAAGGTGTTGTGGTTATGTTCTTAAGGCTGTGCAAACTCAAATTCAAGAAGTTGCAGAATTCCAAAATTAAGGTGGTCCGTGAAATCATAGTTTAAGCCCTTTGGGTACATGCTTTGAAGACTGTATCTATAACAAAACCCTTAAGTTATGCTATCCCGTAATATTTTTCCCATGTGACTCCTTTGATCAGGTTGGATGAGATGCAAGGATTATGTAGCAAGAGACTCTTGGAGGTTTTTCTTCATTTGTTGTCATTGAGGAAGCCTTACCTTGAATGGATCTAGGGATTTGGGAGAACAGAGATATTAATGGGGAAGATCTTAAAACATGGCAAAAGACAGTCCCTAATTCAAACCCTAAGCTCTGAGACTTTTCAGATTCCTACTGCAAAAATAACAGAAATCCTGCAAGAAAAAGAAAAAAGTCTATTGTTTATTTAACTCAAGGGAGGGAGAAAATTTCTCTTTAAGATTTAACCAAAGACTTCAGCTGAAATTTTCTAATCTAATTCAACCTGAGGCAGGCACATGCATGGATAATTTAAGTCCAGAGCATTCAGTGGGTAAAATCATACACAATTGAAAGCAGGAAACCAAGCAGTGCTGGCTGGAATGGGTGCAAGAACAAAGCAAGGGATGTACAAAACCCCACGGTTTGTAACGCCAGCTTATTTTCAAGGATTCTGGCTGAAGCAGTGCAAAATGAACTCTTTACTACAGGGAGCAGCCTTAAACAGGATTTTTAAGACGTGGTTCTGGAATGTAGGGAAGTCAGTTGCAACTTCCATTGGTCTTTTCCTTACTGGATGAATTAATCATAGAACTAATGGCTAAAGTGACTCTTCCCCTGGCTTTGCCCTTTTGAGGTAAAAGCCCTCAACATTTTTGAAAAGAGGTGGTGTGTGTGCCAGTTCATGTCTACAAGAAATCTGATGAGCCCAGCTTTTCAAAAGTAGGAGTTTATGTCTTTGCAGTGCCGAAGTCAGATGCCTGAATTCCAGAGAAAGGCAAGGGATGCTCCTTCTTGCTCAGGTTTTAACGGGCTCAGGCAGTTGCTGTCCCGCCGGCTACTGGTGACAACATCCCAGGTATCTGCTTCCACCCATACATTAAGTCAGGGCATTGGCTGGCAACCTTTCAGAGGCTCAGGAAGGAATAAAAAGCATTTACAAGTACAGCACTGCCAACAGAAACCCAGCAGGAGCCAAGACACGGAGTGGCAGGGATCCTCACTCACACAACGTGGGAAACCAGTGGGAGCGGTGGGACATGGGCTGCCTTTGGGGCCATGGCTCGTGCTCCCAGCACATCTCCTCCTCCCAGATGGAAACCAGAAACTGCATCCCTCATGGCAAGCTGTGCTGCTTATCCATTCCTTCCCCTAAGGAAGATGCATGGTGGCTTCTTACTTCTCTGTAAGACAAAAACCCAGCTGATAGCATTGATGATGAATATTAAAATTCAAGCCCTGCTCCTCCTCTGTATATTGGTTTGTGCTGGCATAAAAACCCCAGAGGGACGGCCCAACCCTGGAATTCCCCCACAGGTCTTGATTGCTTTTTTGCTGTTAGGTTTAACATGGTCTCTTTGTAGATTTCTGAATCCTCAGGGACTTCTGAAAAGACTCACGATTTCAAAATAATTTCCTATTTTTAGCAAATTTACCCAAATTACCCTATTTACCATTCCAGCTTTACCTGGCTGTAGAATAGCAGTGATGTGGGATACTGAGAGAGTTCAGTGATGCTGAGACACACTGTGTGGAGACTCTTTAGTACGTTAAAGTACAGCATCAATATTTCAATAGTATTTTGCAAATGCACTGCATGACTAATGTGCTGTGTGTTTTCTTGCTCCTTTGATTTTTCGCAGTTTGTCATCTGTGGCATAAAGAATAAATCATAGGTGCAGAAGTGTGCAGGTTCTGAATTTCCTGGCCATTGTATTTCATTCTGTTGTTGTTTTTTAACTCTAGCCAAGGACTTGAGGGCTTGCCTAATGAAAACCAGCACTAGGCATTGCATGAGGTACCCAAAATTACTGAACTTGAAAAACTGAGTCTGAAAACCTGGGGCCAGTTTTCACAAGCATTTGGAACAGTTAGGTCATTTTTCCATCTCTGAAGTTATTGTATTAGATCATATGCAGCTGAGTCCTTACAGTAAAAAGGTTTCAGTAGAGGCTGCATTTTACTGAATATTATGTACAAAACACTATGAGCAGAATATACTGATGGATGTGTATATATATATATATGTATATTTTAATTTTTTTTAAGTACATGCTATGTATGTAATGTGGTTTTAACAGACTAATAAAATTTACTACAAATTAATGTAAACACATCCTTTAAAGTGCAAGATTTCACTCCCAGTAAAATGAAAATGTAGTATTGCAAGCATCTTTCATGCTATGCCTTTGGTAATTGCCCCAAGTGTGAAGTTTTAAAATTTAGAAGGAGACAGAGGTTGATATTGGCAGTAGACAAACAATAGAGAATACATTTTTTTAAATGAGAAAGTTGAGGTAGAGCATATGAGGTGGAGAGGGGCAGGAAAAACAGCTTCAGTACAAGGGGATTTCTAGGAAGTTTCTGTGCTAGTGTTGTCATGGGATGTGGATGGGCAAAGGATTTTGTAACTTTGAGGAAAGCCGTAAAATTAAAATACGAATTAAGACGTAGCTCAGCTGAGTAGCTAAGATTGTATTAAAAACCTGCATTTAATAATCATGTATAGTTTATTAGTAAATAACATTTTCATTGCATTCCTAAATCCCCTCATAATATGCTTGTGGAAGCTGGGACCATTAGGATTTGGTGTTGCATAAGGCAGTACAAGGATGCAGCAGCCTCTCTGTGCCCTTTCAGTGCTGAAGCCTGTAAGTCTTCCTGGTATTCTGATTTCTATGGTAACAGCAGGAAGATAAACGTAATAAAATAAGCTGAATAATTAAAAACACCTTTTTTTTTTTCCTTTTTTAACCTCATATACCTCAGGGCTTGGGGGAGATAATTAGTTAGATCATCTGTGAATGGTGATAAAGCCAATGAGTGACTTCTCTTATTGTTTAAATGATTGCTTTTTCACTTTTACGTTTTGCAGGATGATGGCTGTTAGCCCTTTTGTCTTCTCTTGCAATCTGTTAATCCTGTAGTTTCTAAATTTCGGTATATTTTTGTAATCTCTTTTATCTGGCAGTCTCCAAATCCCTCATTTTTAATTATTATTGCCACAATGAGAGTTGGTAGCAGTTGTCAGTGTTCATTCTTTGCTGATAAATTGTGTGTGCGATTGCTGATCTTGTTAAAAGGTCAGCAAGCGCTCCTTGGTGTTCCTCCCTGCATGGTTTTTGCTTGCATGTATTATTGTGGTGAGGAACACTGCATTCATGCAAAGTGCAAGTGCAGTGGGAAGCGAAGATCTTCATCAGTAATTTTTTTATATACATTATTATTACTGTTTCCTTTTTCATAAAGTGCGGCTCAGTTCCCATCCAGAGAAGTACATAAAGGGATTTTGCTCCATACCCACCCCACAGCAGTGCAGACAGAAAATGAAATTTTGGAAAACTGCTGTCACACCTGTACATAATAGATGTAACGTGCTTCAGGCTAGATTTTTCAAGTCTTTATTTTGGGCTTATTTTCTTTGTGAACAGGTCACTGGTTGGGCAAAGCAACAGATTTGGTTTCTTTGCATAAATTTCTAAAGGCTCTGCCTTTAAATGCCTCTGTCTCTAAACGATTCTTAAATTTCTGTAGTGTTTTGGTTCAAACTGGCATGCTGTAAAGGAAAACAGGAGATGCAGTAGTTTTAAGAAGATCTGTAAGAATGGGGAAATGTCAGAAACTGTCCCTCTAGCACAGTTTGTCATCCTTTAAATTGGCCACAGAAAGTTTAAGATCAGGACAAGGAGCTTCTTCATTTGCCCATTCTAGCAATGATTTAGGTACTTTCTGAATGTGAGATTGTATTCGGACAGTTGTGCTTAATAACCTTTCTGCATCTTTCTCTGTGAATTTGCCTACTGCCTCTTTGAATACATTTATAATCTTGATGTCTAAAATGTTCTGTGGCAGTTGCTTCTGCAATTTAATTATGTGTATTTGTTTGTTGGAGATGTTTCTAAAGCAGGTGGTTGATAATTTAATGGAGTGCCACTTCATTCCTGTGTTTGCAGTAATAGTGGATATAATCCTTCTCATCCCATGCATGCCATTTATCACTTAGATCTCCATCAAGTCCTGCTGTTTCTTCTGTGAGCTGAAGAATCAGTGAGTCAATTTGACCTCCCCTTGTATATCAGTTGTCTGCTATCCCTGGCCATCCTCAGCTCCTCCCCTCATATGTTGTATTAATTTTGGGAGGAGACCAGACTGACACGCTGGGTTCAGAGCACAGTGGATGCAGCAGCAAATCTACAATTTCCGTCTTGCTCTCGATTCTTCTCTCACATCTTTGCTTTTTTTGATGAACACTGAGTAAGCATTTTCAAAAGGCAGAAGCCAAAAAAACCTGTCCCAAGTTATACCTAGGACTCTTTATTGTGTGATGTTTGTTAATCTAGTTATTTTGTGTGTATGATGCGAGGTGATTATACTATCTGCATTGTCCAATTAGTGATTTTCATCTTCCATTTTGTCAGCCAGCCACACAGACTTGCAGGATTTTTCAGCAGTCTTTCACAGGCAGCTCTTGATTTCATCATCTGGAGTCATCAGCGAGCTCTGTCACCTCCAGAGGTCTGATTTTTCTCACCTGATAGATGAGCACAGTTCTCAGCCCAGGCCCCAGCGTGGAGCTCCTTGAGACTTCCCTGGTAACCTGCATTGCTTGTGAAAGATGTCCATTTGTTATTACCCTTGGTCTCCTATTTTTAAGCTGCTAATAATCCATGAAGAGACGACCTCCTTATCCCTAAGGTCTCTTTAAGAGCTTTCAGGAGATCTTTTTAATAGCTTTAAAATCCAACCCTGCCGTGATTGCATCCTCCCATACCTCCTGATGCAAGGCACTGTGCAGGTCCTAGACCAGTAATTACCCACACTGGCACGCTGACAGAATTTGTTAGAGCCCATACCCAAGCTGCATGCCCCAGTTTCCTTTGTGTGGAAACCAGGGCAGGGGAGAGGAGGAGGAGAGGGTTGGTGTTCGCTTAGGTCTCACCCCATATGGCTGTGGGATGCAGCTAGACCTGGCATGTGCAAAGCATTTCCGTCGTGCAGACGTCGCCTGCATCCACCAGAACGTCCTCGTGCTATCATCAGAGTGCCCTCACAGATTCGTGAGACGTGACCTCTCTCTGCCAAAGTTGTGCTGACTTTCTTCCCTTACAGCATGTTTATTTATCAATTCATGCTCCTCTTTCAATGGTTTTGCTCAATATAGAACTGGAGCTTACTAGCCTCTGGTCTCTCGAGTGCTCCCTTCCCACTCTCAGACCCATTTTAAGAAATCAGTCACGTTTGTCGCCTTCCACGACTTTTATAAGGGCAATTTAAGCAATAAGCTGCACAGCACAGTTAGTAGTTCAGCAATTCCGTATTTAAGTTGCTTTACAGCTCATGGATGGATGCCATCTGGTCTTGGTGATTTATTACTATTCATTTTACTGTATTTTTTTTTTTCCCTTCTAAACCATCTTCTACTTGCACTTGAATCTGAAACTATTTCTTACACTTGCTTACTGAACAGGGAGAGTGGTGCAGAGCCTTACTGGGCTCCTCTACAGAGAGCACTGATGCAAAGATTTTATTTAACTTTTCTGATCTTTCTCAAACGCTTCATTTTCATCTTGCTCATCAGTTAGCCCAGTGGATGTTCTGGCAGGTTTCCAGCTTGTGATGCGTTCAAAAGGATTTGACTGTTAGTTTTTACTACTTTAATATAAAGACTTGCCCCATGACTTCACATTTAGCATAGACCATAATTATGCTCTCCTGGTGTTGTCTCAGCATGACTTTGGGACATCCACAAGCATTTTGGGAGGGTTTTTTCCTCACTTCTCTCAAGCTCTTAGAATAGAGGTTTGTTCCTTGCAAGTGTCTGAATGGTGGTGCTGCTTTAATCTTCCTGCATATCGATGAGCTCTTTGCTGGCATCTCCAAACACCTTTCACATGCACAGTGCTTTCTTCTGCTATTTCCTCTGTAGAGTTAAATATGAGCGAAAGAAAAATTAGGAAGTCGTTTTTCTAAACTGGCATGAGAGGAAGGCGTGTCTCAGTTGACTTCCAGAAAATGCCAGGCTTTGCGTGACAGCACGAGCAGTCTTAATTTTTGAGGCATTGTTGGCATAAAAGAAGAATTGCTGCTGCATGTGGAATATAGCAGTAATTTTGTTGATGAACCACTGCAAGTGACAATGAACCCTGGCAGAACGGATGTATAAAACAATACGTAATGGGCACCTTTTCTGACTCTTGGTACCTTCCTCTGATAACTTTGAAATGGGGTATTTATTGTCATGTGTACATTCTCATCACTTATTATTGAATGTGTTATTGAAAAAGCATTTTGGTAAAGGCATAATTATGTATTTTCTCATTTAAACTGTGATTTGTCTCTTTTGAAATGCAAATGCAAACCAAAAGAGTATTTGGTATCAGCATTCTGCTAAGTGCATAATTAACTGTTAATACCAGCATATATTTGGGGTTTTTTGCTATTGATGTGCTTGGGATTTTAGGGTTACATAACTGGGTGATTATTAAGTTGGATTTTATCACAAGTTCTCTGTTAGCAATTGAGAGCTGAAACTCTCCTTTGGCAATCATTATCCATGGGCTGTTGCCAATTCCTTTGTTGATAGGCATAGAACAGGAGGACACTTGGCTGGAACTTTTAAAGCAGCTCTAAATTTCTTAGTATCACTTATCTGAGATGGTATTCTCTAGGGTCACCATGACGATTTTCTTGTGAGAAAAATAATTTTGAGACTTGACTTCTGTAAGTTCAGTTTAAAATTGCCGAGTTGAATTTAAAAATTGCCAGTTGCCTGGATGGCTAAAGGCCACAAAATACCAGCTTAATGTCTGTAGATCTGTTTTACTGTGAAATTCACTTCCTTGTCTGATTATCAGTGTTCACCACTGGTGGTCCTGAGTCCAGTCCCTGTTTTGTCCTGGGTTTGGCAGTGCCCAAATTGGCCATTGGTGCAAGGTAGCAGGTATTTTTGCTTTGAAGGAGATGACTCTAAAGCTTTGCTTTAGGAGTTGAAGGCAAAGTGTTGTAGGGAGTATATTTTGTCTCTTTCTGCTGTGGCTTGCAGAGTAAGCAGAGATCAGAAAGTGCTGAATAAAAAGTAAGTACTGAATGTAAAATCACAACTGAATTTTGCCTGAATCGTGCATGTATTTTGGCTTGGATTTTGATCAGTGTGTTAACTTAATGAGGCTGCTCCAGTACAGGTGACTTCACTGGCATTTTTACTGGCTTCAGGAGGGGACACAGGTGTCTGGGTGCAGTCCATCGAGGAGAGGGATGCTCAGTGCTTCCTGTCCCCTGTGCATGAAAGAATTGGTTCAGGTAGTGTCATTCTGTCACCACTGTTGGAGCTGTTGGAGTAGAATAGTCCCTCAGAGACAGTTAATTGTTGTGACAATAATATGTTTATTTTTTTCTTTCCCCAAGAACCTCAAAACTTTTTTCCAGTCAAGAAAGCCCTCCTAAGGCAGGTGAGATAATTCAGGCCAAGGGCTTTTCTGATTAGATGGTTTGAGCCACTCAGCAAGAGCTTCTGTAATCCCACGTCCTGGTCTTTTTCCCTCTTTATCCACAGCATCTCTGCCTTGCCCTCAAGGTGATGTTTTTACTCCTCTCTCTGTCAAGTTCAAACTGCCTTCTTTTGGCATGAAGGAAAGCATGCCTTGTTTTCGGAGGCTTCCAAACAGGTTTTGACTTTCAGGCCTTTGGCAGGTTTTCTTGTTGGGCTGCCTTTGTTTGATTGGTAGTTTGGTTTGGTTGTGCTACAGTGTAAAGTGCTTTCTGAAGGTCCCTGAAATCAATTAATTGGTGGGCAGTCTTCAAATGGACACAGGTTTTAGTCTAGCAAGGGAAAGGCTTTTTGTTGTAAAACTGGAAATGGTTCTTAGAGTGGTAAAAAGTGTGAAATCAGAAGACACAAAAACTATCTTTGACATCAGAGTTTTGCTACAAATCTTTCTTGGTCTTTTCCTACATCTTTTCTGGGCTGCAGAGGCCTAGAGACTAAGGTGCATTTTTGTTCCTCTGAGGTGCTATGAAATGGGATGCCTTGGCCAGTTTTTCCTTGAGATTATCAGCAAGTCACTTAAGTCCTGATGAAACCTCAACACACCCACCACAGATTTCCCTTTCTTCATTTCCTTGTCTAATGTAGGAGGATGCCTTGTGCTGCAGCTTTGAACAGTACCCATGAGAAAGTAAATAAAACGTGGTATCAGGTTTGGTTTGGGGCTGAGTTTCGCCTGTCAGTGAATATTTCTTGCTGCGTGGGTTCCTCTTTTTGGTTATGGTCAGTTGAGTTGCAGTTTCCATCCTCAGCGAGGAGATTTACGATACTGGGCTTCATGATGACTTCACAAATGATGAGTTACTTATTCATAACAAGCTGTTTCTGTTCAGTGTGCCTGTAGTTTCACAGGTTTTGATGTGGCTGCTTGGTTTCTGTGGAGAACACAAAAGGGTATTTATTAAGAGATATATGACTGGTTTGGTATTTGGGATGCTTTGTCTTAAATGGTTTCCTCAAACCATCCCTGCTCTCCTGGGGTGACTGGTCAAATCCCATGCGTCTGTTGTAGCTGGGTGATGTGGGTCATCAGTTCTGTCTGCTGCAGTTCATTTAGAGAATCCCAGTGGCAGGAGCAAAACCTCTCCTCCCACCAAGGCAGTGGAAGTGCCAGGCTTTCCCAGCGGAAGTGGGAAAAGGAGGTGACTCCTCCCAATGCAAAGGAGGAAAATGCAGTGGCTGTTCATTTCCAGTGGGGATATGATGGGCAAATCAGTGACCAGTGGCCAAAGAGGCTGTGCAGGAGCAGATGGGAATTGGGCAGAGCAGTGAGAATGGGCTGGTGGCAGCAGTGGGAATGTCTGGATGCCTTGCCTGTCCACAGGGCTGCAGGAAAGGTCAGACAGAATGTGAGCCAGGCATTACATTAAGCCTGTAAGGAGACACTTGGGGAACTTAAGATGGATTAACTTAAGGTGTAAAGTTTAAAGGGTATTATTATGAAGGAGGATTAAGCTAAACTGAGCTAATGACACCACTTTTGAATGCGTATCCAAACAGCGGATTCAGAGCTTTGGCTCCACGCCTTTTATTACTTAAATGTACTTACCCTATTAAATGTCCCCATAAAGATGCATGCCCTTATATTCCAGATCTTCATATCCTCCGTTTGCCATGTGGAGAGGTTCAGATGCTGTATCAGAGCTGGGGCTGGGTTTGGTTGGTTGGGATTTGCCTTTTTTTTAATCCCTCCTTTTTTTTTTAAACATAAAAGTTTGTTTTAATTTTTCATCATGATGGTAAAGGCATTTGCAATGACTTGATGGCATTTAGTGTTAGCTGATGTGTTTGGTAAGGAAAAAATAACTTTGTTCATGTTATGCTGACATGCCTTAATTTCTCTGTGCCTCTTCTCTTTTATCATATTTCTATTGCTTTGTTTTGCTGTTGTTCTCAAGGTATTGGATATCTGTGATGTCAGCATCTGAATTTTTCAAAAGCTCTGTACCCTCTTATTCTACACAGTGTGGGTTGAAAACCAAAGTTGAATACTCCCACAAAATGCTTATCTTTCATTAAACAGAGTCATGAATTAACTAACATAGTTTTTAGTTAGTAATATTTTGTAAGTAATAAATCAACTTAATTGATTTTTCAGGTGGCAATCTGATTTGAAATAACGAGTTTGCTGTATGTTAAACCACTTAGTAGCTCATTCTATATATAATTTTATCTCACTACAAACAATGCCATCAGGTTTTCCTAGAGGGTAAGCTAGAGATCAATATTTGTAAGCAGATAAAATAATGAATATTTAAAAGACAAAAGAAATTACTAACCAAAAAACCCTGACTATAACTGAAGTTACTCTATTTAGGCGGTCATATATATTAACAAAACAAGTACAAAGAAAAACAAAAGGCAGAAAAATTTGGACGTCAGAAAAAGTGCAATGCAACGTAAAAAATCAAGTTTTTATGTCAGAATACTCCTATGTTAACTCACACGGAGTGTTTTACCACAAAAAAAAAACAAGCACCAAAAAAGCATAAGAAACCTGAGACAAAACCTCATAATGTTTTATTTTATTTATTTATTTGCTGTGTGACTTGTATTATTTGATGAAAAATCTGTCACTTCTCTCCGTAGAGGTCAAACGCAGGCAGGGATGGTGGCGGTGGCTTTATATTCTGAGGCTGGAGAAAGAAGCCTTGGTGTCCTGCAAAAGTATGATGGATGTCATAGGCTGCTCTTACTTTGAGTGCTGCTGTCTCTGGCAGTCTGAGATATACTTTAACATGTAATTTTTTAAAATACAAATGTCCTTTATTAATCATTTGCCTTTTGACTTCAGTGTGTATCCCTCAGAGCCTCCTGGTAGTGGTCCATGATGCATAATAAAAACAAATACGTATGGCATTATTCTGACTATTAAATTTAATTTAAAAAAAGAAAAAAAAGAAGCTGGAAGTTCTTAGTCTCAAGAAAAGAGGGTGGAGCAGGGGAAAAGTGCAGAGCCCATCTAACAATGGGGAGTCAGCTTTATTAGTATTAAGGAGGAAAATAAAATTGCTCTGGCAGTAGTGAAATAAAACACCAGGAAGATTATGTCAGTCTTTGTTTGCACACAGTATGATTCTTCTCTTTCACCAGCCAATTTGTATATTTGAAAAAGCAGTTGCTTGGTTAAAATAATGAGCTGAACTTCATCCAATTCCCTCCAATTCCCCAATTATGCGAAAAAATGTTAGAAGAAATACAGACAATTGGTTTTCAGCAAGTAAAAAAAGAAAAGTAGTGGTCACTGAACAATTATAAGGACCTTGTCTATTTACCTGCATACACACACACACACACACACACACACACACATACACATACATCACAGTTTCTGCAGAGACAGGCAATTCTCAATGACTGTTTGCTGTAGCTGTTGTGGTTTGGGGCAGCAGCTTCGGAAGTTCAGCAAAATTCTAACTAATTCTGCCTGAGACTCAGGCAGGATAGCTTAGCCTAAGATTACCTCAGAGAAGAGAGAGAAGGTCTGAAGTTAAATTTATGAAAGTATGTTTAAAGAAAAAAAGTTATCTGGATGCAAGCCATGTATCCTAATTATTTTACAATTTAACAGGCAGAAGTCTGTGTTAATGAATGAGTTCCTTGTTTCATATACTCCTTTATTCTAGATTATTTTAGATTACTATTTTGGGAAAAAAACCACATGCTTTTTGGATATTTCAGTGTTTGAACAGGAGATGTCAACTGATGGGAGAGGGTATCATGTAGAGCATGCATTCAGTTGGGTGTAGGTTCCCCTGTTGCACCAGCTCTGACCCCTTCAGCAGGCACATTTCCATCAGCCAGGGCAGAGCTGAACAAACACTGACAATTCAAATCAGTTTTAAAATATTTTTGCCACTTTGTTAACACCATCAGTGTATAAAACTCAAATTACGTTTGTAGCTGTTCCTTTCCCGTGGTCTGCCGGCCAGTGAGGTGAACTCAGCCATCCATTGCAGGGGGTGTAGGAGCAGGGCGATGCCCAGGGGATCCCCCTGCAGGTTGTGCTCTCCCGTATTTATCCCGTGGATGTTGTTCCCCCGTCTCTGCAGGGAGCGGATGCGCCAGTCGGCGATGTTCGAGCTGTGCCAGGGCATGCACCAGATCAGCCTGCAGTTCGTCCGCCTGCAGCTCAGCTTTGAGGAGTACACTATAATGAAAGTGCTGCTGCTCTTAAGCACAGGTAAGTTGGGTCTGTGGTTATGTAGGAATGCTCGAAAATACTCTAGTTCACAAAGAGATGCAGTGATTTTAACCGTCGTGACAGAGGAGCCAAACTGTTTCCAGCGGGGCCGCAGCAGTAAGCCTGGGGTTTATCTGCAGTTAGCACGGGAAGTGTCTTTGCAATTTGAGTGTGACGTGTGTACTGGAGGGACAGGAGTGGCCAGGCATGGGAATTTGGTCTCCCTTTCCATAGGGGAACCACATCAACAGACATGCCAGGAAAGTGCCACAGCTGTGGGGGATTGAGGAAAAATCCCTGCTCGACATTCAAAGCCACCAGGGTTTGGCTGACTTAATATGACCTTCAGGATCAAAGGCTGTGCATTGCCTGTACTGCAGAGCAGGTGACTTTGTAATGCCAAGTGACTTGAGAATGGAAAGCCCTTTTACAGGCTTCTGAAAGTTTAATAAATGACAGTGTGTGCTTCGTTTTTCTCTTGAGCATCATGCTTTGAGTTTTAAGAAACAAAATTACATCTTGGTGCTTGTTACAGCACTGTGTAGTAATTAGCAGGTCTCTTGATCTTATCTTACTGAAAATATTGAAAACCTCCTGTCCCAGTGCAATTGTATAAATACACAGGCAGTTTAGTTTGTACATTATTTTTCCATCAGTAAACCTGTACACAAACATTATTCTGGGGAACCCTGCTCCTTTTTGTGGGGAACAACTTGGTGACATCATGAGAAGTCAGCTCTGTGGTTAAAGCACCTGCCTTTGAGGGGGGATGTGAGGTTGCAGTTCCTGTCAGGGCTAGAGAGGTTTGGATCCTCTAACAGAAACCTCCTTGGGGCTCTTAAGTTTTTTGGGCTCAACTGTCTTCCTCCCTCCTTCCAATTGCAGCTGTTCCAGCTTGCTGGGATGGGGAGAGACACCGCTCTTTGGGGAACCCATTGTGTCCTGGCCTGCGGAGTCTGACCCCAGGTCCCACTCCACCAAGGGCTGGAGATGGTCAGCCAGCGAACAGTGGGGAGGGGATGTGCTCCAGGCTTGCCCTCAGGGGTAAATGGGCTTTTTTTGAAGGTTGTCACTCCTGGTGTTTCCAGAAGCAACTTGATATGGATGTGCTCAGGGAGGGTTTGGTTCCCAAAATGTTCTTGAGAGAGTGTCTGGATTGGAGGTCTGCCTCTGCAGCATTTTAATCTGCCCTAAAGGGGAAGAATCTTTAGAAAAAGAACCTGAAGGCATTCTAAAAACACAGCAAAATGTCTTTAAGCCAGGTATTTATGATTCTATCCTCTTGAGAGTGTAAACTAATGAGTTATTGCAAGAATCTGTTAGGTGAGATCAGTCTGGCCAATTAACTTCAGACAGCTGGGTCTCTTTGAAACACACACCATGGTCACTAGAAAACCTGCTAAAAATTGTTTTGGGAGAATCAGGCCATTTACATTAGAGAGAGAAAAAGGAGAGCAAAATGGAAATGAAGGTGGTGATAAAACCCAAAGAGTGTCAAGTGAAGGGCAGCAAACCTGGTTTTGAGTGATTGCACCTTGGTACAGTCTTATGACAGAAAACACCAGGTTTGTTTTCATTTAAATTCTTTTATTGAATCATGTGATGAGCAGAGTACAAGTTATTCTGAAACTTTCATGGAGACCACATCAAGGAAGTTTCACTCCATTTACATGTGGAAGAAACCACATATTACGACTCAGTTGTTTTCTTGCTTTCCACAGACCATAGATTTTGGGAGCTTGCCAACAGTATTGCTGCATTTAATAAGTAAAATCAGAAACACTGGGCAAACCTCCAGAATTTCATGTTTTGCTTGAGTTCTCTTTATTTATGGTCTTTCTTTCTTCCTTAATAATCTGGCTGGGGTGATAGTATAATAATTTTCAGACAGAACAGTAAAATACATAGTAGTAGACAAAGAAAGAGTGACTCTAACAGTCTGTAAGCAGTATGTAGGAATACAGGCCTGTAAATACTAAAGGAATTGTAAAGCCTGTGCATTTTGTCTGAAGGCCACAGCATGCTCTGATGGCTTTACTTATCTTGATTGGTACCTTTGTGCTCATTCACCTTTAACTGAATTTGTAGATTTGTTCCAGACAGTTTCTTTTATCTGTCAGCTGACTGAGAGAGTTTGCATCTAGAATTTGAAAATTAAATTAACATATGATATTTGTTATGATTGTGTAATATAAATATATAATATTTACCAAGCAGCAGGCAGGTTGGTGTGTCCCCTCCTAGGCTTTTTCTAAAGATTCTTCCTTATGCCCCCTTCCAGCATTTGGTGGCCTCAGGTCCTTGCTGCTCCTATGGTGGTACAGCTCCTCCTTGTTTCCCACTGCTAAATTGCTCTGGTAGATACTGATGCTTTTTCTTAAAGCTTCTACTCTGGAGCCATTTGGGGCAGTTGTTGCATGCTTATGATGTGATTTCAGTGGGATAGAGGGCAGTTGAGAGGATTTAGAAGAGAAGGGAATGGATGAGCAAAACAGTTTCTGTCAAGATGTTAAGTCAGGATAAGCTAAATTGGAAGATCACCTTTTTTTTCTTTCTCTTTTTAGTATTCTCATTTAGCTTACTCTGACATAGTTTTCTGGCTTGCTTAGGAAATAAACTCACTCCTGTACACTAGTACTTTATTTTCCTTCTGTGGACTATGACTAAGAGATACAGAGGAAAAAAACATTTGATGGTTAAGCAGTGTTCAACCAATTCAGATATTAAACCTCAGAATATTTTGAGTAATGTTATTAATAACCTCTTTGGAGTTTTCATAGGGATCTGGTCCTAATAAGCCATTCCTGTTTGGGGCAGAACCTGCAGTAGTGCAAGGGTATTTGCAGTCTGTAAAGAAACCAGGGTATTTGCTTTTGTAATCAGCAATGCTGATATCAGTCACAGTAAAAGGTGTAAGAAAACTCTACTTTTAGCCCATTTATAAAACAATAATTCCATGATCATGATTCCATCTCCCTCTGGCAGATGGAAACTTTAACAGGACACTAGAAACGCTTGCAACTGTCTGTCATGGTGAAGCACTGGGTCAGGATGTCTGTTTGGAAAACAGTCTTCTGTTCCATGCAGAATAATGGCTCTGTTTGTTCTGGATGCTATGCAGTTGCTTGCTAACATTCAAAGAAATTTTAGATCTTACTTGATGGCATAAAAATGTGTCACTTGGTCTAGCATTTCTGCAGATAACAGCTGTGATTCTGTACCTTCTTCTCCTCCGCCAAGTGCGGGGAATCATTCAAGAATGATAAATCACGTCTTCAACTTCTAACAAAATACCCTTGATCCATCTGCCTGGTTTTTATGTGGTTGGATTGTATTGAAAGCAGTTTGGACATGAGGTTAGCATGTGTCGTATTTCTGAGATGTTATCTTGTCCTCTGCCACAGCTTCTGCAATCACACATCTGGAGAGGACGCCTGAATCGCTTGAGAATCTGTGTGATGTTGTTGATCCCTCACCAATGTCTGTAAAATTATGGACTTTGCTTAAAGGTTTAATTCCTTCATCCGTTAATTGGTGTAACTGTTTAAGTGTGCACATCAAAAGAACAAGCAATGCAGTTAATACTAATTTAAGACTGTCTTTTCAATGACAGTTCCCAAGGATGGTCTCAAAAGCCAAGCTGCATTTGAAGAAATGAGGGCAAATTACATTAAAGAACTAAAGAAGATGGTAACTAAATGTCCAAGTAACTCTGGGCAAAGCTGGCAGAGATTCTACCAACTGACTAAACTTCTTGACTCCATGCATGATGTAAGTATAACTCCTCAGGGAGTGCAGAAAAGTTAAGCAAAAAATCTCTCCATTAAGGTAAACAAATAGTCTTTATTTGTGTTAACTGAGAGGGAGACAAAAAAATATTCTTTTTAAAGGGACATCTGAGAGAAGTTGTTAGATGAATTTAAGGACAAGTAAAATAAGAAAGTAGAAGTCATTAAGGGTAAAGGTGCAGACTTAGTGTGTTACACATCCAACAAGCCCGATGTGCTAATAAACATGGAATTAATTTGGTGATCTTTTACAGCTGGGTTTGTAATAATGACTTTAAAAGATGTATTGAGACCTTGGAGCCATCCTGGGTGTTTGAAGCTTTATTTGAGCTTTTCAAGTAGAAGATTCCATGTTGGGTTATTTCTGCCACCCTGCCTTATTCCAGCACGAGGTGTTTTACATGTGTCAGGTGTGAGACGTGACGAATGACACAGGAAACTAAAAGTTTGGTCTCAAAGCACCCGGGCTGTTGATGCCTCTGCCCAGAGGGACAGAGTGGTTGTGGTAGGGGTGGTAGATTCCTGAAGGGATGTCCATAGTGTTGAGCTGTGTAGCTGGGAGCGACCTGGTTCTAGCCAGTGTAATGGTAAGTGTAAAGATTTAGCTCTGCAGCAGCAGGGGTGTATCTCTGCTAACTTTCTGTGAGGGAGCCTGCAGTCCCCACAGCGGTAGCGAGTGACCCAGCTGTTAAGGTCTCCTCAAGATGAGGGTTTTCCTAGTGCCCCCTGAGAGTTCCCTGGGGACCAGCCCATTGCCTGGGCCAGCAAGGCTGGCACCCATCCTCTCTGAAGCTGTGCCACTACGCAGCAAGTGACAGGAGACTGCTGGGGACAGAGAGAGTGACCTTTAGTCATGTTTGGGTACAGGAGAGGAGGCCTCCAGGCACGCTCATCACCCTCCCAATAAAATCTGGCTAACTTCAGCAAAGGAAAAAACTGCCCTACTCCATCCTGGGTGGGCAGGGAAGGATCTTTGCTGCATGAAGAAGCTACAGCACTTGCTTTCAGAGCCTGCATATAAATGCACGTCTTTGTACTCGACTTAAATTTCATTTTGCAGAGACGGTACAGTACAGTGCACTTCAGGTCAAATTGGTATAGGAGCCTGAGGTCTGTTTACAGAATGTACATATGGAATTATTTTTCAAATATTGTTCTGTTGTTCATTAAAACATTGCAATCTTAGTGGGAGGCAGGGAGAGTATTATTAGTACTGCAGTAATAGCTCATTCTTCAGAGATCAGGTTTCACTTGCTCAGTGCCAGCAAAGGAAGTTGTAGTGTTTTAGTGGAAAGAAAAGGGATGGGTGATAAAATCATTTGCAAGAATTCACATCTGAACCTCGAGGCAGCATAACAAACCCCTGCATTTATGGAGTTTTCTAATCCTCTTCAGGATAGGCAGTGTCTGTGATTTGCTGCTGAAATGGGAGTGTTTGTGTGGTTAAGGTGACTGGATGACAGGCTCGCGCTTACTGAGAGCGCTCCCATGTCCTACAGACATTTTCCAAAACACGGCATTAACCATTGGGAGCTGAGCTAACCAGAGGAAGCAGGCTGCTCTTGCATTTTATTTAATTTTTAATTAAGCTATTTTTGCATTACTTTTGTTTTAATAGAGCACTTTCTTTCAAAGGACTTTTTAAAGAAAGTCCCATTGTCAGCAATCTCTGTTAGAAAGGCCGGTTGTCTCCACAACAGTGCTCCCTTTCAGAGATGATACTGGAGACTTGTTCAACAAGGGCACTTGTTTCTTTTTTCTCTTTAAAACTGGGGTGGGTTTTTTTGCATTTTGGTTTTTGAAACCCATCAGAATAAATTTAGATTGGTGATAATATTAATGAGAAGTGAGAATTAATATTCTCTCCCCTCTGCCTTTTAGTGCAGAATTTCTCCGTTCAGTCGATGTGAATGCAAATTTTCTGCTCGGTTTCTTAGTCTAGGAGGAACGCTTTTTCAGCTGTCACCTATGTATTTTTAACTTACTCCATTATAACTTTAGAGGATCAGAATATATTTGGTGCTGGGCAGTCTAACTGGAGCTGAGGCCCCACGTTTACATGCTGCTGTAGTCTCGGCATTGGCATTTGCAGTGCAAGCCTAAAGGGGCTGGTGCAGAATTTGTGCTTATTCAGCCCTCCTGCTGTATCCAGCTTGTCCATCTGAGCAGAGCAGCATCTCATCAGTCAGGGAATTCGCTTTACCTGAGTGTAGGGGCAAGCAATAAAAAAGCCCTGTTCCTTTGCACATCCAGACTTGCTTTCACCAACCTCATTTTTAAGTCATCTGTCTGAGGAATATATGAAATACAGTGCATGGAAATATCAAATTACAGTATGCTTGGCTTCTATAATATGAGGAAGGAAAAAAAATACCCAAACAAGATGGTTTTACATTGCTCAGTATGCTAAATCATTCATCCACACAGTGAACATATGTGCAGGTAGAAAAGTGCCGAGCTGAGGCAAAAAAGAAATTTTCAAGAAGGCCAGGCAGGCACTTAAGTATTTGAAAACATCAGCAACTTTATTTAATGATCCATAAAGCCTCAAAGCACCTGAAAAGTAAGAGATGGAAACCCATCCTGGGCAGACAAGATGAACAGGGTTTTGTGCATGTGCACACCTGTGCTCGGCCTCAGGAGCCTGCCTGCAGCCTGTCCTGTCGCCTCCATCGCTGGGCTGTGCACTAAACACTCTCTATTTGCTTGGTGCAGTGTGGAAGCCGTGGGTGCTGAGGCAGCAGAACGTGGGTTAATGCTGGGTTAGCAGTTAGACTCCATGATCTTAAAAGGTCTTTTCCAACCTTAATGATTCTATGATCCCATATTTCCTTCTTGTAGGGATTGTGTAGCTCACGTGCATCATTTCCTGAAGAGTCACAGTGTAGCAAGGACAGCCCCCCTCTCTTCCTAGAACCCAAAGGTTTTGGTCTTGTGCCCATGAATGGCCATGGGCATTTCAGGGAGAGATGCGCATGTAGCACTTGGATGGAGGTGAAGTGCCTGGGAAATGCCCTGAAGAACATTAGAAACAGATGTCCTGCACATGGTATCAAAAACCTCATTTGGATCCTCCTCGGCATCTCCTGTTGGCTTTGGCAGGAAGGGCTGGATCTTGCATGGCAGGCCTCGTTTCATATAGAGACTGTACTGTATGGTTAGGCAGTTTGCAGAACAAAAGCTGAATTTGGTTTCAATCTGGCTGATACTAAACAGGCTTTGAGTGAAGAGGGCTTTTGTTTCGATGCCATGACATTAAACCCTAATGTGAACCTTCCCCTTGTCTTGGCAAGGCAGCGCCCTGCGCTGTCATTTGCTTGTTGACATTTTCTGCCAAACAAAAATAAATTCTTTAAGGCTCATGCTGCTGAATAATTAATTTTTTATGGTTCCTGAAGGGAATACTTTATAGCTGAGGTGGATCTTTCCATAGGCCAAGAGCGCCAGGATTTCACTCGCTGAAAAAGCTGACAGTGGGAATAAGGGCATGGATCCTCTGGGGGCAGGGTTGCAAGGGATGCTGTGCTGGATGCAAATGTGCCTCCGCAGGTTCCTAATCCTGCAGATACGAAGCTGCAGATGAGCCCCTCAGCTGTCACCAACACCTTTGGGTACACTTACTTCTGCTACTGATCTGCCCAAGTTGTGTCCCACAGACAATGAGCAGTTTGGAGCCTCGTTTCAGTCCCAGTGCCTGAATTCTCAGGGCGAGCATTTTCTCTGTTTATTCAAAGGATATTCTCAGCCTCTACTCCCAGAGCAGCAGCGATGTGGGAGTGTGCTAGGTGTGTGTTGCAGCAGCTAATATGCATCTGTCAAGTGAGAAATTGATTCCCAGCTCCCTAATGTAGACAGAAGCTACTCTGAGAGTTGTCTTGCTCAGTTTGTGATGGTTGGATCTCTTTTCCTTCACATTAATAGGTGTTTATTGGGGAAGGGCAGAACCCTGCTACTATGGGAAGAAGACCAAAGGAGACTTGGCTCAAAATTTGTGCTGGCCAAGGGATGAGGATGCTTCATTGGTGTGTGATGCTGTAGGTGCATCCTCCAGGCACAGAACAGGAGTTCAGCTCAGGCTCTTCCATGGCACATCCCGGTGTCAGGTGCCATGGTTTGGCTGTGCACATGGTTAGGAAGGAAACCTGGAGCAATGAGTGCAGTTCCTCAGTCTGATAAATACACCTGCCCAGGCAGGCAGAACCTGGGTCCATGTTTGTTCTGCCAGATACTGTCAGTCCCTAATCCATATGGATTTTATTCACCTTTTACTCCTTACTAGCATGAGGCAAATACTGTGCATAGGTATAACCAGAGACTCCATCCCTTGGTCTTCCCTTGTTTTCCCTCTGTGGAAGGTTTTACTCTTGGGTTAGTGTTCAGGATTTCCTAGGCAGCTAGGAATTGGCCACTGTGGGTAACCAGAGGACATACAGACCTCTGAGAATCGGCCTGTGAGCCATCCCACAGGGAATAACTTTCTTCCTGAGCCCTCGGAGTAATAATTAATTTACATCATGGGATTTTCATAGGACTGGGAGCAAAAACTAATACAGTGGTAATGGAAAAATCAAGACCTGGTTAGCAGTGGTTTTCCTTAGCCTTACTGGTTGTTGGAGCAGGAGTTTTGTATCCACTGAATGAAGTGGAAAAAGCAGGAAGTGACAGTAGTCCCAAACTCACTGAGGGCTCTGCTGGGTGAGGAAAGAGCTGTGTGGGCAGAAGCCCATTCCTGAAAGGGACAGAGAGAGGTTTTGGAGTGTCTTTTTGTTTTAATGTAGGAGAACACTGAAGTTTCTGACAGTAATAGCTGTAGCTAATAATAGGAAGAAATTACACAGCATTGTGTTGTTACCCTACTGCTGTCTTAATTGCTGTCTCAGTAGGCTTAATCACAGAGATGCTCCTGATAGAGAAGTGACTGTGGGCTTTCATACCACACTCGGAGATTCTGAGAGAATTTGGAGAAAACGAAGCACAGAAATGTGCACCCTTGCAAATCCAACAGTTCTTACCATTTCTGGAAATGCAATGGCATGGTGAGATTTCCAAACTAAAATAAATCCTTTTTGCTGTAAAAATGGGGCAAGAGCTTGAAGGTCACTATAACTGTATTAACTTCAGGGACTTCATTAAAGGATTCATTTTTTTTAATTATGAAGAACAGTATGGGTGAAAAAGTCCATTTTATGGAAACCCCACCCTAATAACAGAAAATTACATTTGATTAATACTCCTATTTCTCAGAGGTGCTCAATACAGCATACAAATGCAAAAATTGATTAGGTGAAAATCTCGGAATTGCTAAGACTGCTGTAGCCTTGAAAATGTTTGAAGTGCAGCACATTGCAGGATAGTGATGAGAGAATTGGGAATTGTTTTAGTTGTGGCCTTAACTGCACTGCCAAGCTCTAACCCTTCAGAAGTGTGCTTCAGTAGCTGAAATAATTGAAATTGTAGAAGCAAAGATGTTCCTAGTCACCATTGCACTGCTTGTGGAAACAGTGGTGCTTTCCCTCTTACTGCTAAATTGGAGTTGTCTGTCAGATTGCTGGACTGGGGGAGGTGTCAGCTTTTCCAGTATAAACCACCAGAAGTGGAGGGTAGAAGCGGTCAGGTAAAATGTAGTCAGGAGTTCTCAGAGCACAGGGATTTTACAAGGTTTTAAAGAAGAACAAGGAGTATATTTGGTCTAGGAAATTCATAAGGCACATTCAGAGGTGTTAGATAGCTCATGTTACCTTGCTTGTCACCTACAGTGCCTCAGTCACTGCAAAGACAGAGCTTGTGTGTTCCAAGAGAAAACAAACTTTTTGACATCCTTACTGAAGAGGGAACTTCTCTTTTAAAGCAAAAGACCGTCTAAATTTTGTACCTGTTACTAATCAAAACTATATCAGACAATGTTGTTTGGGATGCAGAGGCATCGACTTAAATTTCAAAATTAGCATTGCCTGTGGGACCTGAGTTTTTCATCCTTTTAGTGCATCCTCATGCCAAGGCTGCTGGGCTGGCAGGGAGGAGGTACTTTTGAAAATGAGTGGGAACACACCTGCAGAAAAGAGCAGTGCTTATGGCTCAGCTCTTGGTCTCACAGCTTTATCTGTCCAACCTTAGCACAGTGTTTGCATTTTAGTACTCCTGAGCTGGCCTTCAATTCTGCCACATTTGTTCCTCTTTATTTTAAATTAATGCTTTCCCAGTCCCAAAAAGCCATGCAGCTTTTGAGGCTGGAGTTAAAAAGATCCTGACTGCAACCCAGTGTTCCTGTGACACATGGAGTCACATGTGTCACACACATGCTTCCCAGTCCTCCCATTTTCTTTATGTGGATGATTATTGTCAAGTATGTTAAAGCTGATGGCTTAAGAAAGAGGAACAAAAGTTTTAGCAGACTAAATAGGTATAGACAATACATTATCCTTAGGGCATCAAACCCAAGGATGACATGATAGGAGGGTTCTAGGGATTTTCTTTTAACCTGTTGTGCAAACTTAACCTTTCTCCTCTGTGGTGAGATTTGTAGTGTGCTCTGCTGTGATCATATCCTTGATCACAGTGTCCTGGTTTTCACTCACTGGACTGCTGACTTGTTTATTGAATAGAGTAGATTATTCCTCCTTCATTAGTGTTATTTTTCATTTCCCCTTGTCTGCATACTCACCAGACATATATGTGTACTTGGTACTAGTAAAAGCTTGCAAAGAAGTTAGAATGAGTAGTTTCTAAGTAGGATTTCCTGTGACCTGTCTCACTGAATCCAGAGGCTCCACACGGCTGTGACGAGGCAGGAATTCACTTGAGCTGCACAGAAGGCAGTGGGACAGAGGTGACCCCAACCCCCTCTCACATTCAGTGATGTGAAAGAAGTTTAGGAAAAGGAGCACATTCACAGGGTCATTGTCAAGGCTGTGCTGGGGTGCAAGGCTTACTTTGTTTAGGGCTGGTGTTTGATGCCAGAGGCAGGGAGGAGGGAGTGGCGATCACACCAAGACAGTTTCCTTCACTTTGGTTTTGTGCTGTTTGGAGTATTTTTGGCACACAGTATATGCAGTAACAACCTCCTCCTAATGGGTAAAGTAAACCTTTGAACATCAGCATTTTTATCCCCTGAAAACCAGATTATGTCTATGCTACTTATTTACATGCATCTGTTTAAGTAATTAGTGTTGCTTCATGACATGCCAATGACCTAAGCCCCAGCAAACAGACTCAGGTAGTGTTCAATAGCAGCAAGTCGTGTTTGAGCGATCTCAGCACTTCTCTGGGATGTTCATAAACTGCTTACATGTTTGCAAGAACAGCTGTGAAAGTCCTCAAAATGAGCAGTAAGGTATGGTGCTACAGGATGGAAATGTTGCTGCCCATATTTTTTTTATTCATTTCCTTTTCTACCTTCCAGAAGTCCACTTTAATTTGCTCTATCTTTAACAGGGGCTTTATGGCAGAGTGCAATTCTACATGGTAAGAATTAAAATTGCAAACTTGTGTTTGATAAACTACAAAAGCCGAAGTGCTTCAAGTCCTTTGCAAGGACATGAGGCACCAAAATTGAGCTGTGTTTAACACTTGAATTTTTAAACAGCAGAGGCTCTTTCCTTCAATCACACAATGCAGTGATTTGGTGAACTGCATGGAAGTTCCACTTACTGAAACCTGGATGTGCTTCATTCCTTCACATTTCTTAAAGATTGGGAAGGGCCCAACATACTGTAAGGCTTTAGGAGATGCATTTAGGTCACAGCCACCAAAAAACCTGTAGATTGTGTCACTGTAAAACCTGAAATGCCACCGTGTGACACAGCAGTCGTGTTGTTGAGCTGCAAACATCAGCTGCTCTGGCAGTTGTAGGTCGTGGGCCCTGGAGAATGCACTGAAGTTAACCAAATAATTTGATTTAATGAATGTGTATCCAGCTGAAGTTGAGAGACACAATAGTTTATGGCTGATCTTTTCCCTCTGGGCAGAAGGCTTTATTTTTGTAGACCTGTAGTTTTCATGGTGGCCAGTTGCTGTTAGTGAAAGGAAAAGTGCAACTAGGCTGAAAAATCAAATCTGTGGTCTCTTGGGTTTTCCTAGTTTGCTGATTTTTAATGAGTCAAGTAGCCCTTTGGCATTTGAGTTCTTTTGTTTGCTTTACAACCCTTGTAAATGGACTGTCAGGTCAGAGTAAGATGTTATTTCTTGGAAATAATCAATTATCAGTAAGCTGTTGTTTGCATGCAAAAATCTTGGGGTTTTTCCTAAAAAATGTTTCTTTCTGTATTTCAGCTTGTTAGTGACTTATTGGAATTCTGCTTCTACACCTTCCGAGAGTCTCAGGCACTGAAAGTAGAGTTTCCAGCCATGCTGGTGGAAATCATCAGTGACCAGCTACCAAAGGTGGAATCTGGGAATGCCAAGCCCCTGTACTTTCACAGGAAGTGATAGAAAATGTCTTAAATGGAAGAACTTTGCCTTAAGTTTCCCTGTGTTATTCCACACCCATGAAGGACCCAAGAAACCATATTTTAAACATGCTCTTTACACTCATTCAGCAGTCTCTGAATAGTCTAAAATCATATGAAGGGTTTGGGGGAATGGAAAGCAGTTGACTTGGATTTGGCAAGACCTAGATGTTTGGAAATTACCCCATAACCCTAAAACACTTAGAAAATGTTCCTGTTCCTCTGGATGAAAAGCCATATCTAGTCAATAACTCTTTGATTTTGATATTTTAACAGATGGAGTTTTAAATATGCCATGTAGTTTCTGGTATTGTTTGCTTGTTTTAAAAGGGTTCGAGAACTAATGAGAACTTTTTAAAGCTTACCCTTGGTTTGCACATAAAACGTAAAGTCAATATGGGGCATTAATATTCTTTTCTTGTAAAAAACAAAAAAACAAACAAAAACTATATATATATACACACATATATACACACACACAAACCTAACGTGTAAAGTAATAACAGAACATTTGGTGTGGAATACTGTTATCCCCACCTGTGGCATTTGTTATCCCATGTTATCCCCTCATAGACGATATACACTGTGTTAAGTGTCCATTTACTATTTAATTCAAAAGGATAAGATGTGAAAAACAAATGCCCTGGTATCAATTTATAGTATCTATTGTGCTGGCTTTACAAATAATTTTTTGCAGTCTTTTGCTGTACTGTACATTGCTGTATGTATAAATTGTGAAGGACCTGAAATAAGGTGTAAGGAACTTTTGTAAATGAGACAAAAAAAAATCTTTAATGGTTAATAGGATGAACGGGAAAGTATTTTTGAAAGAACTCTATTTTGCTGGAGACTATTTAAGTACTATCTTTGTCTAAACAAACAAGGTAATTTTTTTGTAAAGTGAAATGTTCTGCATGCATAATGAACCGTTTACAGTGTATTTAAGAAAGGGAAAGCTGTGCCTTTTTTAGCATCATATCTAATTTACCATCCTACAGTATCTGTTGTAAATAACCACGCTTAACCTTTTCAGTTGTGTTTTAAGCCTTTCTATTTCTCTCTCTATTTTCCTCCCCTTTTGTCTCTCTTGCAAGTGTATGTGACTTGAGCACATCTTAGAACTCCTGCTTCATATATCTGTAGGAAACTACACATTGTTGTGTTTGCCACTTTACCAAGGTTTCATTTAACAAGACAAATTATGGTCTCTCTCCAAAGCTTTTGCCATCTTAATGATCTAGTGAGTTCTTGCCCTCTATTCCCTTTCTCTCTCAGGGGAATGGGAGTGAGCAACATGTTGAATGATTTTCCTTTTTTTATTAAGGTTTCCCAGATTGTTTGGTTTTGGTTTTGTTTTTTTTTTTTTTTCCTTTGAATACTGGATATCTGAAACATCTTAAAAGGTCAGATTATTATTTCAGATGGGGGAGAATGATTTCTGGTTATGCTGAAGGGAACATGCAGATCATTACAGTAAGTATATCAAAGAGATTTGTATTGGTGAGAGGGATGATGAGGGATGATAAGGGCAGATAAGCTGAGTAGAATTTTTAGTGATAAACTAAAGGCATCTGTAATTTTGTAAGCATTTTTGTAATAATCGGGATACATCCAAGAAGACAAATATTCACACTACAAGTTCAACTCAGTTGGTCTGATTTTGTCTCAAAAATGTTTTCTCTAGAATAAGACTGCAAAGAAAAGAATTTTTGAGGTGATTTTCACTATTTCACAATTTATAAGCAACTACAAAATTTTGGAGTAGAATAGAGGACAGGTGAACTTTTCTGAGGCTCAACTGTTGCTACCATATGCTCATGTTTAAATAGAATAGTTTTTCAGAGTCCTATTCTGTAGTGTTCTCTCTGGGTGCCACTGGTATTTTTGAGCTATAGTGTGTCCCTTGGCCGGTCAGAATGTAGCATTTCTTGTCAATGGTGGTCGAATTAAGAATTCTACACCCTTTCTGAACCCAAATTTTGAGGTGCACTGTGGTGCACTGAAGACAGTCAGCGCTACTTGTCTTTTTAAATGACACCTGCCTTATGCAATGGGTAATCTGTAAAGACTGTATTCAGAGAGGTTTTTTTATATATAAATATATACATACATATATTATTTGCATTTTGGAAGTCTAATTCATAGGCAGATCTTTAAATACTGACCTGCACAGCAATATGAAAGCCAAACTTCCAACGTGAGATATACAGCATGCAGACTGGTTGTTTACAGTAAAGACACAGTCATACATCCATCTTTTAATTTACTTTTTTTTAAAAAAAGTCTAAAATAGAAGATTTCAAAGCCAGGTTCTGGGTGAATACAGTCTGCAGCAGCTTTTTATATTAACAAAGTTACTGCCTCCTTTTCTGTCTCAGAGTAACTTTGCTTGACTAAAATAGCAAAGCCATATTCTACACTTCACTGTTAAATGCCTGTCCCAGTCCAAATTGTTGTCTGTTTGCTCCTATTTTTGTACCTTATTACTTTTAATCTTGGTTTGGTACAATTCATAATTCACAGAAACTTCATATAATTAAACACACTAAATTAGTTTTAAAAAGCAATTTATATCTTTATGCAAAAACGTATGTCTGTCTTTGCAAACAACTGTAAGCAGATTATAATAAATCCTTTACTTTAATCACCTGTTGTTTATGAAACCATTCATTGATTATTTTTTTTTGCTAGAGATCATTGAAGTAATAGATACAATTGGATATAGATGTTGTAAGAGGCAGTATTCTCTTATCAAGGACACTTAAGCAGAATAGCCATCACTTTTTTTATCTAAACCTGTGTACAGGAAAAAAAAAAAAAAGAAACCACAAAACCCAACCCTAGTTTTTAGCTACCAGGAAGTTCGTTATGTTCTTTTGAATTTGTTTAGAATGAAATAGGCATTTGTCTCCTGCAAAATACAAGACAAACTATAACAGCTTTTAGAAAGTGGGCTTTTGTTCTTTGAGCTAAATTATTTTGTTGTAAGAAGGAACAGGGATATGCAGCAAGAGCATTGTATACACAGTTAAAATGTAAAATAGTGTAATGTACTGCAGTGGGTATTTCAGGAATACTACACACCATGCGACAGAGCAGTTGCATGGAGTAAAATAGAAAAGACTAAAGTTTGCAATATCAAAATCTTATTAAAAAGATACTTTACAATCAATAATGCAAAAAGCTAATTCACAGGGTGGTGTTTTTCACTGACTTGTTTAAACATTTATGAAATTAAAAAATTCTACAGTTAATGCACTTTTAATTGTTTATTAAAGATTTGACTTTTTTAGAGCAATGTTTTCAGCTGGAGGTCAATGACTTGATAAGATAGACAGCAGTTCTGAGGCCAGGAAGCTCAGAGGAATGTTTAAGAATTCTTGGAGTTTAAATAGATTCCTGGATGAAAAATAAAAGCAGCCAGCAGTATGGTGTAAACAGTAAAATCTATGCATAATGATGCATTTATAATTAGGGGTTTGCTTCTGTATGTTTAAAGCTTTTTAAATAAATAGAAAATATTGTTTGGTCTTTATGTTAATGTCTGCAAGTACCTATTTTTCTTTTTTTTTCCTTTTTTTATACAAATTGTACAATTATACATGAATTAAACTGGTTTGATTGCTTGTATTCCTTGCATTTTAATCTCAGCTAGCTGCTGATGCAGTGATGTCCTTAGAGACAAGCCTTCTGCTCATCTAGGAACAATACAGAACCAGAGAGTGGGTTGGGTTGGAAAGGACCTTAAAGATCATCCAGTTCCAACCTCCAGCCATGGGCAGGGACACCTTCCATTGGACCAGGTGCTCAGAGTCCCATTTAACCTGGACAAGAACACTTCAACATAAAGTAATTTAAAATGCATTATAATATCTTTCTTCAGCCAGCTGGAGTGTTGATTCCAGCACGCTCTGTCACACTGGGTGTTGCCGCATGCGCGATGGCTTCAGCCAGGGAGGAGCTGCTCAGGCTGTAAAACAAGGAATGTCCAACACTGAGGAAGGTGGTTCACTTCACCTGGATCCCTGTGCTTGACAAATGATGTGCTGACACTGTTCTGGGCACAAGCTACATCCCACTGGAAGAAACAAACCTTCAGTAGCCAGACCAATCTGGGCTCCAGTTTCTGTTATCCTCCTGCTGCTGCACCCATTGACCAAAGTTAGTGAATCCCTCTTGCCCTCAGAGAAACTCTGTTTTGTACACACAAGGTCTCCCCAGTGACCCTGCCTTCTCAGGGTCAGACCTTTTCCAGTTGTAATTACAGTAAGATAGCAGGAGTTTTATTTCCCCTTCTATCTATCTTCATTTGTTCTGGGCATTCTCCAAAATTCACCACCAAGTTCTGCACAAAGGCCAGTCTGTAGTGTAAGACCAGCATTTAATTGCAGTTTGGTCTTTTAATAACAAGTTACATAAACTTTTTTATTGCCAAAAAGTCCTTGCACCTGCTTTCTGTTTGCTGAATTGTCAGAAGGAAAGAATAGTAGGGGATCAGCAGTGTTAAGAAAAATTTCCCATATGTTTACAAGCAGATGCATCTGTCATATGCTGTTCTAGAAATAAGACGATGCTATCGCTACTTAAAGCCATAATGAAACTTGTAACCTGACCTCAGGCTGGGGCACTCAGGTATCTGCAGAGACTGGGAGTTCATGAGGAGTACAATAGTACTAAGAAAGAAGTGGAAAAAAATACCCTTTCCTGTCACAGATTTTGCTTGGTAAAACATGCCCTGCCATAAGGTTTTTGAGGAGTTCTTACTTTAATTGTAGATGTTGACAGGATGAAGTTTATTTGGCACTTACCTGTGGCTGCTGCAAGGACAGATGAGGGCAGACTGTTGAACTGATGTAAAAAACAAGGTCCAAGGCACATTCAGCTTAAGAGGTGAAACTCCACTGAAGACTTTGAGTGAAACCCAGTTTAGCACGTGATGCATTTACAGCCTACACAGGCCCTCTGTCAGCAACTTTTCTCCTTAAACTGCGAACCAGGTAAGAATTGTGAAATGGGTTAAGAGAATGAGGAACAGAGCATTGAGGAAGGCAAGTTTATGCCCAAGTCTCTTCTGTGACACAATTACAGAGGCTTGGGTAGCAAAAGCTGCAAGCAGTGTGGCAGGAACATGTATTTTCATTACAGGACAGATAAATCAGCTAAGGAGATTTTTCTTTCACTCCTCTTAAAAGACAGTATCAGAAGGAAACCTGCCACGAAGATCACCTGGGACAATGCTTAACAGCCTTCAGCAGCCTGAAAACCCCAGGGCTTTTCACCCAGCAGAGTGAAAGTGCTGCTGGCCAAGGCACAAAGCTGCACCCTGGCCAGTGACTAACACAGGCTATAAATTTCTGCTGAACACAGCTAGGCAGCAGTCTCAGCTTGGCCATTAATTATTCAGCGAACACATTCGACCTTAATCCCCAGGCTGAGGGATTCAATCTCTGGCCCCACAGTGATGGCAAGGCCAACGCCGTTTTGCATAAAAAGCACATTTGGGTTTTTTTCCCTAATTCACACTCTAATTTCAGCCCATGTCATGCATTCACTACCAGCAGCCTCAGTTTTTGAAAACTGACAAGTCCATGCCCCTGCCCACAGCAACCACCACAGAGCAAGGGAAGGGAACCCAACCCGATGATTAATTAAGCTGTACCCACAGCTGTGACAGGAGAGCAATTCCATGCAAGAGGACAGAGGCCACACCCATAGAGAATGACCACTCCTGCTGCCAGGCCAAGAGAAGGATCCTGCTACCAGCTTTCTCCAGAATGGACTCCCTGTCCTCCTTCCTGTCTCAACAGCACGTTACTGCACTCCTCCAAAATCTACCAAGCCATGGATAAGACAGACAAGTGGCATGCCCTAAAGGCCACCTTCAGGAAAGCCAAGGCCTGACTTCCTTTGCATGTTTTTTTGTCTTTATTTTTAGCCTCTTTTCATCTCCACTTCCAAGCAGTCAGTACTGCGGGCATCTTTTACAGCTCTGCTCAGCAGTGAGGATGAAGAACGAGCTGTGTCGTGGCTACTGGGCTGTGCAAGTCTGTACTTGGCATTGGTGTAAGTGGGCTGATGTGGAAACCCATCTGGTGGGTAGCAGTTCCCACAACTGAATTCCTCAGAGGCAGTGTGGTTAGCCTGAAAGCCAGATCTGATTTGGCTCAGCTCACACCACTGCCTTCAGACAACAGCTTGGACGTGAGAAAGTTTGGATTAGTGTTACCTCTGTTCCGTGTATTGCTTCTCAGTAGAAAAGTTTTCTTCTTGTTTGGGTTCTGCATGGCTCCAGGAGTAACAGGAGTCTCAAAACATCTCACCTAAAGTTGAAACAGGGTCACAGAACTGGATGGAAGAGACACTAAGACTATTATTCCTTCTCTATATATCTGCCTTTTTCAACAACCTCAGCTAAAAGGCAAAAAATCCCCACCACACAGAGCTAGAGCGGAGAAACGCATTGATGGAAGACAGCAGCCAGAACAAGACCAAACATGCACTGCAGGTTTAAAACAACAACAAAACAAATGGAAGCAACTTCCAAAGCTTGTAAGCTTCAAGTTATCAGAGCTTCACCATCTGACAAGCCAGCATACCTAGCTGCCACACCTGCAAGGCTAACACCAAAGATTTATATTCTCCCTCTTCTTTCAACATTTTCTACCAACTGGTAGCCATGAAAACTGAGTTTGGCACACAAATACCATCCTGCCTCCAGAATGAATCTTTTAAGGCCACAGATGAGTTGATAGAGCTGTGGGCCCAGGCAACACGAGACCCAGCCAGAACAGAGCTTTGCCACGTGAACAAATCTGAGCAAGGAAACCTGCAAGCTGTTGCTGCAAGTACTGGTGCAACTATTTCCTTAACACTGAATCAAGGAGCAAATTATAGAACTTGATCTCCTTCAGTCAGAAGCCATTTTCAGTGCTTGGGTCACTTAGCCAAGACAAGAACTGCCTAAAAGCTTTATGGCAGAGAGTCACTGCTCCAATACCAGGAGAATTCACCAAATGAAACTCCTCCAAGCAATGAGGGTCAGTGCTGGAGAGCTGTACTGGCTTGGCCCAGTATTTCCATTTCCATCTGGAAATGATTTTGTGCATACTCCAGTGGTCTGTGCAGTCTGAGCAAAGGAACAAATTAATGGCATGGAGTTAAATCCTCAGGGGGAAAAAAGCCATCCCAATCTCAAGGCAGTATTAACCATTAACTGGTTTACTAATCACATTTGTTAGAAAAACTTGCAAGCTAAGTAGAGCTGCAGTAAAAGACTCAAAATCCAAGCAGTCCAATTTAACAAATACGTGAGCCTGTATTAGCATGTCATCCTGTCACACTTTCCTGCATCCTCCCCACTGCCTCCCAGTCAGTCTTACTTGAAGGAGAGAAAACCAGAAAGATTAGTGATAAACTGCATGCAACTTTTTCAAGGTTCTACAAATTTTGAGGCATCAGTAAGACCTTGCAGTTGACAATTAGAGGGAAGGAAGACAGGCAAGGTGAAGGAGCAGCTAAGACAGACACACAACAGATAAAACGCAGAATTCTCCAGGATGCAAAAGCATCCTAGCCAGAGATTCTCTTTTCCCTTTTGGCTTGAACTTCCAGAGTTGTCTATTTTGTGTGAGGAAAGCTCTCTGTCCCATTTTGGAGCCTGCTTGAGGCTGACTGCATAGAGCTGCCAATAATCATTTCATGCCACAACTTCCAGAACCAGAGCAAAATACTCTGCAACATAGGAATGACAAGTCAAATAACAAATAACGTTTTATTTCATTTACAGTGATATTTTTGAGTAGCAAAGGAACCATGACATATAGGAGCCTGTAATAAAAGTTCATGTGTCTTATCTTTATAAAATAAATGAAATCATACACGTAACATAAACGAATGTGCTCTTTGAAGACATTTGAAAAATGTCATGTCTTGATAACTATTATTTTACTTAACTGATGTCTGTTCTGCACTGGCTATTCCACTCTGAAATATAATTTAATTGTCAGCATGATAACTTTTTTTTATCCATCAGTATCTTCCAAGCCTAAAATAATCATAGAATCATAGAATGGATTGGGTAGGGAGGCACCTTAAAGATCATTTAGTTCCCATCCCCTGACATGGGCAGGGCCCCCTTCCACTAGACCAGGCTGTTACGAGCCCCATCCAACGTGGCCTTCAACACTTCCAGGGATGGGGCAGCCACAGCTGCTCTGGGTAACCTGTGCCCGTGCCTCACCACCTTCACATTCTGTTAAAAATGCTGGTTACCAAAGCATAATCTCCAGGACACTAAATTGAGTCACAGATCCACCAAATACTTGACATCAAAAGCTATTTATCTTGCAAACAAACATACTACTACTGCTCTTTACAACTGGAAAAAAAAGCACCCTATTAAAAAATTAACCTATCCCTCCATCCCTCCTCCTTGTCCCACCCCCCCCTTTCCACCCCTCAAAGAATCTTTTTTTTTGTAATTCATATTTGGCAACAATTAATGTCTTTATACAGATTAGGATCTTCAATCCATAGTCCAGCTCTTCATTGATTAAAAGCAGTCACAAAAGTAGAGACAAGTGACTAGAACAAAAAATCCATGGATACCATGTACACCTTCTTGGCGTTCAATGCACAAAGCTATAAAAACTGAACATAATTTTGTGGAATAAGTCCTCTCTTGCCATTTAACGTGCCTTCTAGCCATCCTGGCTCTCTGGAAAATTGCACTGCAAAAGAAAAGGAGAGAAAATTACTGCATCTTTTTATGTTTGAATTAGTACTTTTCAGCTTTAGCTCCACGACACCAGCAAAGCATCCATAAAAACATCCCATCATCTGCAATGACCAGTTTAAGAATCTGGCTAGGAAAGATAAAGAGGATTATTAACTTGACTTAAATACTTCATAATATACTTCTGCAAAATGTACATGGTGAAATAGCTTTTAGGTGCAGGAGACTTCATTAAGGAAATGGTTAACGAAGCTTAGGACAGCTTCATAAAATAGAAAAATCTGTGCCTTAGGGGAAAAGTCAGAATTCGTATCAAACAGTGGAAAACACTTTCAGTAGGTGGGGCAAAACAAGACCAAAACCTGTCTTGAGCAGTGATGAATCTGGAAGCTCAGAGCCACAAAAGCACAGCATAGGACCTTACTTGGCATGAAAAGTAAGCATGGGAAGGATTATAGGGGAAACAGAAATGAGCCAGATGTCACTCCAAGTATCATCTCTTCAGAATAGAGCTGCTATTAGAAGTGACCAGTGGACAAAATCTGAATCATTCTTCTAATTAAATCCTCTCTCTGAAATTCAAATCCATAGTGCAATGCACAAAACACAAAGCAAAGGCTTGAAAAGCACCTTGTGCCATCCCAAGTGTTTACCAGTGCTGATCCCAAAGTTTATGCAAGAGTATCCATGAATCTAAAATAAGAAATATTTCAGCTTGGACTCTCAATGCCCCAGAAGTTACTCTGTGAGCAACAGAACTAATGAAATCTGACTTCCTGTATATATATTTTGACCACATTTGACAGGAAGTTAAAAAAGAAGCATAAGCCTCCTTTCTTTGGGAAACAGACTAAAAAGTCCTCAATTTCCCCTCTGAGGTGTCTTTTAAGGATATAATACAGATACCTATTTACCTATGTAACTGTAAAATCCCACACTTTTTAGCAACCTACGACATTCTCTACCGTATTAATTTATCCTCACAGTGCTTCTGAGACAGACAGTATTTAGGGAAGACATCAGACAAATGCTGAAACATGCTGCCAGCCATGTCAGTGCTTTATTTAAAACACATTAACACATTGGGGAATGTGATATTTGTAGCCTTCTACATATCAGGCAAATAACAGTTAAGAGAGAGCAACATGTTAAGTCTCACTTCCAAAAGCATTGTAAGGCTCTAAATTTGAGCACTTAAAATCATACTTTCCCTTGCTTTTTTCCTTGTGTCCTATTATTGTCAGACAGCTGTGCTCACAAACCATTTAAACAATACCTATAACTCCAAGGAACCCAGGAAACAAAACTGCTTTCAAATGATACTGATAGTTTAGATTCAGCACAAAAGTCTGGGCTTATATTTGTAATAAATGTGTTCAACAGAAAGATTCCAAAGGAAAAACATGCATAGAAAATTACCTTTTAGGATCTGTGCTCACACAGTAACTTACATTACCATTAGTAATTAGCAGGCCCTCCTCTCCCTTTGTCATTTCTATTCCACAATTACAGAGTACACATGCATTTGAAACTGCATGGCTGACACCACCACAAACCTCCCTCCAGAAGCTGTAATTCTACATTTGCAGCAAATACACCAGCAGCCAGCCAAACCCCTCCCTGAGGTCTCCCATACCTATGGAGCACACCTGTATTACAGGAAAAAAACTCCAAAAAAAAAAAGACAGATTAGGAAGAAAAACAACTAGAAAACATGGAAGCAGGAAATTTCTACCTGTCCTCTGGTGTTTAACCTTAATTTCCATTAGAAAGAGGGTAGATACCACTGGCATGTGAGTGTCTGTAAATCAAAGGCCTGTTCAAACTGAGGGGAGCCCTCATCTGAGGGGATCACACTGCAATTAAAATTTACCTAAAATTTACCCAGGGGAAGAAATGCTCAAACTATGCTGAATCACATCACTCAACACAACAGCAAACTTCCAAAGAAGTATTTTCTAAACAAGTTTGATAAGATAATGGTGAACTCTGCACCCTGCAGCACGTTCACGGCGCAGCAGCTGGGTTTGAGTGGCAAACACCATTTTCACCCCAAAAGATGAGACATAGCTGGTACAACTGAGCTCTGGGCTTGGGAAGTTAAATATTGCACTCGTACATTACATAGCTCAGGGCCCCACTTGTTGGCAGACAATTCTTTAAGACTCTAGGAAGACTGAAGAAGGAATTATCACTCAATTACACCTAAGGCGAGCATTTCTAGAGATCTTCGGGGTTTTTTTCAAAAATACAGTAAAAATTAATTCTTTCTGTTCAGCAGCTGTGGTGACTGTCACAGCAGGAAAGGCTTCTGCCCCCACTCCAATCACCTTGTGCAAGAAGGGCTAAGATACCTGTGTACATCACTGACTGCTCCTGTAGATAAATGATATTAAACAGGGTGCCGTCCAAATGTAGAGCTGCTTTAAGCTCCAGTGATCCTGTTTTCTTTGCTAATCCATTTCTGAAGTACAGCATACAACAGCATGCATTCCTTTAAAATCAAAACCACTTAACCAACCAAACCTCATTGCTCTATCATGCACAGCTCTTCTTAAACCCAGGACACAGCCTGTTTCTGAAAAAATACCCTGCTCAAGAGACTTCTGTAGTGTCCCCTTTCTGTCATTTCTTCTCAGTCAACAACGATTACAGTTCTTAGCACTTTCTCAGGCCTGCCTCATTTAAAAATACCTTGCTGCAGAAACTACACACTTGGCCTTAAAACTACAACTCATTACTAGAGCAATCATCCCATAGGACTAAGGCTCCTCTTGGCAAGGGACAGGAGGGAAAATACTTGTAGTATAAAAGACAGAGAACAGAGAACTAAACATTAAATATTTTCAGCAATGTTTAGTGAGTGTCTAGCAAGACTGCACAACATGACCAGCCATAGAACCACCACTAAAAGTCGTCACCTCTTAGGATAGTGCAAATAGCAGCCAAGTTGAAAGCTCAGAGTGGGACAGTGACTTTCTCAGTACCTGCTGCAAGGCCATTTCAGCAGTCTCACTCATGGAGTACGAGTGCAGGGAAGGAGGATGTCTGAACATCAGTACAACAGCAAGTGCTATGGAACAACCACCCCAGCTAAAATGGGCCAACAAAATCTACAGACTTACAACTTGCAGCAGGATCTTCTGATTTCTAATCAAGAAATACCATCAGGTCAACTTGGCATTTGGAGCATTAGTTCTCACTTTTCTGTATTCCCCATAGGAAGTAGCTTTGATATTGCCAATGTTATTATTTTCTAACTGCAAATACATAAAACTTGCAAGCAGCTCTTCCCAGAGACCCAATGCCATAAGCAGACTTTGCTCTGCTCTGGCAGCTCAAAAGTTTGCACAGGTCTCAACCACACTGAGAGCAAGACTCACTTCCTCAGCAGTTTTAGTTCCTTGCCTGGGTGCCACTAACTTCAGCAAGACTGAATCAGATGCTGGTTCGCACTGATTTCCACATCTTTGTGGAAACTGGCTGTTTTGGGAGCAAATCTGACCTGCATGGTGCCTGGCACAAGAGGGCCTCCCTTTCTCATGGACTGTCAATCACAGTAAAACCTCAAAAAGCAACATAAATTAGGATTACTGAGGGCAACGGAACTCTCACTGCTAAAACCACTACAGCACGAGAACTCACTTCCATAGAACTCAATGATGCTGGCCAACTTTTCATCAGGAAATTCAATTAAAGCAAACAAATGTGCTTGCAAGCCCTCTGTGTTTAGAAATCCCTCTGCATTTTTGTAACAATCCCAATGGGCTGAGCTGATCGCAGAAACACAGAAATATTTAGTATGCTTAACGTTAGACTGGAATTTGAAATTTCAAGACTTGCTGTTTCCCTTAATTATGCTGTGAGAGGCAAAATGATCTTGTGGACAGAACAAAGGGCCAGGAGTCAGGGAGTCTTCTCCCCATGAATGTTTCCAAGTGCTCTGAAATCCACAGATGAAAGGTGCACCAAGAAGTAGCTCTCTCCCCACTTTTACCTCAGCAAAAGAACCATTTGCACATACAGTGCAATACAGTATTTTAGGCGTACCACTTCTCTTTGATGCAAATCCTTGATTGGTCAGGACCATAAAGACACACAGTCCAGAAGCCACAGCATGAATTAGAGGGCAGAGAGTGCCTTGGAGTCAAAAAACCAGGGACATTAACTAAGGCTGGCACTTTGTTACAGTGGGAGAGAGAGATGGGGATGACAAGGGCTGTGTGAATGTGGCTTTTTGTCTTCCTTTTATACTTGGTGGGGACGATGGGTGCCCCACTTTTCTTGAGGAACAAAACACTCTCTCAGTTTTCCTCATGTTTTCTCTCCCCTAAAATCAGATTTTAAAAATTGTAAAAAGTCTCGATAAGAGCTATCTTGACAAGTTTTCAGGAAGCCTTCCTGCTAGCAGCACTGCCAAGGAATTTTTATTGTGTAAACACCATTTAACCTATCTGAAACACTTCTCCAGAGTGAAATTCCCATTTACTGACTTTTAAGCAGTCTCTTTCAAGAACCAGAAATTTAATAACACTTGGCTCCAAGACTGGCAAAGTTTCAATGCCAGGCAGTCTGATTATTCTTTCCCTGATTATTGGGAATATCTGCCTCAACAACAACAGACATACACAGCCAGCATATGTCTCTCTCAATCTCAGATCCTACTCTGCTTCTTCCCATATGTGCCCTTATACAGCTGCAAACTCTTCAAGCTTTGCCTCCAACCACTTGAATTATATTGTTATGTGCTGTCAATAATATAGCCTGTAACAACTGGGAAATAAAAATATTGGCACAGCCTAAGGAAAATTGAATTGAAGATTTAAAAAAAAAAAGAAATCCAGTGGATATTGTTCAGATTACATTATTCATTTTCTTACAAAATTCAATTAAATAGAAAACTTCGCCTTTTCTTTTTTAACTTACCAGATGGTGCCTTAGCACTTATATTCTATGGCACTTTAATGGAAAGACTGTGGGATTTGGGGAAGCACAATGTACATGCACTAGTGAAAACCCCTGAATGTGAAAATGCTAAAGGTTCTATACAGATTCCTATCAGGTGATGCAAAGCTTAACTTAAAATATTAGCAAATCTAACCTTGGCGGACTGAGACAGATTTTTTCCCCCCATTTAGAAACAGGAAATGGAGATGGGAGCAAAGGTTAAACTCACCTGCTTGCACCAATATTACATTTAGCAGCTATGACAGGCGCAAGACTACTTCCCTAAATGCCATTATCCTGTCTGAGGCTGGAGCAAGCAGAAAGATTCATCCAGAATAATGACAGTCAACATCTAAGGGCCAAGAGAGACAAACCAAGAACAGGGAATGAAACAGGAAAAAGGAAACAAAGCAGAAAAGAGAGGAAAGAGAAAGGATAAAAAAGAGACAGGATTAGAAAGTGAGACAGGCCGAGCGGAGAAAGGAGAGACAGATAAAACCTTCACTAATGGAAGCAGCACTTTTTAGTAGACATTAATTTAACAGTTACTTTAATGGTTGATACTAGCTGTATGTCAACCTGATTGATGCGTTGTCACTTTGATAGTTAAGGTTATTGGTAGAGCTGCAGAATTGATGTATTATTACTTTAATTCTTCATTTGGGGGCTTTATTAGGGCATATGGGAATTTAAATTGAGTAACTAAAGAACCTGAATTGATTCACTGGAATCTGATTTCAGCACAGACACAGGGGTGCCTGATACAAAAAGAAAAGGCCCATGTCGAGGCATTTAAAAGGTTTCAGATGTGGAGATTGGTCTGCACTTGGCATGAAAAGAGCCATCCATGACATAACCTACTGGGGAACATTAGGAAGTGACCACATTAGGTTCTTACATACATCCAGTTACCGCCTTATTACTCGCACGCTCTCCCCATTTTTTCTGCCAATCTACAGCCTACCTGAGGGTGAGAGCCCTGCAGGGCATGGACAACGCCCGTGAAATAACCAGGATACAGCGGAACAAATCAAAACAAATGTATTTAAGGAAATGTGAGCTTTGCCATTGGAAATCTGCACTTAGGTTTTCCAAATGCAATCCATGGAAGCTTTTTCCCAAGCTTCAAATCTCCAAGCTTCCCAGCTTGTCTGATGACACGGAAAATGTTACAGTTGAAACATTTCTCCATAGATGCCAGAGTCAAATTCCATACTTGTTCTGGGGCAATCCAACTCTCCAGCTGAAAAACTCAACTGAGGCTGCATTGCACCAAATCATGGGGGCTTTGCCACCACTTCTTGAGTTCTCTTTACACAAGGAGAGAATCTTAACATTGCTCTCACACAAAAACATGACACACAAGGAACTGCTCCTTGGAAGACTTTCTTGCTCCATGCCAACACAGCCCTTGCTGTTCTGCATCAGAAATGCCTCTCACAGACATCAAATCTTTTCCAACATGCACTATATTTTCTTTTCTGTACAGTTTTATGTCTGCTGAAGATCCCTATCAGTCATGTTTTAAAAAACTTAAATTAAAATAGCTGGTGTTAAGGACTTTAAAAGAGCAATCACTTAGCTAATTCATCTTTAAAAGGTTTCCCACCTAACTTGATTCACACATGATTTGCCTGCAAGGCAGCTCTAATAAGAAACATCGAGAATGATTTTGTAAAGTGGGTGCTGGTAGGAAAGAACCTAGTGGGGATCCCAGACCACTTTATGTTGGAAAAAAAAAAGAGCAGAACTGAAGTCTGGACCAGGCTTGCTGTTTACTTGTTTGGGAGGAGACAGAGGACAGGAATATCCTATTATACATACTATTAAAAAAAAAAAAAAATTTGCTGAGCTTCCCATTCTGCATCTGCAGAATCTGTATTACAGTAGTTATTGGCAAAAGGTTTAAAAACTAAAACCTTTCCTATCAGTTTGAAGTCCCTGTGCATTTGCTGAAGGGTAGATCCATGGAAGCTCACTGAGAACACAGTCTTGAGCACAGGAATCACCTTCTGCACATTCATATGTAGTGCTATATTTGGATCCATAAAAATCATTAAACACAGGCCTTCATTCTGTACCTCAGTGAATATTCCTCTTGCTACAGGTACATGCACACACTAATGCAAACCTTGATCTAAATCAGTAAAAACACTTTTTCCTCCATTGTTCACCTGATTTACCTGGCACTCTGCTTGAAAATCCTTAAACAGATTTTTTTTTTCTTTAAAGGAAAACCCATGTGTTATTTTACAACAAGAGTTCGCATTTTAAAAAATACAGTTCCATAGGTCAAGGTGTTCTCTTCTGTTACTGAATAACCTTTTTTTTGATACTACAACACATTTAAAAGATGCTGAAAAATTATACCAATTGGAAGAGTCTATTCACCCAAAAAATCAAAAGCATTGCCTCACAGTGCTAAGGATTTGTGTTAAGTAGCTTCTTCATACCAGAAAGTATCTCCATCACCAACTGTGTGCCATCAGCAATGTTGGCAGAATAGCAGTCAGGCTTGTATTTTTATCCAAAGCCATTTTAGCAGTTTTGTCAATTTGTTTTTCATTGCTTTATATTTACTCAAGCAGTACTTACCATCTTCAAATATTGCTCCTATCTGAAATGACAATTCAGAGCTGTGTTCTGCTTCACATGGATAAACTGCTCTTGCTTTTCGGTGGGCAACACTGAAAAATGAAATTATGAATTATAGCAACTTTTTACTATTATGAAGACATTCTCTCAACCATTCTCTCTCCATTCACATTTGGAGATGACTAAAACTTTAAACACAATCTCACATGCATCATTACAGGCTTATAATTCATGCACACAGCCAAAGCTGAAGCTTCACAGCTTACTGTTGGCATTTCTGAATATCATACTCCCAACTTTCCGCACACTTATTTTTATGACAAACTCGACTTTCAACTACAGTTAAATTTTTTTCAAGTGCCAGTCAGCAATGAACTCAATAACAGGCAGAGCATACTATACTTCAGAAATTCAACCATAATAAGAAATAGGATTTTGTTATCAAGTGCTGGGAAGAATTTGTGAATATACCCGACTACTTTAATTAGAAAAGCATATATTGCAAAACTTGAAGGAAAATGCTAAGATGGTGAAGACCTTCAAAGAAAAAATCCAAAATACTTCAAAACATAGAAAACACCATGGAAGGAAGCAGAAACAGGATGGAAGGAAAGCTGGGCAAAACAGTGAAAGAAAAGAATGAAACCACAGAGAAAGGTAAAGACAGAGGAAAGTCTTTCCGAGGCAAGAAGGCTAGGATGAGAAACCTGAATACGGCAAAGGTGGAAGAATCTGTATTTTAAAAGACTCTAAGAGAAACACTGCAGGAGAGAGACACTATGAATTGTCCATCCGAAACAAAGCCCTCCTGTATTAACCAACAAGCCACTGGCTCAACCTGTGTGCCTTCCACCAAGGAAGGTGTTCAAAGGAAAAATAAGACCAAGTATTATTATTATTATTATCTGACAGTTGTTTTATTCTGTCAGAATGGCTACAGTTGCATTTCCTGGTTTGAGATAATCAATCACATGCCATGGGAGACTACTTTTATAAAGATACAGAAAAAGGAGGCAAATAAACAGCCAGCAAAAGTTGAAGTGCACACCATACCCTTCCACTGCTCTGTCGGTCCCAGTGGCAGGGTTGGGGAAGAAGAAAGTGGGAAGTGCAGCATTTGTGGCAGCCAGGTTAGCAGATGGAATATTCGTCCACGAGACCATTGACGGGCGGCTTTGAGCAGGGCTAAGAGGAAATATGTTTAAGGCAGAATTAACAACGTGAATAAAATTTCTTATCATACCACAATACTTTAATCTTTATAACTGGACAACCTGTTAGATCTTCAACTTCAAACCAAATCATATTGTCAAGCTGATTTTGCAGAAATGACCATCATATGATTCTGCACTCCTTGGAAATCTTTCCCCTACATGCCCTACATCCTAAGCTAAGAAGAATTACCTGAGATGCATGACATAAGCAATAAAAACGCAAAATTCCCCATTCCTTATCTAATAAAGACAGACAAAGTGAAACTGCATAGAGCAGGCTATTATTTGAGCTGCCACTCTGCCTTTACAAGTTTTGATGAATCTATTTAAAAATCTCCTCAGTGCTGTACAAAGGCATGTATGACTGGGAAGATTTCTAAAGAGGCTGCAGCTATTACAACATTGGGATCACGATGCTGGCTCTGGATTGAGATCTCCTTCATGGAGCTGTGCAAACACTGCCTCAGTGGCTGCCCTCCCTAACGTACTGCTCAAATACACATGAAGTTAATGGCTGAACACAAAGTTGCCACAAGAGGAGGAGAAATAGCAGGCAAAATTTAAAACTTTTGTTAGTAAACATACAAAGTTGTCCCCAACATAAAGGACATTCCTAATTTCACACCTTAAAGAACTAAAGCGTTCTGGCACTGAGAGGCTTTCTTTCACTGCATGGAAAAAACAACAAATAGTCCAAACACTGACTGTCCACATGTCTTTGGAACAAAGAGCTGGACTTCAAGCAGTTTCTAAGCAGAAACAGAATTAAAATCATTTGCACCCAGCAATCGTCACTCAGAAGTACAGATTTCCCAATACAGCATTGATGACTTTGTCTTACTCCAAGATTAACCTCTTGGATAGCATAAATCTGAAAACTACCACCAAAATTCTCTCAGTCGAGAAGGTTTCTGTGGGGGTCTAATCAAGATTGATTGACCACAAGCAAAAAGAGGGATCAACAATCAGCCCAGTTATAATTGAAAATGAATAAAAGAAAGCAGGAAAAGTAACTTAGATAGCTGATTTTAATCTTATTGTACACTGGGATATTTAATTTCTGGAAGAAATTATCCCTATTTGTTGGTTTGCATAACATGATTTACAATCAAATTCAACTTCTACAAACCTGTTCTCATAGCCAACATATCTCACATTCATTCTAGCAATTATATAGTTAAGCAGACATTTATTTTAATTTTTAAATTTAGTACATTGTAAAAGGCTGAATGTCACATTCCTTGTTACATGACAATGGCTTTTCCTTTGGAAATGTGTCAAACAGCATTCGAATAAGAACTGGAATTCACAGTTTATAAAACAGCATTCTACAGTTAATTCCACTAGTAAAAATGAAACTAAAGTGTGCTAGAATCATAACCAGAAGGGTTTATCAAAACATGCTTTGCTTTAAAAAATTATCACATTTACCAAATAAGGGAAGGAATCATATGTATTAAACTGAATGATGAGCTGGATTATGCTGACTGAAAACACATTTCATGCTAAACTTTGAGAAGAGGATATCCAGTCGTCTTTTCTGCATGGGAATCTTCCACAGCACAATTTTTTACATCTTCCAATAATGACATACATTTAGGAATAGCATCTATATAATTCTGGGGTTTTCTTTTACATGAACTTGTCCTCTTCCTCCCATTTTTACCTAATAATTGAAAAATTGTCCTCAAATAAAACAGAAACCTTCAGCTAAAAGTGACTTCATTCAGAGACAAACCAAAAAAATAAACACCAGCATTTGGATCATTTTCTATAAATACTGAGGATAAAACAATTCTCAGTGGTATTGTAAAGTTTATAAAGTTTGCCACAAAGTAAATTATTTCTTCATCATTCCCCACACATCATGTCTACATGTAGAATTAATTTTAACTCAGCAGGTGAACACAAGACAAAAGTTTTTCAAAAGTGAATTTAAAAAAGTATCCTACTTGCACAGACTAAACTCTTCTATTTAAAACAATCCTGAGACTTTGAGAAAAAATATTTTCCTTGTGCTTCTATTTATTAAATTCAAATGAGTCTCATGGCAGGGGGGTTGGAATGAGATGATCTTTAAGGGCCCTTCCAACCTAAACAATTCCATGATTCTGTGATTAAGATTGGTGTTAGGCTCATTTCTGAAACCAGTAAAACTACTGAAAATAGAAAAATAACACTCCGAGTATATTGCCACAGGAGTATTAAAATGTCTTTAATGCAAACTATTCATAATTCAAGAATATTCTACTAAGTGGTCTTCTCTAGTGCAACCTCAGATGTGTGGTTTGATTTTCAACAAATGAATATTAAACTTTGCATTTATTAAATATTTCATTGATAGATGCATCATATTAATCTCTGCAATTTACTCAATCAGCTCTAGAACAACACACACCACCTGCACCTCAGACACAGAATTAATTACTTCAAAGCAATGCTCAAAACAGAGAGGACACAAAAGGAACCCTCTGACCCAGGGAAGCATTGGTCATTCATAAGAATACTCGGAATAAATACCAGATGGTTTCTTGCTGAGACTTGGAGAGGAAAGAAAGAGGGGAAAAAAAAAAAAGGAAAAAGGTGTGCACATAAAGGAGCAGAAGATGAAATAAAATGTTCAGCTCCATGCCATGGCATGTTAATTTCTCAAGTTACAGAGACTCAACAAGAAGCGTAATCTATCACCAAGTAAGACTACACCATCCTTTACCAGACAAGATTATATAAAAGCATGTTAAAATTGGCAGGTTTTCTACAAATTCTGAGCTGCTCCAACAGTTCTAGTGGAAAAACACCCCAGAAGTACAGGTATGTGGAGTGCTGGGCTGCTCCCTCCCCCACTTTTGATGAATTCCCTTAATACTTTTCAGCTGTAGGGAAAACACTGCAGCAAAATTTGCTTGTCACTTTAGGCTGCTGGTTACCCAGCAAGAGATCATGCTCTACAATCCAGGAGGAGAAAAAAAAACAACACATTTTTCAATAGCAATAGTTTTACCATGTTAAGAAGAAAGAAAAAAAAAAAAGTTGATAGCTTTAACTATTAAGCACATTCTAGAATTTATGGATTTGGTTGTGAGGGGTTTGTTTTATTTATTGTACTTGGTTACCTCAGGAACCACTTAATTCTTGTTATTGAAACAGAAGGTTTTACTCAATATGAAAAATAATTTCCAATGTTGTGGTGTGTAAGCAACAAAAGGTTAGATTTTATTGGTTTTTCCTTGAAAAGGTTCTTGTCATAGCAAGGCTACCTTGCTATAAAGCTTTGCACACCTTGTTTATCAAGATGATGATATATTAGAAAGTACTGCCCATGTTATCACATAGCATCTCACCTTTTAAAAGGTGTGTTGAAGAAATCCTTTCTCCTAAGGCTAAAATGAAGGTAATGCATTTCCTGTGGGTAGGAAAAAAACTCAAAAAGGCTGATATAACCATCTCTCTTTGAGGAAAAAATGCCATTGTCTAGCATAGTGAACGATGGGAAAGGGGAGGAGGGGGGGGAAAGGCTTTACTGAAAATGAGCTAGAGATTTTGTACTGATATTCAGAAAGAAACTTCTGAAAACAAGATTTTATTGGATGTTTATCTGGCTGGTTCCTAAGGTAACACAGCTAAAGAGCAGCCTCTTATCTTGAGAGCAAGGAAGAGAGTCTGTGAAAAGAATCTACACTGCAACTCTTGAGAAAAAAAAAGGGTTGTTTCATAGACAAGTTTGGCAGCGCCACGGCTGTCGTATCACAGTGTCTGGCTGACAAACTCAATGAAAGCATTCTTGAAAGGTTTCATTACAAGATGACAGTGTGTATCAAAGGGTGTTGGCTATTTCTGATTCTATATGCAATCCAATAGTGACCACCACCACGTTTTCCTGCACGTTAAAAAGCCCTGTGCCTTAGGGAGTGGGGAGCAGAAAAACACATGGCCAAAATTCTAGAAACTGTAGCTACAGCAAAGCTGGAGACAAACAGAAGGCCAGAATTTCCCCATCTGTGTTCCCCCTGAAAAGAAACTCCATCCTCAAAATTTAGAGTATGTGATATGCATGCAGCGTTCCTGAACCCTCATTTATACAGAGCACATCAGTCAGCACTGAAATAGAGGTTTTGTTAACTTGGATTGTGAAGTCTCAGTGAAGCAGCTAACACATTAGTGAAATTATCTTTCATGCCAGTCTGGTAAATCCAAAGCTAATGTCTACAGCAGCTGTCCCGAGTTAAAGCATTTCTAAATGATAATTCAGACAAAGCAAAAGTGAAGTATGTGCATCTATAAGCTTAGATGTTCCTTTCAGAGGGAAAAAAAAAAAAAAA